>LR778274.1:4507107-4548641 GCA_902810595.1 Coregonus sp. 'balchen' | reverse complement strand
TTTTAAAAAATTTTTGTTTTTTGAAAAAATTTAGTGTTAGGTTTTAACCTTGCCAATGTGGTTTCAGAGCATTTCCAATAGAATTTAAGGGTTTTTTTTTAATGGAAGTTCCCTAATGTCCAACATATAAAGTGTGGTGTACCACAGGGCAGCTCTCTAGACCCTCTACTCTTTTCTATTTTTACCAATGACCTGCCACTGGCATTAAACAAAGCATGTGTGTTCATGTATGCTGATGATTCAACCATATACGCATCAGCAACCACAGCTAATGATGTCACTGAAACCCTTAACAAAGAGTTGCAGTCTGTTTTGGAATGGGTGGCCAGTAATAAACTGGTTCTGAACATATCTAAAACTAAGAGCATTGGTACAAATCATTCCCAAAGTTCTAGACCTCAGCTGAATCTGGTAATGAACGGTGCGGCTGTTGAACAAGTTGAGGAGACTAAATTACTTGCCGTTACCTTAGATTGTAAACTGTCATGTTCAAAACATATACAGTGCCCTCCACTATTATTTGCACCCCTGTTTAAGATGTGGTCGAGGACTTCCAAAAATGCTCATTTTTTTTAAAACAACATAGAACCCAAATGCAAAAAAAGAGAAAAATCCAACCTTTTATTTAAGTACATTACTTTGGTGGTAAAAAAAAATAATCACACATTTAGAAAAAAATAAAACTTGAAATCATGTGTCCCACAATTATTGGCACCCCTAACAATTCCGCTGAAAATTTTAATTGATTTTTAAAAATATATATTTTTCTGTAGTTGCTAAAGTTGGTCAGGGTATCTAGGAACTTTTAATTAGTAATTCATGACTTCCTGTTTCCCTGGGGTATAAATATGACGTGACACAGAGGCCTAATTCTCTTACCCATTTGTCAACATGGCAAAGACAAGAGAACACACCATTCAAGTAAGGCAGATTTGTGTCGACCTTCATAAGTCAGGCAATGGCTACAAGAAAATAGCCACTCGCCTTAACTTGCCCGTACCTACAGTCAGAGGAATCATTAAGAAGTTTAAAACAACTGGAACAGTGACAAACAAGGCTGGAAGAGGTCCCAAGTTTATCTTGCCAAAACGCACAGTGAGGAGGATGGTAAGAGAAGTAAATAAAAGTCCTAAGCTCACTGTCACAGAATTGCATCAAAGAGTGGCATCTTGGGGTCACAAAGTCTCCAAAACAACCATCAGACGCTCTCTACATGCCAACAAGCTGT
Source organism: Coregonus sp. 'balchen' (assembly GCA_902810595.1). NCBI lineage: Eukaryota > Metazoa > Chordata > Actinopteri > Salmoniformes > Salmonidae > Coregonus > Coregonus sp. 'balchen'. The sequence continues at coordinate 4,547,413 of LR778274.1, read as the reverse complement.
TTGGGAGGCATGCAAGGAAAAATCATTTTCTCACTAACACTCACAAACGTAAACGTCTGGAGTTTACTAAGTGGCACTGGGACTTCAACTGGGATCGTGTGCTTTGGTCAGATGAGACTAAGATTGAGCTTTTTGGCAACAAACACTCTAAGTGGGTCTGGCGTAAAACAAAAGAAGAGTATGCCGAAAAGCACCTCATGCCCACCGTGAAGTATGGTGGAGGATCTGTGATGCTGTGGGCCTGTTTCTCTTCCAAAGGCCCTGGGAACCTTGTTAGGGTGCATGGCATTATGAACGCTTTGAACTACCAGGACATTTTAAATAAAAACCTGATGGCCTCTGCCAGAAAGCTGAAGATGGGGTCGTCATTGGGTCTTTCAGCAGGATAATGATCCAAAACATGTGGCAAAATCTACACAAAAATGGTTCAGCAGTCACAAACTCAAGGTCCTCCCATGGCCATCTCAGTCCCCAGACCTCAACCCAATCGAAAACCTGTGGGGCGAGCTAAAGAGGAGAGTGGCATAAGAGAGGACCCAGGACACTGGATGATCTAGAAAGATTGTGCAAAGAAAAATGGTCAAAGATCCCTCTCTCTGTGTTCTCCAATCTTGTGAAATGTTATAGGAGGAGATTAAGTGCTGTCTTGTTGGCAAAAGGGGGTTGTACAAAGTATTAACATCAGGGGTGCCAATAATTGTGGGACACATGATTTCTAATTGTGTGATTTTTTTTTTTTACACCAAAGTAATGTACTTAAATAAAAGGTTGGATTTTTCTCTTTTTTTGCATTTGGGTTCTATGTTGTTTAAAAAAAAAGGAGAATTTTTGGAAGTCCTCGACCACATCTTAAACAGGGGTGCCAATAATTGTGGAGGGCACTGTAGATTCAATGGTTGTTAAGATGAAGGGAGAGATCTATCTGTAATAAAGAGATGCTCAGCTTTTTTGACACTACATTCCACAAAGCAAGTCCTGCAGGCTCTAGTTTTATCTTATCTTGATTATTGTCCAGTCATGTGGTCAAGTGCTGCAAGGAAAGACCTAGTTAAGCTGCAGCTGGCCCAGAACAGAGCAGCACGTCTTGCTCTTCATTGTAATCAGAGGAGCTGATATAAATACTACACATGCCAGTCTCTCTTGGCTAAGAGTTGAGGAGAGACTGACTGCATCACTTCTTATTTTTATAAGAAACATTAATGTGTTGAAAATCCCCAATTGTTTGCATAGGCAACTTACACACAGCTCTGACACACACACTTACCCCACCAGACATGCCACCAGGGGTCTTTTCACAGTCCCCAAATCCAGAACAAATTCAAGAAAGCGTATAGTATTATATTGAGCCATTATTGCATGGAACTCCGTTCCATCTCATATTGCTAAAATAAACAGCAAACCTGGTTACAAAATAAAGATAAAACTCACGGCACAACGCCTCTCCCCTATTTGACCTAGATAGTTTGTGTGTACGATGTATTGATATGTAGGCTACATGTGCCTTTGAAAAAATATATATATAGTTCTGTCCTTGAGCTGTTCTTGTCTATAAATGTTCTGTATTATGTCATGTTTCATGTTTTGTGTGGACCCCAGGAAGAGTAGCTGCTGCTATAGCAACAGCTAACAGGGATCCTAATAAAATACCAAATACCAAACGTTCTCTTTAATAGCAACATCTTCTGTAGATAGTCTCTAGATAGACATTACATATAGATTCTGTTGCATTTCTGTCTTGTCCTACTGTCTGTGAACAGTCTATAATGTTTTTGCCTACGCTTGTGGATTGTTAAACCTATATGATTTGAAAACTATAATACCTGAGCCTAAACTGTGAGGATTCTATAATGCAAAAGATATTCCAGAAGGCCTAAACGTATAGATTGCGAGGATTCCAGAATTCCTCAATCAATAGATTATATGAATTCTAAAATGCCTGCATCTGTAGATTATATACATTCTAGAATGCCTAAGCCTATAGAGTGTGAGAATTCTAGCATGCGTAAGCCTAAAACGTGAGGATTCTAGAATGCTAAAACCATAATGAAATCATATGCATCTATGTTGACATTTGAAATCACAGGGTACAGTCCAAATGGAACCATATTCCTTACATAGTGCACTACTTTTGACCTGAGCCTTACGGATCCTGGTCAGCAGTAGTGCACTATATATGGAATAGGGTGATGCTTGGGACACATGCCTGTGCTCTCCCAACCCTCAGATCTGACCTTTTCCTGTGATTTGTTTCTCTGCGTGTAATAATCATTACTCAACAAATAGCACCGATATGATACTCTGTGAAATATTGTCAGCATAATGGTCATTGGACAAGATGCAGTAGGCCTATTATAATACGCAGTATAACACAGTGTTATCTCCTATAACTGAACTGCAGTATAACACAGTGTTATCTCCTATAACTGAACTGCAGTAAAACACAGTGTTACCTCCTATAACTGAACTGCAGTAAAACACAGTGTTACCTCCTATAACTGAACTGCAGTATAACACAGTGTTATCTCCTATAACTGAACTGCAGTATGAACACAGTGTTACCTCCTATAAAATGAACTGCAGTTTAAAAACACAGTGTTATCCTCCTATAACTGAACTGCAGTAAACACAGTGTTACTCCTATAACTGAACTGCGTAAAACACAGTGTTACTCCTATAACTGAACTGCAGTATAACACAGTGTTATCTCCTATAACTGAACTGCAGTATAACACAGTGTTATCTCCTATAACTGAACTGCAGTATAACACAGTGTTACCTCCTATAACTGAAAATGCAGTATAAACACATGTGTTATCTCCTATAACTTTAACTGCAGTATACACAGTGTTACCTCCTATAACTGAAACTGCAGAAACACGTGTTTCTCTATAACTGAACTCGTAAAACACGTGTACCTCCTATAAATGAACTGCAGTAAAACAAAAGTGTTAACCTCCTATAACTGATGCAGTATACACAGTGTTATCTCCTATAACTGAACTGCAGTATAACACGTGTTACCTCCTATAACTGAACTGCAGTATAACACAGTGTATCTCCTATAACTGAATGCAGTAAAACACAAATGTTTCCTCCATAACGAACTGCAGTAAAACACAGTGTTACCTCCTATAAACTGAACTGCAGTATAACACAGTGTTTATCTCATATAACTGAACTGCAGTAAACACACGTGTTTCCTCCTATAACTGAACTGCAGTATAACACAGTGTTACTCCTATAACTGAACTGCAGTATAACACAGGTTATCTCCTATAACTGAACTGCAGATAAAAGTGTTACCCCTATAAATGAACTGCAGTATAACACCCGTGTTAATCTCCTATAACTGAACTGCAGTAAAACACATGTTACCCCTATAACTGAACTGCATAAAACCAGTGTTACTCTATAACTGAACTGCAGTTAACACAGTAAAAACACTGCTGCTCCGACACTACCTATTAGGCATTAAAATGTTACTGTTTTCATCTGCAGTGACCTCAGATGCACATTGCACACACACAACCTTTCCCCCCAACACACACACACAACCATCCGGCAACACACACACACACACACACACACAATCACCCACGCCCCAACACACTCACATGCACCCCCCCCCCCCCCCCCCCCCCCCCCCCCTATCAAGCTGTCTCACTACAGAAACAGGAGATAGACTAGAGTCCTGTCCTGGGTCCTATGGGTCATTCTGGCTTGGTCAAGGCTTATTTACTTAACAGCTGTGTAGGTTTACTGATGGTTTAGACAGTGTTGCTGCCAGCCTGCCTGTGTGTGTGTGTGTGTGTGTGTATGTCTGTGTGTGTCTCTCACAGGACCAGATACTGTGTGAAGTCTGTTCCTCTGTTTGACTTGAGACAAAACAGGCTCATACAGGTTGGATGTCTGGGGAGATAGGTGTTTAGTTAACACACACAGTGCACACACACACACAGTAAAAAGCCCCCCCCCCCCCACACACACACACACTGTGACAAGCACACACACATACACACACACATATACACACACCTTCCTCTCCTGTGTTGATGAGAGACTGTTAGTGTCACCTCCACAGTTCTCTCTGTCACTGATGCCCTCTTACAGACAGGTCCACACAAGTACCCATCATCCTTTCTGACACCGGTGTGTGTGTGGGGTGTGTGTGTGCGTGTGTACTTGTTACAGTGTTTGTGTGTGTGTGTGTGTGTGTGCGTGCGTGTGTGTGTGTGCGTGTGTACTTGTTACAGTGTGTGTGTGTGTGTGTGTGTGTGTGTGTGTGTGTGTGTGTGTGTGTGTGCGTGTGTGTGTGTGTGTGTGTGCGTGTGTACTTGTCACTGTGGTGTGTGTGTGTGTGTGTGTGTGTGTGTGTGTGTTAGTTTTGTCTCAGATACAGTGTCTCAATGGACAAACATAGCACTTGATGTTTTATAAACCTACTCTTCAAAGGCTTTAGTCTCTGCTGTGTTTTGTATTTACTTTATAGTGTTCATCTAGGGTTAGCAGCTTCAAGGCGCCAGATGTAGCAAGCCTATAGTCCCTTGACAGCTTGTTATAGAAAGCGAAAAAGCCATGAGTATGTTCAGTTGAAGTCGGAAGTTTACATACATTTCGTTTGGAGTCATTAAAACTTGTCTTTCAACCACTCCACAAATTTATTTTTAACAAACTATAGTTTTGACAAGTCGGTTAGGACATCTACTTTGTGCATGACACAAGTAATTTTTCCAACAATTGTTTACAGACAGATTATTTCACTTAGAATTCATTGTATCACAATTCCTGTGGGTCAGAAGTTTACATACACTAAGTTGACTGTGCCTTTAAACAGCTTGGAAATTTCCAGTAAATTATGTCATGGCTTTAGAAGCTTCTGATAGGCTAATTGACATCATTTGAGGTAATTGGAGGTGTACTTGTGGATGTATTTCAAGGCCTACCTTCAAACTCAGTGCCTCTTTGCTTGACATCATGGGAAAATGAAAAGAAATCAGCCAAGACCTCAGATTTTTTTTTGTAGACCTCCACAAGTCTTGTTCATCCTTGGGAGCAATTTCCAAACGCCTGAAGGTACCACGTTCATCTGTACAAACAATAGTAGGCAAGTATAAACACCATGGGACCAGGCAGCCTTCATAACGCTCATGAAGGAGACGCGTTCTGTCTCCTAGAGATGAACAGACTTTGGTGCGAAAAGTGCAAATCAATCCCAGAACAACAGCAAAGGACCTTGTGAAGATGCTTGAGGAAACAGGTACAAAAGTATCTATAACCACAGTAAAACGAGTCCTATATCAACATAACCTGAAAGGCCGCTCAGCAAGGAAAAAGCCACTGCTCCAAAACCGCCATAAAAAAAGCTAGACTACGGTTTGCAACTGCACATGGGGACAAAGATCGTACTTTTTGGAGAAATATCCTCTGGTCTGATGAAACAAAAAAAGAACTGTTTGGCCATAATGACCATCGTTATGTTTGGAGGAAAAAGGGTGAGCTTGCAAGCCGAAGAACACCATCCCAACCGTGAAGCACGGGGGTGGCAGCATCATGCTGTGGGGATGCTTTGCTGCAGGAGGGACTGGTGCACTTCACAAAATAGATGGCATCATGAGGAAGGAAAATTATGTGGATATATTGAAGCAACATCTCAAGACATCAGTCAGGAAGTTAAAGCTTGGTCGCAAATGGGTCTTCCAAATGTACAATGACCCCAAGCATACTTCCAAAGTTGTGGCAAAATGGCTTAAGGACAACAAAGTCAAGGTATTGGAGTGGCCATCACAAAGCCCTGACCTCAATCCTATAGAAAATGTGTGGGCAGAACTGAAAAAGTGTGTGCGAGCAAGGAGGCCCACAAACCTGTGTCAGCGGGTGCTGTAGGTGGGTGTGGTGTGGGAATCAGGCGCAGGACGCAGAAGATAAGTCCAAAATACTTTAGTAATGCACACTCAAAACACGATCCAACAGCCCGGAGGCGAGAAAATGCGCACACAGGCGTAAACAAAAGGGCGCACTAAACATGTGCGAAAAATACTCTCCTACACAAAGGAGGCAAGCTACAATAGCGCACTGTAAATAGTAGCGCACCAACACGACAGCGAAAACAATCACACACAACACCTGACAAACACAACGAGAACTTATATGACACTAATGACGCTAAACGACAACAGGTGTACATAATCCAGACAAAACCAAACGAACATAGAAACATACAACGGTGGCAGCTAGTATTCCGGAGACGACAAACGCAGAAGCCTGCCCGAGCAAGGAAGAGAGGCAGCCTCGGCCGAAACCGTGACAGTACCCCCCCTTGACGCGCGGCTCCAGACGTGCGCCGACTCCGGCCTCGGGGACGACCAGGAGGACGCGGAGCAGGGCGCGTCGGGTGACTACGGTGGAATTCCGTCAGGAGAGACGGGTCCAAAATGTCTCTCCTCGGCACCCAGCACCGTTCCTCCGGGCCGTCCCCCTCCCACTCCACCAGATATTGGAGACCCCCCATCCGACGTCTCGAATCCAAGATGGACCGCACGGAGTACGCCGGTGCCCCCTCGATGTCCAATGGGGGCGGAGGAGTCTCCTTGATCTCATTTTCCTGGAGTGGGCCAGCTACCACCGGCCTGAGAAGAGACACATGGAACGAGGGGTTAATACTTTTATACTCAATAGTTAGTTGTAATCTGTAACACACCTCGTTCAATCTTCTCAGGACTTTAAACGGCCCCACAAACCGCCGACCCAGTTTCCGACAGGGCAGGCGGAGGGGCAGGTTTCTGATAGAGAGCCAGACTCGATCACCAGGTGCGTACACCGGTCCCTCACTGCGGTGGAGATCGGCGCTCGCCTTTTTACGACGGAGGGCCCGCTGCAGGTGGACGTGTGCAGCGTTCCACGTCTCCTCCGAGCGCCGCACCCACTCATCCACCGCAGGAGCCTCGATCTGGCTCTGCTGCCAAGGTGCCAGAACCGGCTGGTAACCTAACACACATTGGAAAGGGGTTAGGTTAGTGGAGGAATGGCGTAGGGAATTATGGGCCATTTCTGCCCAGGGAACGTACCGTGCCCACTCCTCCGGCCGGTCCTGGCAGTATGATCTAAGAAACCTACCCACATCCTGGTTCACACGTTCCACCTGCCCATTACTCTCCGGATGGTAACCCGAGGTGAGGCTCACCGAGACCCCCAACCGCTCCATAAAGGCTCGCCAGACTCTGGAGGTGAATTGGGGACCTCGATCAGACACAATATCCTCGGGTACCCCGTAGTGCCGGAAAACATGGGTGAATAGAGCTTCGGCGGTCTGTAGGGCAGTAGGAAGGCCCGGCATAGGGAGCAAACGACAGGCCTTAGAGAACCGGTCCACAACGACCAGTATAGTAGTATTCCCCTGTGAGGGAGGAAGGTCAGTGATGAAGTCCACCGAGAGGTGAGACCATGGTCGTTGTGGAACGGGCAGGGGTAGTAACTTACCCCTAGGCAGATGTCTAGGCGCCTTACACTGGGCGCACACCGAGCAGGAGGAGACATAAACCCTCACATCCCTCGCCAACGTGGGCCACCAGTACTTAGCACTAAGGCAGTGCACTGTCCGGCCTATACCAGGATGTCCAGAGGAGGGTGACGTGTGAGCCCAATAGATCAACCGATCCCGAACCTCGAGCAGAACGTACGTCCGACCCTCCGGGCATTGAGGAGGACTAGGGTCGGTGCGCAACGCCCGCTCGAGTTCAGCATCGACCTCCCACACTACCGGTGCCACCAGACAAGACTCCGGCAGTATGGGAGTGGGCTCCACGGACCTCTCCTCCGTGTCATACCGCCGAGACAGTGCGTCTGCCTTACCGTTCTGTGACCCAGGGATGTACGTGATCTTAAATACGAACCGGGTCAAAAACATATTCCACCGCGCCTGGCGAGGGTTCAGTCTCCTAGCTGCCCGGATGTACTCCAGGTTACGGTGGTCAGTCAAAATGAGGAAAGGGTGTTGAGCCCCCTCAAGCCAGTGCCTCCACACCTTTAGGGCCTGTACCACGGCTAACAGCTCCCTGTCCCCTACGTCATAATTTCGCTCCGCCGGACTGAGCTATTTGGAATAAAAGGCACAGGGGCGGAGTTTAGGTGGCGTGCCGGACCGTTGCGAAAGCACGGCTCCTATACCGGCCTCTGACGCGTCCACCTCTACCTGAAATGGTACAGAGGGATCCGGATGCGCCAGCACCGGAGCCGAGGTAAACAGGTCCTTCAGCCTCCCAAAAGCCCTGTCCGCCTCGGCTGACCACTGCAAACGCACCGGACCCCCCTTCAAAAGAGACGTTATGGGAGCTGCCACCTGTCCAAAACCCCGGATAAACCTCCGGTAGTAATTCGCAAACCCCAAAAACTGCTGCACCTCCTTCACAGTGGTTGGCGTTTGCCAATTACGCACGGCTGACACCCGGTCAACCTCCATCTTCACCCCTGACGCAGACAACTGATAACCCAAAAAGGAGATCGACTCCTGGAAAAACAGACACTTCTCTGCCTTGACATACAGGTCGTGCTCCAACAGCCTCCTCAACACTCGGCGCACCAGAGCCACATGCTCGACTCGGGTAGACGAGTACACGAGAATGTCATCTATGTACACGACCACCCCCTGCCCCTGCATGTCCCTGAATATCTCATCCACGAATGATTGGAAAACTGAAGGAGCGTTCATCAACCCGTATGGCATGACAAGATACTCGTAATGGCCCGAGGTGGTACTAAAGGCTGTCTTCCATTCATCGCCCTCCCTAATGCGCACCAAGTTGTACGCGCTCCTGAGATCTAATTTAGTGAAAAAACGCGCCCCGTGCAATGACTCCGTCATGGTCGCAATCAGAGGAAGTGGATAACTGTACTTCACCGTGATCTGATTGAGACTACGGTAATCAATGCACGGGCGTAACCCTCCATCATTTTTCTTCACAAAAAAGAAACTCGAGGACGCAGGGGAAGTGGATGGCCGTATGTATCCTTGTCTCAGAGATTCGTCTATGTAAGTCTCCATAGCTCTCTTCTCCTCCTGAGACAGAGGATACACATGGCTCCGTGGGAGCGCAGCTCCTGCCTGGAGGTCTATCGCACAATCTCCCTGCCTATGGGGAGGCAACTGCGTCGCCCTCGACTTACTGAACACAATAGCCAAATCCTCATACTCAGGGGGAACGTGCAATGCGGGCACCTGGTTTGGACTCTCCACCGAGGTAGCCCCTACGGAAACACCTAAACATCGACCCACACACTGGGCAGACCACTCCATCAGAGCCCTCTCCTGCCACGAAATAGACGGGTTATGGATACTCAACCAGGGCATGCCCAGCACCACCGGATACGCAGGCGAGTCGATCAGAAATAGCTGGATCATCTCCTTATGACCTCCCTGCGCACACATCCTAAGTGGCGCCGTGACCTCCCTGATCAAGCCCGATCCCAACGGACGGCTATCTAGGGCATGAACGGGGAATGGGACGTCAACAGGAAGAAGGGGAATCCCTAATTCTAAACAAAATGTCCTATCAACAAAATTCCCAGCCGCGCCTGAATCTACCAGCGCCTTATGCTGGGAATGAGGTGCTACCTGTGGAAAACGCACAGGTATACAGAAGTGCGCAACAGAGAGCTCTGGGTGAGTGGGGCGCCTACTCACCTGGAAGGACTCCCCAGTGCGGGGCCTGTCATCTTCTCCCCTAGGAGGCCATCCCCAGCACCTAGCCGCGGTGTGTCCTCCACGGCCACAGTTGGTGCAGGAGACAGGCCCCCTCGTACTCCGACCCCTCCTCTCTCTAGCGCCAGCACCCCCAAGCTCCATAGGGCTCGGCTCGGAGGCGCAGGAGGGTGAAATGGACGGACCCCCCTCGGAACGTCCGCGGGTAGCCAGCAGGGTGTTCAGCCTGATGGACATGTCGACTAACTGGTCGAAAGAGAGACTGGTGTCCCTACAGGCCAGCTCCCGACGGACGTCCTCTCGTAGACTACAGCTGTAGTGATCGATGAGGGCCCGCTCATTCCACCCTGCATCCGCCGCTAGAGTACGGAATTCTAACGCGAACTCCTGGGCGCTCCTCCTCCCCTGCCGGAGGCAGAACAGACGCTCCCCCGCCGCTTTCCCCTCCGGTGGATGGTCAAACACCGCCCTGAAGCGGCGGGAGAACTCAGCGTATGTGATGGTGGTAGCGTCTATCCTCCTCCACTCGGCGTTGGCCCATTCCAACGCCTTGCCGGTAAGGCAGGAGATGAGGGCGCCGGGTGCACGGTGGCCAGGTATAGCTCCACCTGGAGAAGGAAGCCCTGACACCCGGCAGCGGTCCCATCGTAGGCCCTCGGGAGCGAGAGTCGAATTCCCCTGTGTTCCGGTGCGGGAATGGGCTGACAGGCTGATGGTGATGGCAGGGGAGGTGGAGTTGGGGGTGTCCCTCGGGTCTCCCAGCGTTGAAGTGTGTTAATAACATCCTGCAGGGCGGTCCCGATCCGAAGGATCTGGTCATAGCGCACTGTAAATAGTAGCGCACCAACACGACAGCGAAAACAATCACACACAACACCTGACAAACACAACGAGAACTTATAGGACACTAATGACGCTAAACGACAACAGGTGTACATAATCCAGACAAAACCAAACGAACATAGAAAAATACAACGGTGGCAGCTAGTATTCCGGAGACGACGAACGCCGAAGCCTGCCCGAGCAAGGAAGAGAGGCAGCCTCGGCCGAAACCGTGACAACCTGACTCAGTTACACCAGCTATGTCAGGAGGAATGGGCCAAAATTCACCCAACTTATTGTGGGAAGCATGTGGAAGGCTACCCGAAACGTTTGACCCATGTTAAACAATTTAAAGGCAATGCTACCAAATACTAATTGAGTGTATGTAAACTTCTGACCCACTGGGAATGTGATGAAAGAAATAAAAGCTGAAATAAGTCAGCCTCTCTTCTATTATTCTGACATTTCACATTCTTAAAATAAAGTGGTGATCCTAATTGACCTAAGACAGGGAAGTTTTACTAGGATTAAATGTCAGGAATTGTGAAAAACTGAGTTTAAATGTATTTGGCTAAGGTGCATGTAAACTTCCGACTTCAACTGTATATAATGGTCAAAAATAGCTACATCTGAAACGTCCTCTCTGACGGTGTGCATATGTCTATCTTAGTTCGTCAGTCAATAGGGGATTGTATATTTCTTTGTGTGTCCATCAATAGGCTAGAAGAGGACTGTACATTTCTTTGTGTGTCCATCAATAGGATAGACGAGGTCTGTACATTTCAGCCTGTGTAAATGAAAAGCAGTATATTAGAATACAATATTATTTATGGATACAAAATTAATTGAGGAATGAATGAACAACCTGTAGTTACAGCCCACAGAACAGAACATGATGCTACACACCCACTCAGCCCAGAGAGAAACCAGACAGTTACAGACAGACAGACAGACAGACAGACAGACAGACAGACAGACAGACAGACAGACAGACAGACAGACAGACAGACAGACAGACAGACAGACAGACAGACAGACAGACAGACAGACAGACGACGACGCACAAAACACAGAGCAGACAGACGAGACAGACAGACAGACAGAGAGACGAGAAGAGAGGAAAGTGGGTATGCGAGGATGGAACGCTCTAAATTTGTACGGTTAGTGGATAAGGAGGAATGCAGGAGAACTCAATTGAAGAGAGCATAGTGCGTTTACTGAGGCTTTGGAGAGATTCCACACACCAAACAACCACACACACACACAGTCGAGGAGAGTAGGGTTTAGTTAAAGACTGGATATCTCTACTGTCCCAATCAAGATCAGAGAGAGCAGGGTAGAATGAGGAGAGGGGAGAGGGGGAGGTAGGAGAGGGAGAGAGAGGAGGAGGGGAGAGGGGGAGAGAGGAGAGAGGGAGGAGAGAGGGAGCAGGAGTGGAGAGAGGGAGAAAGAGGGGGGATGGGGAGAGGAAGAGAATGATATGGATGAGAGTATATTATGAAAGATAAGAGGGAGGGATAGAAGAGCTGGGAGAGGGAAAAGAGAGAGGGGGGAAGACAGAGGGAAGGAGGGGGAGAGGGTGTATTTAATAAATAAGACTTCAGGGAGAGGGAGGAGAGAGGGTGAAGTGAGGGAGGAGAGAAGGAAGAGAGAGGGAGGAGAGTGGGGGAGGAGAGAGGGTGGAGAGAGGGAGGAGAGAGGGAGGAGAGAGGGAGGAGAGAGGGAGGAGAGGGGGAGGATGGTAGGGGGAAAGAGGGGTGGCAAGAGTGTGGGAGGAGAGGGAGGAGAGGGGAAGGAAGAGAGGGAAGAGGAGGGAGGAGAGAGGGATGAGAGAGGGAGAAGAGAGGGATGAGAGAGGGATGAGAGAGGTAAGAAAGATGGTAGAGAGATGGAACGAAGAGGGAAGTAAAGATGGGAAGAGAGAGGGAGGAGAGAGGGAGGAGAGAGGGAGGAGAGAGGTAAGAAAGATGGTAGAGAGATGGAACGAAGAGGGAAGTAAAGATGGGAAGAGAGAGGGAGGAGAGAGGGAGGAGAGAGGGAAGTGAAGATGGGAAGAGAGAGAGAGGAGAGAGGGAGGAGAGAGGGAAGTAAAGATGGGAAGAGAGAGGGAGGAGAGAGGGAAGTAAAGATGGGAAGAGATCTGATAAAAAGAAGAAAAAGGAGAGACAGAGAGGATAAAATCACTTCTTTATGTATATCAGTAAAACTGTGTCCCAAATTACACCCTATTCCCTACATGGTGGACTTATTTTGACTAGGGTGCTATTTGGGAGGCATTCTTTAATTGCCTTGGCGAAGGCCACAAATACCCAGCATTTAATACACATTTAAATATGGACCTGCCTTCAGATAAACACCAGAAAGCAGCTCTAATCAACTTCCTCAGAGCTCTGTATGAGTGTGTGTGTGTGTGTGTGTGTGCGTGCGTGCGTGCATGCATGCCTGTGTGAGTGCTTTCATCTGCGCGTGTATGCATGTCTGAGCTTGTTTAAGGGTATCCAAGGGGAATCCCATAGGAGTGTATGCAGTAAACTAATTAGTGGAGTTGGGGTGCAGGGTCAAATAAGGATGGGGTTACACAGCCACAGGGGTTATGAGGTGTGTGTGTGTGTGTGTGTGTGTTAGTCTACTTTAGACGTGGAGGTAGCGTATGTCTAGTATGTGTACAGTAATGTCTGTGTGTTGTACCCTGTCTGTCTCTCTGTCTAGCACTCCCTTTCTCTCATAAAAGTCATAGCATAGGCTTAACATGGGCAAGCTCAACATTGCCAGTACGATGGCTATTCTCTTGTGTGGAACAGAGAGACTGTGCTTGATATAGGACACACACACACACACACACACACACACACTCTTAACCACGCTGCACAGCTTAGCAACAGCAGAATCTTCTTAAATCTATACTAATCCATTATCCTCTGGGTGCACTGTCTCCAGCTCTCCTCTCTCCGCAGGGGGACTGGTTTGTGTGTTTGCGTGTGTGCGTGCGTGAGTGTGTGCGTGTGTGCGTGTGTGTGTGTGTGTGTGTGTGGTAGGGTAGTAGATCATGTAGCATCTGTTCTCTGCTCTGCTCCAGCGAAGCACCAATCAAAGGTGATTACCGCTGTTGACAAGTTACCACGCCAACCAACCGCTGCCACCATTGTCTCAACAGTTTTAGAGGAAGGAGTGTGAGGGAAAGACACATTGTTGTTGTTGTTGATGTTGTTGATGTTGTTGTTGTTTTGGTTCCATTCAACTTGGTAGAAGCTAGTCGGTGTTCAGTTGGTCATGAGGGAATTGACAGAGTGTTTAGATACATGTTCTATGTTGTCCTGCCTATACTGTCTATGAACACAAACATGTTCAGTCTTTAGTTGACATTACATCATCTCTCGAGACACCGTGGCTACACTGGAAATTATCAACATGTCACAGCGATGTTGCTGTTCTGACTCGCTTGCTTCCGGTATTCGGCCTACGCACACTGCTAGAAAATAACCACTCACTGCGATATACAGTAGATGGTAAAGATAGTGTGTTGCTGGGTAGAAGTACAACTGCAGTCCGTTTAATGTGTCAGAGACTCTATAGGATGTGAAGTGGAATGATGTCACAGAGGGTTAGGCAGTCTTAATTGCAGTCCTGTCTAGATAGCATTCCATATGTGTAGCACACAGCACAGGACAATCCATAGAATCTGATTTAGAGCTCTAATTCTATGGAAACGAGTCAACTTCTAATTCTATGGAACACAGATTCACACTTCTAATTCTATGGAAACACGGATTCACACTTCTAATTCTATGGAACACAGATTCACACTTCTAATTCTATGGAACACAGATTCACACTTCTAATTATATGGAGCACAGATTCACACTTCTAATTCTATGGAACACAGATTCACACTTCTAATTCTATGGAACACATATTCACACTTCTAATTCTATGGAACACAGATTCACACTTCTAATTCTATGGAGCACAGATTCACACTTCTAATTCTATGGAACACAGATTCACACTTCTAATTCTATGGAACACGGATTCACACTTCTAATTCTATGGAATGAGGAATTACACGTTAATTTCTATGTTAAAAAACGACATACAAGGGATGTGGTCTAGGGATTTGACCATTTGTGGTGCACTGCTTTTAGGATAAGCATAAAATGAGATGAAAAGCGAGGGAGGGAGCGAAGGATGGAGAGAGGCCAGAGAGCGAGAGAGTGGAGGGAGAGAGCTTGGTGGTATTCAAAGGTCATCGTCACAATGACGTCTAATTAGGTGTCAGTATGGCTGGGAGCGTGGACCTAGCATAAAACTGAGGCTGTGTCCCTTGTTTTTAACCAGAGCCAGACCAAAGTAGTACACTATGTAGGCAATAGGGTGCCATTTGGGACGCACCCACAGCCAATTAAAGCCCAGCCACGAACAGGGCATCGACAATGGCGCCGCAGTGGAGACGATCCAACATGGAGGCCCAGTAGCACTGAACAAACAGGGGATTGAGGTGACTTGCAGTAAAAGGGGGATAGCTTATGCAAATGACCCCTGGTTCTGGCCAGAAGAAGTCAGTGGAGCTTGCAAGAGCTGACGGGTGCAGAAAGTTAACTACTTACACAGAGCTGTTGGACTGGCTGGCCCTCAGACTGTTTATAATGCATTGACTTGGAACCAACACAGAGATGTTTTTGGTAGTGATTTATTTTAAACTATGTGGTTACAATAGTTACACTCGTATTCTTTCTACTGTTAATTCAACACTACTACTGGGTGGAGACTTTGTAATGCATTGCATTTATTTATTTATAAAGCCCTATTGCAAAAACTCCCACATTATCTGATATCTTATAGGGAAGTAGGAGTTACCATACCACATCACAGGGATGGTAACTCTGGGAATTCCATCTGTTGCTAAAGACTTAGGAAAAACAGATTTTAGTTTCTATGCACCCCATGTATAGAACAATGTTCAGAGTTCTCTTAAACTACATAGATTGGTGCCTCTCGGGCAGTTCAACTTGTTGATCGAGGACCTCTTTGTTGAGGAAAGGGGATTGTTTTTCTTGAGTGTGTCTGTACTTCGACATTCGCTGTATTGTGAAAATGGTGAAATTGTAAATGCAAGGCTCCCTTGTGAAAGGAGGACCTTTGGTCTCAAGGGACTCCCTTGTTGAAGTAACATTGTAACATTTTTTTTTTTTTTTAAACAATAAAACATTTGCTTTTTGACTTGGTTTGGCAAGTTCCTGTCTAAGCTTATTGAACTTATCTTGCTAATAAACTAGGGTGAAAAACCGTAGGTAGATTTATTTCTGTCTAATGATTGAATATTTACTAATAAAACTAGGTGAAACCTGTAGGTAGATTATTTTATGTCTAAGATTATTGAACTATGCACTAAAATAGGTGACCAACCGTAGGTTAGATTATTTTATGTCTAAGATTATTGAACTATCCTTACTAATTAAACTAGGTGACAACTGTAGGTTAGATTATTTTCTCTAAGCTTATTGAACTATCTTACTAATAACTAGGGTGACAACCTAGGAAGATTATTTCTGTCAGTTATTGAACTATCTTACTAATAAACTAGGTGACAACCGTAGGTAGATTAGTTTCTGTATAAGCTTATTGAACTATTTTACAAATAAACTAGGTTGCTGCTCTTTAAATTTGCTTTATTCAACACTATTTATTCTGTAAACAACTTGTAAAAAACCATGTAGACATAATAACATCAGCCGATAACAAAAACTTGTGGTTTAGTGAAGCAATTCTTAACACGGGCCTCCTTTGTTGTCTGTTCTCATAGTAAGAGAACATTCTTTCCTTTGCTGCAATCTAGTACTTCATCTTTCTGGCCTTACAGTTAGAAAACATAATTTGTTGGCCGCAAATCTATCTGCAGATGTTTTCTCTCTGTGTAGCCTCTTCATGTGTATGGTTAGGACATAACCATTATGGAGAAAACATATGTTGCTGGTTGTATTATATCTAAATGGTTTCTCTGGGTGCATCCAAATGGCACCCTATTCCCCATAAAGTGCACTAGTTTTAACCAGAGCCCCATGGGTCCTTGGTGCACTATATACAGTTGTGCTGTAATACACTGGCACCCTTGCACGGTTCACTATTTCTTGTAACATTATCATTAAGGAGAAAACATATGTTGCTGGTTACCATTATCACTAATTGGTTTCTCTCTGTTCTGTAATGTTCTTCTCCACAGTAAGGGCATCTTATCCCTGTCTACACTCCACATCAAAACGCATGCTGTTGACTTGAGGGAGATTGGCGGCTGGCGTGTGTGTGTGCGCGTGCGTGCGAGTGTGCGTGTGTTTGTGAAGCGGGTGAAGCGGCGGTTATTTTTACGCCACTCCGGTCTGATGGGCAGAACTTGGCCTCCTTTTCAAAGCCGCCTGCCATCTGGCACCAGCATCTTGGGAGGAAGAGAAGAGAGAGAATGCACAGACACACAAACACATGCACACACACACACACACATACACACACACACACACACACACACACAGGGACACATGCATAGGACACACACACAAACACACAAACACACAAACACACACACAAACACAAACACACACATAGGACACACACACAAACACAAACACACACACACACACACACACAGGGACACACACACATGGTGAGACACACACACAAACACACACAGACACACACACAGATGAACACACACACACACACACACACACTGTAATGTAGAAGATAGATGAGAGGATGTCAAGTAGTTTCTTATTCTCAACCTGAACTCTTCTCTTGCTCCATACAACCAATTCAATCTGATCTCTGAAAAACCTCCTGTGAAGATTTTCCTGTTTAACTAGTTAAGACTACACCATACAAGACATAACTTTATGGGAAAACACTTTGGATCTTTTGAAAGCATCTTCATTTTCTCTGAATGTACTTGTAGGAACATTGAACATTTTGAACCTTTTATAGTATAGTATTTTCATTTTCTCTGGCAGTATTTTGTGGGTTCAGTTGACTCTAATTGGTTGGAGAATGGTGCTATGGCAACACCAGAGTTGTAGGTTTTCTAGCTTAGCTTTGATTCTGACATATGACACATTTACAGAAACTACTGTGATAACGGTAAGTCTCTGTAGATAAAAACATCTGCTAGAAAGTCCATATCTAGATTTGAGTCCAAAATGACACCCTATTCCCTGTATGGGCTCTGGTCAAAAGTAGTGCACTATATAGGGAATAGGGTGTGATTTGGGACGAAGCCCATGTCACTGACGGGACTTTTTTACAAGCCGTATAGGCCATTACCGTAGCTACCAACCAAACCAATCAAACCATTGCATTGTAGCTACAGCAGCTACCTCCTGGATGGAGGTGTTGTTCATTTCCAGACTGGTTTAATTACCAGGATTACAGCCACCTGGTAGAGTGGTATCAGACAGACAGATTATAGGTCCTGTAGGGACACATACAGCAGGGTACAACATTGTGGAAACATATCAGATAGAAATAAACTACCGGTCAAAAGTTTTAGAACACCTAGTCATTCAAGAGTTTTTCTTTATTTTTACTATTTTCTACATTGTAGAATAACAGTGAAGACATCAAAACTATGAAATAACACATATGGAATCATGTTGTAACCAAAAAAGTGTTAAACAAATCAAAATATATTTTATATTTGAGATTCTTCAAGTAGCCACCCTTTGCCTTGATGACAGCTTTGCACACTCTTGGCATTCTCTCAACCAGCTTCGCCTGGAATGCTTTTCCAACAGTCTTGAAGGAGTTCCCACATATGCTGAGCAATTGTTGACTGCTTTTCCTTCACTCTGCGGTCCGACTCATCCCAAACCATCTCAATTTGGTTGAGGTTGGGGGATTGTGGAGGCCAGGTCATCTGATGCAGCACTCCATCACTCTCCTTCTTGGTTAAAATAGCCCTTACACAGCCTGGAGGTGTGTTGGGTCAATGTCCTGTTGAAAAACAAATGATAGTCCCACTAAGTCCAAACCAGATGGGAAGACGTATCGCTGCAGAATACTGTTGTAGCCATGCTGGTTAAGTGGGCCTTGAATTCTAAATAAATCACACAGTGTCACCAGCAAAGCACCACAACACCATAACACCTCCTCATCCATGCTTTACGGTGGGAAATACACATGCAGATATAATCCGTTCATCCACACCACGTCTCACGAAGACACGGCAGTTGGAACCAAAAATCTCAAATTTGGACTCCAGACCAAAGGACACATTTCCACCTGTCTAATGTCAATTGCTATTTCTTGGCCCAAGCAGGTCTCTTCTTATTATTGGTGTCCTTTAGTAGTGGTTTCTTTGCAGCAATTCGATCATTAAGGCCTGATTCACACAGTCTCCTCTGAACAGTTGATGTTGAGATGTGTCTGTTACTTGAACTCTGTAAAGCATTTATTTGTGCTGCAATTTCTGAGGCTGGTAACTCTAATGAACTTATAATATGATATGGCTCTTAGCAGACGCTTTTATCCAAAGCCACTTACAGTCATGCGTGCATACATTGTTGTTGTATGGGTGCCCGGGGATCGAACCCACTAACCTGCGTACAAGCGCTGTGCTTACCAGCTGAGGTAATCTGTGTCTTCCATTCCTGTGGCGGTCCAATGAGGGGCCGTTCATCATAGCACTTGACTGTTTTTGCCGACTGAACTTGAAGAACTTTTCAAAAGTTTATGACATTTCCGTATTGAAGGAAAGGAGCGAAAGGAAGAAGGGGACCTAGCCAGTGGGGGGGGGGGGGGGGGGGGTGGGGGGGGGGGGGGTGGGGGCGGGGGCGGGCGGGGGTGGGGGGGGGGGGGGGGGGGGGGGGGGCGTCTTCGGGGCGTGGGGGGGGGGGGGGGGGGGGGGGGGGGGGGGGGGGGGGGGGGGGGGGGGGGGGGGGGCGGGGGGGGGGGGGGGGGGCCTAGGGGGGGGGGGGGGGGGGGGGGGGGGGGGGGTGGGGGGGGGGGGGGGGGGGGGGGGGGGGGGGGGGGGGGAGGCGGGTGGGGGGGGGGGGCCAGGGGGGGGGGGGGGGGTGGGGGTGGGGGGGGGGGGGGGTGGGGGGGGGGGGGGGGGGGGGGGACCTCAAAAAACAAAAAAAAAAAAAAAAAAAAAAAAAAAAAAACAAAACAAAAAAATAAAAAACAACAAAAAAAAAAAAAAAAACCAACAACAACACAATTTTTTTTTGGGGGGGGGGTGGGGGGGGTGGGGGGGGGCGGGGTGTTGGTTTGGGAAAAAAGGGGGAACTTTAAAGTTTTTTTTTTAAAAAATCCCCAAAATTTCCCAAAAAAAAACCCCCCAAAATTTTTTTTGGGTTAAATTAAAGGAATTTTTAAAATTCGCAATGGGTTCGGGGAAAAACATTAACCAATTTTTTTTTTTGGGGAACCGAAAAATTTTTAAATTTTTTAAAATTTGCCAGGGTTTGGGGTTTTTTGTTTTTAAATTTTTTAAAATTTTTTTCCTTTTTAAATTTTTTTTTATTTTTCTAATTACCCCAAAGATTGTGTTTTTGGTTCTTAAAATTTTTGTTTTGTTTCTTTTGGAAAGGCCCGGGGGTTTTAAAAAGGGGGGGGGGTTTTGGGGGGCCCTTTTGGGGGGGGGGGGGGGCCCCTTTGGGGGGGGGGGGGGGGGGGGGGGGGGGGGGGGGGGGGGCCCAAAAAAAAGGGGGGGGGGGGGAAATTTTGGGGGGGGGGGGGGGGGGGGTTTTTTTTTTTTTTGGGGGGGGGGGGTTTTAAAAAAAAAAAAAAAAAAAAAAAAACAAAAAAAAAAAAAAAAAAAAAAACCCCCCTTTTTTTTGGGGGGGGGGTTTTTGGGGGGGTTTTTGGGAAAAAAACCAAAGGGGGGGGGGTTTTTTTTTTTTTTTTTGGGGGGGGTTTTTTGGGGGGGGGGGTTTGGTGGGGTTTTGGGGGGGTTGGTTTTTGGGGGGTTTAAAAAAAAAAAAAAACCCCCCTTTAAAGGGGGGGGGGGGGGGCCCCGGGGGGGGGGGGGGGGGGGGGGGGGGGGGGCCCCCCCCCCCCATACCTTGTCACAAACACAAACTGATGGCTAAAAATTAAGAAGGAAAGAAAAGAAATGCCACAAATGAACTTTAAGAGGCACACCTGTTATTGAAATGCGTTAACATATATTTGGGTACTACATGATTCCATATGCGTTATTCATTGTTTTGATGTCTTCACTTATTATTCTACAATGTAGAAAATAGTAAAAATAAAGAAAAACCTTGAGTAGGTGTGTCCAAACTTTTGACCGGTAGTGTATATCTTTTAGATCAGACATGCATGTAATTATTATATTTGTTTATTTGACAGGGACCCTATACCACATATTTGCTCCAGATCATGGGTAAATGTCATCAGTCCCTATCAGTCCCTATTTGACATGGACAGCAAAGTGAAGTGTTGTTGCTAAGTGAGGTGTTGTTGCCAAGTGAAGTGTTGTTGCCAAGTGAAGTGTTGTTGCCAAGTAAAGTGTTGTTGCCAAGTGAAGTGTTGTTGCCAAGTGAAGTGTTGTTTGTTTCTGTCTAAGTTTAATAACTAGAGAAGACCTCTATAGACACCAGGTGAATTCTTATTGAAATATATCCACTCTGTCCATGACATTTCCATCTGCAATGTTCAGTTATCTATGTTGAGGTGAATTAGTTGTGTATTTCTCTCTAGTTTTAATAAGTAGACACCCCCCCCCCCCCCCCCCCCCCCCCCCATAGACACCAGGTGAGGTGTTATGGAACCATATGGTATACCCCAGACAGACTAGGCCTACTGGGACTGACTACAGGGTACAAGTGAGGTCAGAGTTTGGAGCTAGGGGAGATTGGGCTGACGTGACCCCTCTAGCTGCAGAGATGAGAAGGTAAGCCCTGCCTGCCGCCTGGACGGACGTGTGGACAGCAAAACCTCTTACAAACTGTCAACAACTCCCACCCACCATATGCTTATGAGGTCAAACTTCACCAAATTAACTGCTTTAGTCCATCAAAGCTGTCAATTTTAAGCGTCTGATTGACAAGCTAATTCCTTGTGTGCTCGGACAGTAGCAGCAGGGCAGCCATGACACCCTCCGTCTGTTGGAAACAGAGCACTATTACAGGATAACTGAGTTAACAGGGACTAAGGTGAAGGTTTTGGTTAAGATGAACTGCTTTCAGAAAGACTCCAGACATTCAGGGTACGTCCCAAATGGCACCCTATTCCCTTTTTAATGCACTACCTGTAACACTCTGGCTCTATGGACGTTTATATTGAGCCAGGGTTGTTCATTTTCTTGTGTTTGGGTGTATTTCATTTGGTGGTGTTGGGGATGGGTGAGTTTCATTTTGTTTGTGTCATGTGGTGATTGGTCGATGACTCCCAATCGGAGGTAACGAGTGTCAGCTGTCGGCTCGTTATCTCTGATTGGGAGCCATATATATTCTGTGTGTTTTCTCCTTTGTGTTGTGGGTTATTGTTTCCTTGTGCTATGTTCAGTCGGTGTCATAGAGAACTTCACGTATCGTCTTTTGTTGTTTTTCGTGGTTGCTTTTATAAATAAAGTCATCATGTTCACTCACAACGCTGCGCATTGGTCTCCTGCTTCAGACGATCGTGACAGAATAACCCACCACAAGAGGACCAAGCGGCGTAACAAGCGGCAACAGGACCTACCTACGCAGGATTTATGGACGCCTCCTAAGGATTTTTGGACATGGGAGGAGATTCGGGCTGGAAAGGGTCCTTGGGCACAACCGGAGGAATATCACCGCCCTCGTGAAGAGCTGGAGACAGCTGCAGCCGAGAGGAGGTGGTATGAGGAGGAATATCACCGCCCTCGTGAAGAGCTGGAGGCAGCTGCAGCCGAGAGGAGGTGGTATGAAGAGGAAGCGCGGAGTCGAGGCTGGAAGCCCGTGGTTACTCCCCAAAAATTTTTTGGGGGGGGGCACATGGCTTGGGCGCCTGGGCAGCAGGAGGCTGCCACAGGTAGAGCTGGAGAGAAGGCTATCGGATTACGGGAGCCATTGGCGAGTAGAGGGAGGGAAGTTGTTGTGGCACGGCATGAGAGACTGAAGTGTGTTCCCAGTCTGGTCCGGTCCGTTCTTGATCCCCAGTTAAGGCCAGTGGTGGGTGTTCCCGGTACGGACCGGTCTGTTCCTACTCCACGCACCAGGTCCACGATGTGCGTCGCCAGCCGGCCAGAGTCTGCCGTCTGCCCTAGGGCGTCTGAACTGCCCGTCTGCCAAGCGCTGCATAAGCCGCCCGTCTGTACTGAGCCTGCAAAGCCGCCCGTCTGCCATGAGCCTTCAGAGCCATCCGCCAGACAGGAGCCGCTAGAGCCTTCCGCCAGACAGAATCATACACCTGCTATGGAATCAGCAGGAGCCGACGCAGCCCATACTAGACTGGAAGCTCAGGTTCGGAACCAGAAAGAGCAGCTCCTGCAGATGGGAGCCGCCCTGCTGGAGGTGATGACTGCAATCCGAGGCTGGGGTCCGCCTCCACCGCCAGCCTCCCAGCCAGCACCATCAGCCAGCCATGAGCAGCCAGACCCGTCAGCCAGCCATGAGCAGCCAGATCCGTCAGTCAGCCATGAGCAGCCAGATCCGTCAGCCAGCCATGAGCAGCCAGATCCGTCAGCCAGCCATGAGCAGCCAGATCCGTCAGCCAGCCATGAGCAGCCAGACCCGTCAGCCAGCCATGAGCAGCCAGACCCGTCAGCCAGCCATGAGCAGCCAGACCCGTCAGCCAGCCATGAGCAGCCAGGTCCGTCAGCCAGCCATGAGCAGCCAGGTCCGTCAGCCAGCCATGAGCAGCCAGATCCGTCAGCCAGCCATGAGCAGCCAGATCCGTCAGCCAGCCATGAGCAGCCAGACCCGTCAGCCAGCCATGAGCAGCCAGATCCGTCAGTCAGCCATGAGCAGCCAGATCCGTCAGCCAGCCATGAGCAGCCAGATCCGTCAGCCAGCCATGAGCAGCCAGATCCGTCAGCCAGCCATGAGCAGCCAGATCCGTCAGCCAGCCATGAGCAGCCAGATCCGTCAGCCAGCCATGAGCAGCCAGACCCGTCAGCCAGCCAGGATCCGCCAGAGCCGTCCAGCCAGGATCCGCCAGAGCCGTCCAGCCAGGATCCGCCAGAGCCGTCCAGCCAGGATCCGCCAGAGCCGTCCAGCCAGGATCCGCCAGAGCCGTCCAGCCAGGATCCGCCAGAGCCGTCCAGCCAGGATCCGCCAGAGCCGTCCAGCCAGGATCCGCCAGAGCCGTCCCGCCAGGATCCGCCAGAGCCGTCCCGCCAGGATCCGCCAGAGCCGTCCCGCCAGGATCCGCCAGAGACGTCCCGCCAGGATCCGCCAGAGCCGTCCCGCCAGGATCCGCCAGAGCCAGCCAGCCAGGATCCGCCATCTAGTCAGGTGCTGCCCCTTAGCCCGGTGCTGCCCTTTAGCCCGGTGCCGCCCCTTAGCCCGGTGCTGCCCCGTAGTCCGGTACTGCCCCTTAGTCCGGTGCTGCCCCTTAGTCCGGTGCTGCCCTTTAGCCCGGTGCTGTCCCTTAGTCCGGTGCTGCCCCTGAGTCCGGTGCCGCCCCTTAGCCCGGTGCTGCCCCGTAGTCCGGTACTGCCCCTTAGCCCGGTGCTGCCCCTTAGTCCTGTACTGCCCTTTAGTCCGGTACTGCCCCGTAGTCCGGTGCTGCCCCTTGTCCCGGTGCTGCCCCTTGTCCCGGTGCTGCCCCTTATCCCGGTGCTGCCCCTTATCCCGGTGCTGCCCCTTAGGCCGATGCTGCCCCTTAGTCCGGGGTTGCCCCTTAGTCCAGGTGGGGTTAGGTGGAGGGTGGTCATTGGGAGGAGGCTACCGAAGCAGGTTGTGACTGTGGTGGGGTGGGGATCACGACCGGGGCCAGAGCCGCCACCATGGACAGACGCCCACCCAGACCCTCCCCTAGTCCTGATGTTGGTGCGCCCGGAGTTCGCACCTTTAGGGGGGGGTACTGTAACACTCTGGCTCTATGGACGTTTATATTGAGCCAGGGTTGTTCATTTTCTTGTGTTTGGGTGTATTTCATTTGGTGGTGTTGGGGATGGGTGAGTTTCATTTTGTTTGTGTCATGTGGTGATTGGTCGATGACTCCCAATCGGAGGTAACGAGTGTCAGCTGTCGGCTCGTTATCTCTGATTGGGAGCCATATATATTCTGTGTGTTTTCTCCTTTGTGTTGTGGGTTATTGTTTCCTTGTGCTATGTTCAGTCGGTGTCATAGAGAACTTCACGTATCGTCTTTTGTTGTTTTTCGTGGTTGCTTTTATAAATAAAGTCATCATGTTCACTCACAACGCTGCGCATTGGTCTCCTGCTTCAGACGATCGTGACACTACCTCTGACCAGGACCCCTTTATTGTGTACTACCTCTGACCAGGACTCCTTTATAGTGCACTACTTTTGACCAGGGCCCATAGGGTATGCGTGAGTTAATAGGGGCAACTTCTAAGGTTAAGGTCTTGGTTAAGAGGAGTTGCTTTCACAAAGCCTTCTGGACATTCAGTACTACACTTAATGAACAGTGGTGGCACCATGGAATCACTAGGATAGCCAAGGGGTAGCTTGGTCGTTGCGTGAAGCTGCTTGCAATCCATGGTGTACATGCGTGCAAAGATGCAAAACGTGAATAAATACTTAGTGCTAGGCTTATTCTTGAGGGTGCTTCAGCACCGGCAAGCCCCTTAATGGAGTCAACCATTCTAATGAAGACCAAAGCGTGGACTCATCAGAAGAAACGGCTTGTTGTGCCTCTGACTAGAATCCTCCCTAGAAACCTCCTGACCCCACGTGTGATTAATAATTCGGTTTAGTTGATCAAATCTATCAATTCAGGTCACAAGATTGACAAGCTAAATCCTTAAAGAGCTTGGAGACACAGATACTGGGTATAGAACTAGGTTATACATCTCTAACTAGATCAGTCAAAGATCACGTGTAGATTAGGAGTTGATTAATCAATATGAATACCTACCTCTAGCTCCTAGACCCTTGGGACTTGTGCACAGTAGAGCTGAAATATTTTGAGATTATGGTTTGGTGGAGTTAGGAATCTACCAATCCAAGTCTGTGATTGAGAAGCTTATCCATTTGAGATCTTGACGTTGCTTGTGTATGTTGATGTGTGACTGTCTTGGGTTGCCTAATCCCACATTGACCCCTAACCCCTAGCTCCTAGGTCCTGCATCCTAGGCCCTTGGGTCTCTTGGGGTGCCTAATCCCAAATTGAACCCTAGCCCCTACACTATAGGCCCCTAACCCCACCCTCCTACTTACTAGACCCCCTGGCCCTCTGTAGAAATGAGATATTTTGAGGTGAAGGTTTACGTCCATTGTTATGTCTGGGAGCTATGTAGCTGAGGAACGCTCAACTCCATTCTCTTATATCGAGGTGGTCACACAACTTGCTAGCAACAACATTGAGTCACCATCAGTCGATACTTGTAAAAATGTAAATTCTGAAAACGCTTGCCTGTACCTATGTTTGAGCAGTGATACTATCAAGAGCAGCGATACTATCAAGAGCAGTGATAATATCAAGAGCAGATATACTATCAAGAGCAGCGATACTATCAAGAGCAGTGATACTATCAAGAGCAGCGATACTATCAAGAGTAGTGATACTATCAAGAGCAGTGATACTATCAAGAGCAGTGATAATATCAAGAGCAGTGATAATATCAAGAGCAGTGATACTATCAAGAGCAGATATACTATCAAGAGCAGTAATAATATCAAGAGCAGTAATAATATCAAGAGCAGTGATACTATCAAGAGCAGTGATACTATCAAGAGCAGTGTGCGGGTTTCTTCTTTGTTCTCATCTTATTCAACTGTTACCATGGCACCTGCAATAAAAATAGCTCAGATGTGTTAGTGCCTTTTAAATCAAATACAACCACTGACTTTTTCCTCATTTGTGTTGCTCAGCTGGAGACGTAGCGGCCTTGACGTACTACCTAAGCTGAGATTCAACTGGCACAAGCACATTCACGCCGAGTGTCACAGGCTGCCATGTGCAACAGCGTCAGTTGAGTAATCTGGTTTCTGCACTATGCTATTGGACCAAAGACGTTACTGCACATCACAGGCTGCCATCTACTACATCCACTACTATCCCTGATGGAAGATTCTGGACATCCGGACTGACAGATAAACACGTGCAACAAATAGACAGAAAGAGACAATATTGCTGGAAATTAATTTGCAGATATTGTGTTATGTTTTTTTGTTTTTAAGCCAATAGTGGCTAACCAGGGGTGGGATAATGTCAATGTGGCTTCGATTGGATAGTAGCTGGGAGCTTTATGACAGTTTGCGACGGAACACATGAAAAAAAATGCATGTACTGTCAGAATTGATTGGAGAGCTACTCATAGGTGGGCTGCTAGCTACTGGTAGCTGTGGATCTACCTGTCGGAGACCCCTGCTGTAGACATGCAGGCTACGTCCCAAATGGCACCCTATTCCCTTAATAGTGCACTACCTCTGACCAGGGCCATGCATGAGTTCTGAGGTGAAGGTCTTGGTTAAGATGAGCTGCTTTCACGAAGCCTTCTGAACATTCAGTATGTGGACCTGATTGAATAATGTAACACATTCCACCCTGACCCGATCACTACACCGGATCACTCCACCGGATCACTCCACTGGATCAATCCACCGGATAATCTCAAAGAGGATGACAGTTTTAGTCGTCTCAGGTGATGTTGTGGCTATGGTGCTGCCACAGGTGGTCATCTAACGAGGCCCTGTGTAGCTCAGTTGGTAGAGCATGGTGCTTGCAACGCCAGGGTTGTGGGTTCGTTTCCCACGGGGTATGAGTGCATACATTTTTCCCACGGGGTATGAAAAATGTATGCACTCACTAACTGTAAGTCGCTCTGGATAAGAGCGTCTGCTAAATGACTAAAATGTAAATGTAACTACAGGTATTGTATATCTGCGCCGGGTCCAGCCGGATCCCTCAAATTACATACTGTATGAGTAACTGGATCAGTTGAAGATCAGTTGTGGCTACTGTTGTCATAGGCTGTCATCAATGTAGGCTTTTGACCCTAAACCTATAGAGCTTCCAAAACAGGATTAGCCAACCTCTAGCCCTTCCAGATACTTTAACACGTGTTATTTCGTCATGTTTTGTGTGCTGTTCAGCTGAGTGTTGCGGCTGTGGCACTGTAACTTGCTGTTATGGTAGAGATGTACTAACCTGGAGAACACAATACCTCCTAAACAAGATTACCTAATGTGCGAGACCTTGACTGGCTTCAGTACAACAGTTCAATAACAGGGTGCTTCAACTCAATTCAAGACCTTGACTGGCTTCAGTACAACAGTTCAATAACAGGGTGCTTCAACTCAATTCAAGACCTTGACTGGCTTCAGTACAACAGTTCAATAACAGGGTGCATCAACTCAATTCAAGACCTTGAGGCGGAGCAAAGCCTGTTTCTTTCAATGACAAAAAAAAAAAAAGGTACAGCTAGATTACAGCACTTGAAGCATCTTGTCGAGGGACTGGTAAATACTGTAGCCTTGGAAAACTCTAGTGAAAGCCACACGTATGTCCATTTGTCCTTCACAATCACAAATAACATCCTCTAAATAATTGTTGCTTAGTTACTTGTATTTGTTGTTCTTTACTATTGGGTTCTTTAAAGGTGAACTATGCAGACATCGCGCCTCCATTTCCTGGTTGCTAAAACTCTAAAGTTTGCCTAATTTCACCTTATGTGACAAAATCTAAACTGCTGTGAAATGTATTTCCCATAATCAAAAATATTGTATTTTCAGCTGTTTGAAGCTGGTGTACAAAACCGAAAGTAAAAGACGCAAAAAACTAAACTTAAGAACAGGAAGCGTAGAGCACA
The DNA here is from genome assembly GCA_902810595.1 of Coregonus sp. 'balchen'. NCBI lineage: Eukaryota > Metazoa > Chordata > Actinopteri > Salmoniformes > Salmonidae > Coregonus > Coregonus sp. 'balchen'. The sequence continues at coordinate 4,519,005 of LR778274.1, read as the reverse complement.
TAGAACTAATATATCGCTTCTTAGACTTGCTTTCAAGTAAAAGTATTGATCTGTAACTCACATTTCTATGTGAATTTGGTTAGTTCGGCCAAAAAGTTACATATTGCCACTTTAAGTGTTATGTTTTTCTCTCTGACCTTCTATGTCTGTCAGCAAGGTGAAAGTACACTAGAATGACAAGGTCAGTGCAGTAGAATGACAAGGTCAGTACACTACAATGACAAGGTCAGTACACTACAATGACAAGGTCAGTACACTACAATGACAAGGTCAGTACACTAGAATGACAAGGTCAGTACACTAGAATGACAAGGTCAGTACACTACAATGACAAGGTCAGTACACTACAATGACAAGGTCAGTACACTAGAATGACAAGGTCAGTACACTAGAATGACAAGGTCAGTACACTAGAATGACAAGGTCAGTACACTAGAATGACAAGGTCAGTACACTAGAATGACAAGGTCAGTACACTAGAATGACAAGGTCAGTACACTAGTCTGTATTTTACCACCAATAAAGAGACTGAAGAAGAAGGTCCTCTTTTTGGGGGACCTTCGTGGTTCTGGTACTGGTTCTGACCAACATTATTGATTATAAATCGATCTGTGGATACCGTAGATCGAAATTTTTCTGAGCCTGTGTGATTTATGATGTGAAATCTGAAACCACTTGAAGCTGGGATGTCCCTCCTACCATTTCATTCGCTCTTCCGACTGTCCATCAACTCCTGGCAGAACTCTACATCACAGCCACTGACAAAGCACATGCCTGCAATCGTTAGATCGTAGCACAGCAAGAGAGGGTGGTTTCATCACAGCAGCACATTCAGAGATTGATTTACAGTATAGCCATTAATCGAAAAAATCAATAATAGATTTTAAACATAAAACACTTTCTGTCATAGATGGACAATATTAATATGAGATGAAAGTCGAGTTCCCAATGAGTTCAGGAAGCCAAGATAGAGCTCTTTGAGATGTTCACAGCGATGGGGCAGACGTTTTGATCAATAGAGACCTTTAGAAAATATATACATGTTCTCTAACACTAAAAACATACAAATATGTATTTTACAGTTGTAAAGAAGGTAAAATAGTACAGTTAGTTGTTTTATAATGTGATTATGTTATATTTAGAAAGCATATAAGAAATGTCAAGCCTTATTCATACAGTTTGTTGAATGGAAAATACATCATATAAAATATTTCATAATTTAATATTTTTATTATGTTTGTACTGTGTACTTGAGCTTGTGTCCTCAAAAGAGACTACACCTCAGCAATTTATAACTATTTTTACCAGAAAGGTGAGATTTTAACCTTTCTTTGAGTATGCAGCATCACTAGTTATTGTTTCATGATAAATAATTACTTTGGGGATGATGTAGATTACATTTTCGATTACATTTAGTTACATTTCATTAGCATTGTTGGGCTAAATGTATCATATTATTCTCTCTCTCTCTCTCTCTCTTCTCTCTCTCTCTCTCTCTCTCTCTCTCTCTCTCTCTCTCTCTCTGCTCTCTCTCTCTCTCTCTCCTTCCCCCTGTCTTTCTCTTTCCTCTTTTATAATCTGTGGGTATTTTTGGTTCCCATTAAATTAATTACACCAATTATTTTCCTTGACAACTAGGCATGGAGTGTGCAGGACACTATTTAACATTGTTCTAATTCCATTCAGTATTATTGCAATAAAACATTAGTCATAATAATTAGCAATTTGGACATCTAATTTAAGATAATTAATTTGTGAGAATATACTAATGCTTATGCAATTACCGTAGTGGAAAGTGTTTTAAGGCTTTAAGAACATAACTGTCCCAGGAGATTCAGCAGTTTTTACAGAGTTACAAACTCTTAACAGGAATATATTTGTAAACACCTGCAATCAGTTCGGTGGAGACGTGAGTATTTGTCACCAGTGTCCTAGCGAGGAGCTCGTTAACAAATTACCTGGGAACAAGCATAATTAATTACCGCTAATCGCTGAGCCCAAAATTATTTTTTCCACAGCCCTTTTACTGTATTTTGTGAGGATTTTGGGAACTTATTTTTCCACAGTCTTATTTGTAGTGTGATGTAGGGTTAGGAGACTTAGTTTTCCCAACAGTTTTTTCCCGGGTAGTGTGATGTATGTTGGGAGACTCAGTTTCCACAGTCGTTACGGTATTGTGATGATGTTAGGAGACTCTAGTTTTTCCACATCTGTTCCCGTAGGGGTGAGGTTTTGTTGGGGAGACTTAGTGTTCCCCTTTTTTTCCCTGTTCCGTAGTGTTTTATTTTGGGAGACTTAGTGTTCCACAGCCCGTTCCGTATTGATGTATGTTAGGAACTTAGTTTTTCCACTGTTTTTTACCGTATTTGTGATGAAAATTTTTTAGGAACTCTAGGGCCCAAAGTCTGTTACTGTGTGTGATGTTTTTTTAGGAGACTCAAAGTTTTTCCCCAGCCCTGTTCCTTTAGGGGAGGATATTAGGGACCCCCCCTAGTTTTTCCCCCTTTGGGTTACGTAGTGTGATTAGGGTTGGGGGACTTATTTGTTCCAAAAGTCTGTTACTGGGTGTGATGTAGGGTTTAGGAGACTCTAGTTTTTCCACAGTCTTTACCGTAGTGTGATGTATGTTAGGAGACTTAGTTTTCCCGTCTTTTTCCCGGTAGTGTATTTAATTTTGGGGAGCCCTCTATTGTTCCCCGGGCCTGTTACCGTAGTGTGTTTGTATTTTAGGGACTCTAGGTTCCAAAATTTCTTTTACCGTGGGTGTGATGTATTTTGGGGAGCTCTAAGTGTTCCCAGTTTTTAAACCGTAGGTGTGATTTTAGGAGACCTATTTTTCCACACCTGTTACTGTAGTGTATGTTTTTTAGGGGGGATCTGGGGTTTCCCCCGTCTGTTACCGTAGTGTGATGTATGTTAGGAACTCTGTTTTCCACAGTCGTTAGTAGGGTGATGAAATGTTGGAGACTCTATTTTCCCAAGTCGTTATGTAGGTATGTGAGGGTTTTTTTAGGGGGACTCTAGTGTTTCCACAGTCGGGTTAAACCGTAGTGGGGAGGAAAGGTTAGGGGGACTTAGTGTTCCACATTTTGTTACCGTAGTGTATGTATTTGGAGCTCTAGTTTTACCACAGTCTTTTTACTGTAGTGTGATGTAGGGTTAGGAGACTCTAGTGTTTCCAAAAAGTCTTTTTTAACCGTATGGGGATGTTTTGTTGGAGACTCTAGTTTTCCACGGGTCTTTTTACTGTGTGTGATTTTATTTTAAAGGAGCTTTTAGGGGTTCCACGCCCTGTTACCTTTAGTTTGATGTATGTTAGGAAAAACTTTTAGTTTTTCCACAGCCCCTGTTCCCGGAGTGGTTGGTTGTGAGGAAGACTCTAGTGTTCCCAGTTGTTATTTTAGTGTGAGTATGTTAGGAATTAGTTTTCCCCCGGCGTTACCCCTTTAGGTGATGTATTTTAGGAGACTCTAGTGTTCCACATTTTTTACTGGGTAGTGTGAGGGAGTTAGGAGACTCTAGTTTTCCCAACAGTCTTTTAAATGTGGGTTAGTGTGTTTGTTTTTTTTAGGGGGACTCAAAGTGTTCCACGTCGGTTCTGTAGTGGATGATGTTGGGAAAGACCTAGTGTTCCCACATCTTTTTAAGTAGTGTGATGTATGTTGGGAAAATCAGTGTTCCACATTGTTACGTAGGTGAGTATGTTAGGAGACTCGGTGTTCCCAGTCTTTTAAGTAGTGGATGTAGGGTTAGGAGACTCTAGTGTTCCCCCCATTCTTTTTACTGAAAGTGGGGATGTATTTTGGAGACTCTAGTTTTTCCACAGTCTGTTACCGTAGTGTGATGTAGGTTGGAGACTCAGTGCCCCCAAAAGTCTTTTTGGGAGTATTTTATTTAGTTAGGAGTCTAGTGTTCCACGCCCTTTTTCTGAGTGGGGTGTATGTTAGGAGACTCTAGTGTTCCACCCCTTTTACTGAGTGTGATGATGTTAGGAGACTCAGGGGTTCCACAGTCTTTTAAAATTTAGTGTGTGTAGTTAGGAGACCTAGTGTTCCACGTCTTTTTACCGTAGTGTGAGGTATTTTGGGGAGGACCAGTGTTCCAAGTTGTACTGTAGTGGGTGAAATTTTTAAGGGGACTCTGGGGTTCCAAGTTTTGTTACTGTAGTGTGTGAAAATGTTAGGAAGACTTTTTTTTTTCCCACAGCCCGGGTTCCCGTGTGTGATGTTGTTAGGAGACTCTAGTTTTCCAACATTTCTGTTCCCGTAGTGTGAGGAATATTAGGAGACTCGGGGTTTCCCAACAGTCTGTTACTGTGTGGTGGGGAATGTTAGGAGACTCTAGTTTTCCCCCGTCTTTTATGTGTGTAAATTTTTTTTTAGGAAACCTTGGGTTCCACAGTTTTTCCCCGGAGTGGGGAATGTATGTTAGGGGGACTCTATTTTTTTCCACATTTTGTTACCGTAGTGTGATGTATTTTTAGGAGACTCTGGGGTTTCCACAGTCTGTTACCGTAGTTTTGATGAAAGGGTTAGGAGACTTGTGTTCCACATTTCCTGTTCCGTAGGGGGGATGTATGTTAGGGACCTAGTGTTCCACATTTCCTGTTCCGTAGGTAAATGTATTTTTGGGGAACCCCTAGTTTTCCCCAAAAGTCGTTACTGTAGGGGGATTTATGTTGGGAGACCTAGTTTTCCACATTTGTTACCTAGGGATGATGTTGGGACTCTATTTTTCCCAAAAGTCTTCCCCGTAGGTGATGTATGTTAGGAGATTTCTAGTTTTCCCAAACATCTTTTAAATGTAGGTATTTGTTTGTATTTGGAGACCTGGTTTTCCCAAAGCTGTTACCGTAGTGTGAGGGAAAATTTTGGGGGCCTCTGTTTTTTCCACAGTTTGTTACCGTAGTGTGAGGGTATGTTAGGAGACTTAGTTTTCCCACAGTCTGTTACTGTATGTATGTAAGTTAGGGACTCTAGTTTTTCCACAGTCTTTACCGTATGTGATGTATGTTAGGGAAAACCTAGGTTCCACAGTCTTTTACTGTAGGGTTTTTGTATTTTAGGAGACTCTAGTGTTCCACAGTCTGTTACCTTTAAGTGTATGTTTTGTTTAAAACCCCTATTTTTCCACAGTCTTTTACCGTATTGTGATGTATGTTAGGGACTCTAGTGTTCCCCCAGTCTGTTACCGTAGTGGGGTGAAATGTTAGGAACTTATTTTTCCCAGTTGTTACGTGGGTTTAAGTTTTGATGATTTTGGGAAAGACTTAGTGTTCCACAGTCTGCTACTGTAGGTAGTGTGATGTATTTAGAGACTCTAGTGTTCCAAAAGTTGTTACGGTAGGGGGATGGGGGGTTAGGAGACTCTAGTGTTCCACGTTTTTTTTCCCGTAGGGGTGATGTTGTTAGGAGACTTAGTGTTTAAACAGTCTTTTCCCGTAGTTTTGATGATGTTAGGAATTTAGGGTTCCACAGTCTTTACCGTAGTTTTAAATTTAATTAGGAAAACCTGTGTTCCACAGTCGGTTCCGTATTTGGGGATGTAGTTAGGGGGCTCTAGTTCCCCCGTCTGTTCCCGTAGGTGTGTATTTTAGGAAAATCTAGTTTCCACGTCTTTTTACCGTAGGGTGTTTTATGTTAGGAAAACTCTAGTTTTCCACAGTCTTTTATGTAGGTGATGTATGTTGGAGACTCTATTTGTTCCACAGTCGTTACTGTAGTGTGATTTTATGTTAGGGGGCCTCTAGTGTTCCACAGCCCGTTACCTTTGTGGATGTATTTTAGGAACTTGTGTTCCACAGCCCTTTTTTCCGTAGTGTGATTTTGGTTGGAGACTCTAGTGTTAAAGGGCGTTACTGAGTGTGATGTATTTTTAAGAGACTTAGTGTTCCCCCGTCTGTTACTGAGTGTGATGTTATTTTTGGAGACTCTAGTGTTCCCATTTCGGTTCCCTAGTGGGATTATGTTAGGGGGGAAATTAGTGTTCCCGGTTCTGAACCTTTAGTGTTGTATGTTAGGGGGAACTCTATTTTTCCCCCCATCGTTTTACCAAAGTTGATGAAAAGTTAGGAGATTTAGTGTTCCCCCTTCTTTTTTCCCCGTAGTGTGTTTTGGATGTTGGAAAACCCCTAGTTTTTCCAAAAAGCCCTGTTACCGTATTTTTGATGATTTTAGGAACTCGTTTTTCCACAGTCTTTTTTCCCCCGTATTTGATGTATTTTAGGGAATCTAGTGTTCCACAGCCCCTTTTTACCGAAAGTGGGGATGTATTTTTAGGGGACTCTATTTTTTCCACAGTCTTTTTCCCGTAGTGGGATTATTTAGGAGACTTTTAGTGTTCCACAGCCCTGTTTTTGTGAGGGATGTTAGGAAACTCTAGTTTTCCAAAGTCTGTTACCTTTTAAGTGGGGATTATTTTTAGGGGGACTTAGTGTTCCACAGTCTGTTACTAAAATGTAATGTTTTGTTAGGAGACTCTATTTTCCACAGTTGTTACCGTAGTGTGAGGTATTTTTAAGGAGACCAGGTTCCCAGCCCCTTTTCCCCCGTAGGGTGATGTATGTTGGGAAAGACTTAGTGTTCCACGTCTTTTACCTTTAGTGTGATGTTTGTTGGGAAGGCTCTGTGTTCCACGTCTTTTTACTTTTATTTGTGTGTATGTTAGGAGACTCTAGTGTTCCACAGTCTGTTACCGTATGTGATGTAATTTAGGAGCTTATTTCCAAGTCTTTTACCGTAGTTGGTGATGATTTTGGGAGACTCTATGTTTTTCCAATTTTCTTCCCCTAGGTGATTTTATTTTTGGAGACTCTAATGTTCCACAGTTGTTCCCGTGTTTTGGTGTAGTTGGAGACTCTATGTTCCACGGCCCGGGTTACCGAGTGTGATGTATGTTGGGAAAGCCCTCTAAAATTTTTCCACGTCTTTTAACCATGGGTGTGATGTATGTTGGGGAAGACTCATTTTTCCCAGTCTTTTTACTGTAGTTTTTATGTATTTTTTAGGAGACTCTAGGTTTCCACAGTCTTTTACCGTATTTTTTATGTATGTAGGGGGACTCTGGGGTTTTTCCACAGTCTTTTACCGTGGGTTTTATGTATGTTAGGAGACCCTAGTTTTCCCAAACAGTCTGTTACCGTAGTTGTGGTATGTTGGAGACTCTGGGGTTTTTCCACACCCTGTTCCCGGGTTGGTGGATGTAAGGTTAGGAGACTCTAGTTTTTCCAAACAGTTTTAAAACCGGGTAGTGTGATGTATGTTAGGAACTCTGTGTTCCAGGGCCCTGTTCCCCGATGTGATTTATGTTAGGAAAACTTAGTGTTCCCCCGTCGTTACCTTTATTGTATGTATTTTGGGAAAAGGATTAGTTTTCCACATTTGTTACTGTAGTGTGATGTATTTGGGGGAGACTCTAGGTTCCCCCATTTTTTTACTGTAGTTTGATGTATGTTGGGGAGACTCTAGTTTTTCCACAGTCTGTTACCGAGGGTGATGTATGTTGGGAGACTCAGTTTTTCCACAGTCTTTTCCCCTAGTGTGATGTATGTTGGAGACTCTATGTTCCACAGTCTTTCCCCGTAGTGTGATGTAGGTTAGGGGGACTCTAGTTTTCCCAAAGTCGTTCCCCGTAGTGTGAGGGTAGGGTTGGGGACTCTAGTGTTCCACATTGTTTCCCCCGTAGTGTGATTTTTGTTAGGGACTCTAGTTTTTCCACAGTTTTTTTACCGAGTGTGTGTATGTTGGGGGAACTCTGTTTTTCCACGGGTCTTTTTCCCGTAGTGTGATGTTTTGGGAGACTCTATTTTTTCCAAAGTTTTTAAACCCGAGGGGTTATGAAATGTTAGGAGACTCTAGTTTTCCCCTGTCTGTTTACCGAAATGTGATTTTAATGTTAAAGATTTCTGGGGTTCCCACATCTGTTACCGAGTGTGATGTATTTTTAAGAGACTCTAGTTTCCACAGTTTTTTCCCCGTAGTGTGATTATTTTTAGGAGACCTAGGGGTTCCACAGCCCTGTTACCGTAGTGTGATTTTTATGTTAGGAACTCGGGGGTTCCACAGTCTTTGTTACGGGATTTGTGAGTTGTTGGGAAAGGACTCTAGGGGTTCCCCCACTGTCTTTTTACCGTAGTGTGATTTTGGTTGGAAAATCTAGTTTTCCCCAATGTCTTTACGTAGTGGGGGTTTATGTTAGGGGGATTTTAGTTTTCCATTTTTTAAACCGTAGTGTGTTTATTTTAAAGGAGACTCTAGTGTTCCAAAAGGTTGTTCCGTATGGGGATGAAATGTTAGGAGACTCTGTGTTCCACATCTTTTAAACCCGTAGTGGAGGGTAGTTAGGGGACTCAGTGTTCCACATCGTTACTGTAGTGTGATGATTTAGGAGACTCTAGGGGCCACATCTGTTCCCTTGGAGGGTGGGTATGTTAGGAACTTTAGTGTTCCACGTCTGTTACGGGTAGTGTGAGTATTTTAGGAAAAACTCTGGGTTTTTCCAACAGTCTTTTTTACTGTTGTGAGGGGAAATTTTTGGGAAAGACTCTAGTTTTCCACAGCCCTTTTACTGTAGTGTGAATGTTTTTTTTTTTTTTGGAGACTCTAGTTTTTCCACAGTCTTTTAACCGTAGGTGATTATGTTAGGGCTCAGGGGTCCCGTTTTTACCTTATGTGATGTATGTTAGGAGACTCTGTGTTCCACAGTCGTTATGTAGGGTGATGTAGGGGTTGGGGAAGACTCTGTTTTTTCCACAGTCTGTTACCGTAGTGTGATTTTAGTTGGGAGACTTGGGTTTTCCCCACAGTCTTTTACTATAGTGTATGTATTTAGGAGACTTGTTTTCCCACTTTCTTTTTAACCTTTAGGGTGAGGTAGGTTAGGAGCTCTGGGTGTTCCCCCGTTGTTCCCTTTGGGGTGAGGAAATATTGGGAGATTAAGGTTCCACAGTCTGCCCCCGTAGTGTGATGTATGTTAGGAGACTCATTTTTTCCACGGGCTTTTTACCGTTGTGATGTATGTTGGGAGACTCTAGTTTTCCCACAGTCTGTTTACGTAGTGGGGAGTATGTTAGGAGACTCGGGGGTTTTCCCCACTGTCTTTTTACCGAAAGGGTGATGTATGTTTAAGAGACTTATGTTCCACATTCTGTTCCCGGGAGTGTGTGTAGTTAAGAGACCCCTGGGTTCCAAGTCTTTTACCTTTAGTGTGAGAAAGGGTTAGGAACTCTGGGGCCCACAGTTCCTTTTTCCCGGGAGTTTTAATGTATGTTAGGAACTTAGTGTTCCAAAAGTCTGTTACCGTAGTGGATGTATTTGGGAGCCCTTAGTGTTCCCCTGTCTGTTACCGTAGTGTGATGAAATTGTTAGGGGGGATCTGGGTTTTCCCAACAGTCTTTTTTCCCCCCGTAGTGTGATTGTATTTTGGGAAACCCTTAGTGTTCCCCCAAGTATTTACCGTATGTGTTTGTATTTTAGGAAATTAGTGTTCCACATCTTTTACTGTAGGGATGAAAATGTTGGGGGAATCAAATTTTTCCCTTTGCCTGTTACTGTAGTGTGATGTATGTTAGGAGACTCTAGTGTTCCACAGTCTGTTACCGTAGTGTGATGTATGTTAGGAGACTCTAGTGTTCCACAGTCTGTTACTGTAGTGTGATGTATGTTAGGAGACTCTAGTGTTCCACAGTCTGTTACCGTAGTGTGATGTATGTTAGGAGACTGTTAGGTATTTACTTTACTGGAGTGTAAAGCTGGCACAACCCGTCCTGGCTGGATGCCCACTTTCGCACGGCACGTGTGGGGCACTGGCACAGGACGCACTGGGCTGTGAAGGCGCACTGGCGCACTGGCGACACAGTGCGTATCTCCGCATAACTTGGTTCCTCAATGAACACACGCTCCTTACAGCGAGTGCGGGTAGTTGGCTCTGGTCTGCCCCCTGGCTCCGCCAACCACCCCGTGTGCCCCCCCAATTTTTTTTTCTTGGGGCTGTCTCTCTGGCTTCTTTCGTCGTCGGCACCGTTGGCGTTGCCGTTGATCCAGACTCCAGCCCTCCTCCTTTACCTCACTGTAACGGACGGCTTCCTCCTCTGTAATTTTCCCCCAACCGAGGAGGACATCTACCAATGTAGCTTCCTGCTGTGTCCAGGGTGTTTTCTCCTCCTGGCCACGCTGCTTGGTCCTTTGGTGGTGGGATCTTCTGTCACGTTCGTTGAGTACAGGATTGGACCAAGGTGGCAGCGTGGAATGCATACATGTTTATTAACTAAGTTAACACACGACAAAACAACCAAAGCAACGTAACGTGAAGCTCACAATGGCTCCACACAAACAAGCCAAACAAGAGTCAAGATCCCACAACAACATAGGTAGGCAAAATGGCTACCTAGTATGATCCCCATCAGAGACAACGGTCCGACAGCTGCCTCTGATTGGGAATACACCCTGCCAACATAGATCTACAAACCAAGAAGTGCAAATAGAAATACACACCCTGACCAAACCCAACCAAAGAAAAACCGGGTTCTCAAGGCCAGGGGCGTGACAAGAATATAAAGAAGAGGAGAGGAAGAGGAGAGGTAGAGGAGGAGAGAGAGGAGAGGAGAAGGGAGGAGAGGGAGGCAGGAGAGGAGAGGTAGAGGGAGATGAGGAGAGGATGAGGAGAGGAGAGGAGAGGAGGGAGAGGAGAGGACGAGGAAGAGGGGGAGAGGAGAGGAGAGGCAATTACAGAATGAATACAATAGAACAGGACAGAATTAGAATAGAATACAATAGAAATCTAATGGAATATTATAGAGTAGACTATTATTAGGAATATAAAAAATAGTATAGAATAGTATAGCTGATAAACAAACTATGCCGATTGAATTGGGACATTGAGTGTGTGTCTCTCTGTATCTGTTCTATGCACGACATTTTCCTATCTTCAATATTGATATTCTCTGACCATGCACAGGAAATAGCTAATTACATCCTGAATCATAGGGATCATCCCAGCTACCGCTGAGAGTTAGGAAGACACACACAAACACACACTGGGCTGGAGTTGATGACATGCACAGAGAGCCCCCCCCCCCCCCCCCCCCCCCCCCCCCCGCCACACACACACGCACACACACACACACACACACACACACACACACACACACACTGGGCTGGAGTTGATGACATGTACGGAGCATTAGACACAAAGCCAGGTTAGATAAAGGATGTGGTATTTTACAGAACAGTACAGAGTGTCTTCCTTCTGCTAGGCTTCTGTTGCTAACACCATTAGCCTTGTCTCATCACAGCAAACACACACACACACACAGCACACACACACACACACCCACAACACACACACACACACCACACACACACACACGTACACTACAAGACCACAGGAAGAGAATAGTCAGGCGTTGCGACGCCAGCCAGAGAGAGCTCTTGAATTAAGTTGATTACTTATTTACCAAATGTGTGTGTGCATGCAAGCTCCTGTGTGTGGTGTGTGGTGTGTGTGTGTGTTGGACGGGCAGCTGTTGATTACGTTTATTTACTTCATAGGGACGTGTGAGGTCTCTGCACACTAGGAGGCCGAGGAGAGGTTTGTCAATGTTTGTGGGGCCGAGATAAGAGAATTAGAACAGCAGGGGTGTGGTGTGTTGTGGTGTGTGTGTGTGTGTGTGTGTGTGGTGTGTGTGGTTGTGTGTGTGTGTGTGTGTGTGTGTGTGTGTGTGTGTGTGTGTGTGTGTGTGTGTGGTGTGTGTGGTGTGTGTGTGTGGGTGTGTGTGTGTGTGTGTGTGTGTGGTGTGTGTCAGTGTGAGCAAATTAGGCTTGTTGTGGTATCAGACATTGACCTCTTGGCAAATTAAGACGAATAAAACAACCAATAGATGATGGCGCCAAGGGCCTTGGT
>LR778274.1:4505439-4507007 GCA_902810595.1 Coregonus sp. 'balchen' | reverse complement strand
AGCACTTGGTGCGGAGAACAGCTTCTCCGCCACGCCACTTGGTAGGAGCGACCGGTCAGGTAGGACGCAATCCAAGAGTGAGCCGCGCCGGAGATGCCCAGCTCGGAGAGGGTGGAGAGGAGGATCTGATGGTTCACAGTATCAAAGGCAGCAGACAGGTCTAGAAGGACAAGAGCAGAGGAGAGAGAGTTAGCTTTAGCAGTGCGGAGAGCCTCCGTGACACAGAGAAGAGCAGTCTCAGTTGAATGACCAGTCCTGAAACCTGACTGGTTTGGATCAAGAAGGTCATTCTGAGAGAGATAGCAAGAGAGTTGGCTAAAGACGGGCACGCTCAATAGTTTTTGGAAAGAAAAGAAAGAAGGGATACTGGTCTGTAGTTGTTGACATCAGAGGGATTGAGTGTTGGTTTTTTGAGAAGGGGTGCAACTCTCGCTCTCTTGAAGACGGAAGGGACATAGCCAGCAGTCAAGGATGAGTTGATCAGCGAGGTGAGGTAGGGGAGAAGGTCAACGGAGATGGTCTGGAGAAGAGAGGAGGGGATGGGGTCAAGCGGGCAGGTTGTTGGGGCGGCCTGCAGTCACAAGTCGCAAGATTTTATCTGGAGAGAGAGGGGAGAAAGAAGTCAAAGCATAGGGTAGGGCAGTGTGAGCAGGACCAGCAGTGTCATTAGACTTAACAAATGAGGATCGGATGTCGTCAACCTTCTTTTCAAAGTGGTTGACGAAGTCATCCACAGAGAGGGAGGAGGGGGGGGGGAGGAGGATTCAGCAGGGAGGAGAATGTGGCAAAGAGCTTCTTAGGGTTAGAGGCAGATGCTTGGAATTTAGAGTGGTAGAAAGTGGCCTTAGCAGCAGAAACAGATGAAGAAAATGTAGAGAGGAGGGAGTGAAAAGATGCCAGGTCCGCAGGGAGTCTAGTTTTCTTCCATTTCCGCTCAGCTGCCCGGAGCTCTGTTCTGTGAGCTCGCAATGAGTCATCAAGCCACGGAGCTGGAGGGGAGGACCGAGCCGGCCGGAAGGATAGGGGACACAGAGAGTCAAAGGATGCAGAAAGGGAGGAGAGGAGGGTTGAGGAGGCAGAATCAGGAGATTGGAGGGAGAAGGATTGAGCAGAGGGAAGAGATGATAGGATGGAAGAGGAGAGAGTAGTGGGAGAGAGAGAGCGAAGGTTGCGGCGGCGCATTACCATCTGTGTAGGGGCAGAGTGAGTAGTGTTGGAGGAGAGCGAGAGAGAAAAGGATACAAAGTAGTGGTCGGAGACATGGAGGGGAGTTGCAGTGAGATTAGTAGAAGAGCAGCATCTAGTAAAGATGAGGTCAAGCGTATTGCCTGCCTTGTGAGTAGGGGGGGACGGTGAGAGGGTGAGGTCAAAAGAGGAGAGGAGTGGAAAGAAGGAGGCAGAGAGAAATGAGTCAAATGTAGACATAGGGAGGTTGAAATCCCCCAAAACTGTGAGGGGTGAGCCATCCTCAGGAAAGGAACTTATCAAGAAGTCAAGCTCATTGATGAACTCTCCAAGGGAACCTGGAGGGTGATAGATGACAAGGATATTAAGCTTAAATGGGCTAG
>LR778274.1:4487939-4500439 GCA_902810595.1 Coregonus sp. 'balchen' | reverse complement strand
TTTGAGCCAATCAGTTGTGTTGTGACAAGGTAGGGTTGGTATACAGAAGATAGCCCTATTTGGTATTGTTTATTTAATCAGCAGCACAACAGTTTTCAGCTGTGCTAACATAATTGCAAAAGGGTTTTCTAATGATCAATTAGCCTTTTAAAATGATAAACTTGGATTAGCAAACACAACGTGCCATTGGAACACAGGACTGATGGTTGCTGATAATGGGCCTCTGTATGCCTATGTAGATATTCCATTACAAAATCAGCCATTTACAGCTACAATAGCCATTTACAACATTAACAATGTCTAAACTGTATTTTTGATCAATTTGATGTTATTTTAATTGACAAAAAAAATGCTTTTCTTTCGAACACAAATGACATTTCTAAGTGAGCCCTAACTTTTGAACAGTAGTGCATTTGGAAAGTATTCAGACCCATTGACTTTTCCCACATTTTGTTATGTTACAGCCTTATTCTAAAATGGATTAAATCGTCGTCGCCCCAGAGATGTTCAATCATGTTCAAGTTCGTGCTCTGGCTGGGCCACTCAAGGACATTCAGAGACTTGTCCTGAAGCCACTCCTGCATTGTCTTGGCTGTGTGCTTAGGGTCGTTGTCCTGTTGGAAGGTGAACCTTTGCCCCAGTCTGAGGTCCTGAGCGCTCTGGAGCAGGTTTTCATCAAGGATCTCTCTGTACTCTTTTCCGTTCATCTTTGCCTTGATCCTGACTAGTCTCCCAGTCCCTGCCGCTAAAAAACATCCCCACAGCATGATGCTGCCACCACCATGTTTCACCGTAGGGATGGCGCCAGGTTTCTTCCAGACGTGACGCTTGGCAGTCAGGCCAAAGAGTTCAATCTTGCTTTCATCAGACCAGAGAATCTTGTTTCTCATGGTCTGAGAGTCCTTTAGGTGCCTTTTGGCAAACTCCAAGCGGGCTGTCATGTGCCTTTTACTGAGGAGTGGCTTCCATCTACCATAAAGGCCTGTTTGGTGGAGTGCTGCAGAGATGGTTGTCCTTCTGGAAGGTTCTCCCATCTCCACGGAGGAACTCTAAAGCTCTGTCAGAGTGACCATCGCGTTCTTGGTCACCTCCCTGACCAAGGCCCTTCTCCCCCGATTGCTCAGTTTGGTCCGGGCGGCCAGCTCTAGGAAGAGTCTTGGTGGTTCCAAACTTCTTCCATTTAAGAATGATGGAGGGTCCTGTGTTCTTGGGGACCTTCAAATGCTGCAGAAATATGTTGGTACCCTTCCCCAGATCTGTGCCTCTACACAATCCTGTCTTGGAGCTCTACTGACAATTCCTTCAACCTCATGGCTTGTTTTTTGCTCTGACATACACTGTCAACTGTAGGACCTTATATAGACAGGTGTGTGCCTTTTCCAAATCATGTCCAATTAATTGAATTTACCATAGGTGGACTCCAATCAAGTTGTAGAAACATCTCAAGGATGAGCAATGGGAACAGGATGCACCTGAGCTCAATTTCGAGTCTCATAGCAAAGGGTCTGAATACTTATGCAACATGGCATTTTGATGCTTGAAATATACAGCAGTAGCCAGTTTGGGCGATCACATTGGAGAACATGGTTTAATACCAATACATGTGACTCAGTCCAATAGAAACTGTTGTTCAATAGAAATTGTGGAATTTGCACTGTTGAGTTCCTTGATGAGAACTAGATCAAGGAAAGTTAATCACATAAATAATGTGAGATGATATTGATCTCTGACTTCCACACAAACACACTCTGGAATACAACGCTCACAAACACCACACACACACACACAAACACACCACACACACACACACCACACACAACACACACACACACACACACCACATCACACACACACACACCCACACACCCCTCACTCTCCCCTCTCTCTTCTCTCCCCGTCTCCTCTCTCCGTCTCTCTCCTCTTCCTCTCTCTCACTTCTCTCTCTGCTCTCCTGCTCCTCTCCCTCTCCAATCTCTCTCTCTCTCTCCTCTCCTCCTCCGTCTCAGCCCTCAGGCGTCCTCGCGCTCGTCAATCCTCTCTCTCATCTCTCTCTCTCTCCATCTCTCCTCTCTCTCCTCTCTCTCTTTCTCGGAGACATGAATAGACTAGTAATCATTGCCTTTCAAATGACTGGCTGGTTCCCTGTTATAGTCCAAGACACACAGAGAGAGAGAGGCTGAACAGCTGTTTATGGATTTACTGACAAAAGATGAAATGTCTGAGTGTCCAGCACAACATGACCAGTCTAATGCATGAGTCTGCCTGCACTAATCCTTACTGTAAGTCTATCAAAAATGGGTTATTAGAGAATACAAAAAAGGTATATTTTTTGTTCATCTCCTGGTCACACATTTGGAGGTTTGGAAGTTTGTCAAAGAGAAAGACATTAAATGACAAAGTAGTGCCATGATTTGCACACACACAAACGCACAGTAGTGACACTTAATGGAAGTCAATACAAAGCAATGTTAGAGTTCAACTCATTTGAGTTAATTACCTTTACATTTTATAATGTAGTCAGGGTAATTAGATGTGAGAAATCCTTGATGAGGGACATTAAATCACCATGACTACCACAGTAAACACACCAAAATTAGTTTGTATATGTGATAAAACTGGTTTGGAATGTATAGAATTCCAGCGAAACAGAGACATCAATTTCAATCGTTCATCAATAGAGGTTGTCAAATCAAATCAAATTTTATTTGTCACATACACGTGTTTAGCAGATGTTATTGCGGGTGTAGCGAAATGCTTGTGCTTCTAGCTCCGACAGTGCAGTAATATCTAACAAGTAATATCTAAAAATGTCACAACATATACCCAATACACGCAAATTTAAGTAAGGAAAGGAATTTAAGAATATGTACAGTGAGGGAAAAAAGTATTTGATCCCCTGTTGATTTTGTAAATTTGCCCACTGACAAAGACATGATCAGTCTATAATTTTAATGGTAGGTTTATTTGAACAATGAGAGACAGAATAACAACAATACAATCTAGAAAAATGCATGTCAAAAATGTTATAAATTGATTTGCATTTTAATGAGGGAAATACGTTTTTGACCCCTCTGCAAAACACGACTTAGTACTTGGTGGCAAAACCCTTTGGAAATCACTGAGGTCAGACGTTTCTTGTAGTTGGCCACCAGGTTTGCACACATCTCAGGAGGGATTTTGTCCCACTCCTCTTTGCAGATCTTCTCCAAGTCATTAAGGTTTCGAGGCTGACATTTGGCAACTCAAACCTTCAGCTCCCTCCATAGATTTTCTATGGGATTAAGGTCTGAAGACTGGCTAGGCCACTCCAGGACCTTAATGTGCTTCTTCTTGAGCCACTCCTTTGTTGCCTTGGCCATGTGTTTTGGGTCATTGTCATGCTGGAATACCCATCCACGACCCATTTTCAATGCCCTGGCTGAGGGAAGGAGGTTCTCACCCAAGATTTGAACGTACATGGCCCCGTCCATCGTCCCTTTGATGCGGTGAAGTTGTCCTGTCCCCTTAGCAAAAAAACACCCCCAAAGCATAATGTTTCCACCTCCATGTTTGACGGTGGGGATGGTGTTCTTGGGGTCATAGGCAGCATTCCTCCTCCTCCAAAGACGGCGAATAGAGTTGATGGCAAAGAGCTCAATTTTGGTCTCATCTGACTACAAGACTTTCACCCAGTTCTCCTCTGAATCATTCAGATGCTCATGGCAATCTTCAGACAGGCCTGTATATGTGCTTTCTTGAGCAGGGGGACCTTGCGGGCGCTGCAGGATTTCAGTCCTTCACGGCGTAGTGTGTTACCAATTGTTTTCTTGGTGACTATGGTCCCAGCTGCCTTGAGATCATTGACAAGATCCTACCGTGTAGTTCTTGGCTGATTCCTCACCGTTCTCATGATCATTGCAACTCCACGAGGTGAGATCTTGCATGGAGCCCCAGGCCGAGGGAGATTGACAGTTCTTTTGTGTTTCTTCCATTTGCGAATAATCGCACCAACTGTTGTCACCTTCTCACCAAGCTGCTTGGCGATGGTCTTGTAGCCCATTCCAGCCTTGTGTAGGTCTACAATCTTGTCCCTGACATCCTTGGAGAGCTCTTTGGTTTTGGCCATGGTGGAGAGTTTGAATCTGATTGATTGATTGCTTCTGTGGACAGGTGTCTTTTATACAGGTAACAAGCTGAGATTAGGAGCACTCCCTTTAAGAGTGTGCTCCTAATCTCAGCTCGTTACCCGTATAAAAGACACCTGGGAGCCAGAAATCTTTCTGATTGAGAGGGGGTCAAATACTTATTTCCCTCATTAAAATGCAAATCAATTTATACAATTTTTGACGTGCATTTTTCTGGATTTTTTTGTTGTTATTCTGTCTCTCACTGTTCAAATAAACCTACCATTCAAATTATAGACTGATCATTTCTTTGTCAGTGGGCAAACGTACAAAATCAGCAGGGGATCGAATACTTTTTTCCCTCACTGTACATACTGTATATGGACAAGGAATGACAGAGCGGTATGTTTTAAGATACAGTATAATATTATCGAATACAGTATATACATATGAGATGAGTAATGCAAGACATGTAAACATTATTAACGTGACTAGTGTTCCATTTCTTAAAGTGGCCAGTGATTTCAATAGGCAGCAGCAGCCTCTAATGTGCTAGTGATGGCTATTTAACAGTCTGATGGCCTTGAGATAGAAGCTGTTTTTCATTCTCTCTGTCCCAGCTTTGATGCACCTGTACTGACCTTGCCTTCTGGATGATAGCGGGGTGAACAAGCAGTGGCTCGTGTGGTTGATGTCCTTGATGATCTTTTTGGCCTTCCTGTGACATTGGGTGCTGTAGGTGTCCTGTAGGGCGGGTATTTTTCCCCCTGTAATTCGTTCGGCAGACCGCACCACCCTCTGGAGAGCCCTGCGGTTGCGGGCGGTGCAGTTGCCGTACCAGGCGGTGATACAGCCCGACAGGATGCTCTCAATTGTGCATCTGTAAAAGTTTGTGAAAATGTAAGGTGACAAGACAAATTTCTTCAGCCTCCTGAGGTTGAAGAGGCTCTGTTGCGCCTTCTTCACCACACTGTCTGCGTGAGTGGACCATTTAAGTTTGTCAGTGATGTGTACGCCAAGGAACTTGAAGCTTTCCACATTCTCCACTGTGGTCCCGTCGATGTGGATAGGGGGGTGCACCCTCTGCTGTTTCCTGAAGTCCACAATCATCTCCTTTGTTTTGTTTTGTTGACGTTGAGTGAGAGGTTATTTTCCTGGCACCACACTCCCAGAGCCCTCACCTCCTCCCTGTAGTGTGTCTCGTCATTGTTGGTAATCAAGCCAACTACTGTTGTGTCGTCTCCAAACTTGATGATTGAGTTGGAGGCGTGCTTGGCCACGCAGTCATGGGTGAACAGGGAGTACAGTAGGGGGCTGAGCAGGCACCCTTTTGGGGCCCCAGTGTTGAGGATCAGCGAAGTGGAGATGTTCTTTCCTACTTTCACCACCTGCGGGCGGCCCGTCAGGAAGTCCAGGACCCAGTTGCACAAGGCGGGGTTCAGACCCCAGGGCCTGGAGCTTAATGATGAGCTTGGAGGGTACTATGGTGTTGAATGCTGAGCCATAGTCATACAGTCCTGTACTGTGTTGATCACTTGTTCCCATTCTGTTACACTCCCCCCTTCTAAAGCTGTCTCCTATAGGATCTAACCATGCTGCTTCAGTTTTCAATACGATGCCACGTCACACACACTGTCCACAGAGACATCCTTAACACTTAACCTTTTGAAGTGAGTTGACACCGGACCTATGCAAGGCTGTCATAAGGATGACATAGTACCTGTCATAAAATGTTATGACACTTCATAGCAAACCAAAACTAAATGTCAGGTCAAGTCAAGTGTTACAGGGAAATGTCCTTCAGAAACCATCCAACCACCTCACTGACCCTCTTGGTCAACATCTGTGTCCACATCACTCATCTTTGTCTTTGCCCGGCATCCATTATGGCTCCAGAGGCTCCAGATCCACTTCCAACCAGTGAAAAAGTGAAAACTGGGCTTCCGTGTCTCTGAGTCACATCTCTGGAGATGAGAGCTACAGTGAACCCCACATTCATCATTTCCAAGGTGGTGGTCTCCTCAGAGTAAGAGAGAGAGAGTGTGTGTGTTCTCTCTTCCAGAGTGAGCACCTCAGGCCTCCATGCTTGAGAATGGTTGTGTAGAATGTCATCTACCACTGTCTCAGACATCAAACACACACACACACACACACACACACACACACACACACACACACACACACACACACACACACACACACACACACACACACACACACACACACACACACACACACACACACACACACACACACACACACACACACACACACACACACTCACACATCATGGCTCTGGGTAAAGCTTCATTACAACCAACACCTGGAGAGAACCTAGTGACCATCCATCACACAGACACACACACCACACACACACACACACACACACACACACTCAGTCACCCACCACATTGCTCTGTCCTAACGTTTCCCGTTCATATTCATTACTATTCATCTTAGTGCCTCTCTGGAACCAGCGTTTTTAATTAAGATATTGTCATTACTTTAGGATGACATGTTACAGCTTGGAGCGTAAGCAAAGCTCAGGAGGTTACAGCAATACCATCCCCACCCACAACTACATCATCACAATGACATTACAGTGAAGAAATACTCCTTCTCCTTCCAACACTTGACACTGCTAAACAGATGTATATTGCAAGCGTTCTGCTCTAATTCCAAACCTGCAAACCCAAATGGCACCCTATTCCGTTTATAGTGCACTACTACTTACCAGGGTCCATAGTGAACTGTATAGGGAATAGGGTGCCATTTGGGACGTCTAGAGAGAGAAACAGAGAGAGGGGGGGGGGGGGGGTAGAGAGAGAGAGAGATAGGGAGAGAGGAGAGGGGGTAGCGAGAGAGAGCAAGAGAGAAACAGAGAGAGGGATAGAGAGTGCTGTTGGGGGAAAAATACTACATTATTAAACCCATATACACAAACAACAAGTTTGCGGTTAAAATTGGCAAAAGACACACACATTTATTTCCACAGGGCCGTGGAGTGAGACAGGGATTCAGCTTAAGACCCACCCTCTTCAACATATATATCAACAAATTGGCGAGGGCACTAGAATAGTCTGCAACACCCAGCCTCACCCTACTAGAATCTGTCTACTGTTTGCTGATGATCTGGTGCTTCTTCCCCCAACCAAGGAGGGCCTACAGCAGAACCTAGATCTTCTGCACAGATTCTGTCACACCTGAGATCTGACAGTAAATCTCAGTAAGACAAAAACAATGATGTTCCAAGAAAGGTCCAGTTGCCAGGACCATAAATAAAAAATCCATCTAGACACCGTTGCCCTAGAGTACACAGAAAACTATACATACCTCGGCCTAAACATCAGCAACACAGTGCCAACCAAATCATGAGAAAACAAAAAGAGAATTACTTGACACATTGGAAAGAATTAACCAAAAAACTGAGCAAACTAGAATGCTATTTGGCTCTAAACAGAGAGTACACAGTGGCAGAATACCTGACCACTGTGACTGACTAAGGAAAGCTTTGACTATGTACAGACCAGAGTCTCCTCAGAGGAGGAAGGGGAGGACCATCCTCCTCAGTGAATTTCATACAAATTTAAATTGTAAAACATTAAAAAAGTTATCCTTTTTAGATAAAACTATACTAAATATAATCACATGTCACCAAATAACTGATTAAAACACACTATTAGCCTCAACAGCACTCTGTAGGGTAACACCATTGTGTAGCCGAAGGACAGCTAGCTTCCGTTCTCCTCTAGGTACATTGACTTCAATACAAAACCTAGTGTCACATCTCCTCCTGTTGCTCCCCTCCGGCGCTCTGATTCGCCAGTCTACTGAGCCACCGGTCTGAGAGCACCACCTCGGCACTACAGGAATGGAATCCCAACGCACCCTTAATCACCTCCAGTGCACCTGCACCTCATCTTCTCATCACCACCACTATATAGCCCTGGACTGTTCAGTCAGTGTTGTGCGTAATTGTTAGCGTCGTGTCGTTTAATCGCTCTTTGTTATTCTCTTTCTCATTGTTAAGTAAACCTTTACCTTGTTGATTCCTGTGTCTGTGTCCTGCCTCTTCGTATCCTCAGTACTCATCACACCTAGGAGGCTCATGGTTCTCACCCGCTTCCATAGACTTACACAGTAATTATGACACCTTCCCAGCCTATGGACGTCCTCCAGCCTATCAGAGGTCTTGCAGTATGAACTGACATGTTGTACACCCAATCAAAGGATCAGAGAATTAATCTAGTACTGAAAGCATAAGCTACAGCTAGCTAGCACTGCAATGTATAAAATGTGGTGAGTAGTTGACTCAAAGAGAGAGAAAGACAATAGTTGAACAGTTTTGAACAAATTAATTTATTCCAAAATGAAGGAGAAGCAAGAGAGAAATAAACGGCAGCTAACACACTTTTGTACATCCCGCCGTTCCGTACATATGACTTATTTTAGCGCCCCAAAAACGTAATACTTCCAGGTCAACTGTAATATGAATACCATTGTAAAGCACAATTTCTCCCCTTTCCAGCAAAATCAATGACGAGACCTTCATGCTGCCCTTCTCTGCATGATTGAAGAAAGCAATGGAGCTCCCGGGTCTTTTTAAACAATGGCGGTAGGGAAGCGAAAGCTACTGCGTCATAGTGAAAGGGGGAGATATCGTGGGAGAACCGCATTTTGCAACGTTTGCCTCAAGCTTATCAGCTCGTGAAAGAATAAAAAAAAAATAGAAATTTAAAATGTTATACAATTTGAGTTTGTTTGGAATAATATTGGCTGCAAAATGCTACTTGTCAATGTGAACACAGGGGTCAACGTTTTTGATGAGTGTTCAGTGTAGGGGAACTGGGCCGCATTTTCACACCGAATTTGTCCAATTATCACCTCTAAAATGTAAATAAAACAAAATTAAGAGTTTATATAATGTCTCATTACATACCTATTTGAAGGTTTGTGTTGAATTTGAATAGGGATTTTAGGGCGGCACTAAATGTATCTTATCAATTAAACTGTGGGTGTCACGGTTTTTGAGAGTCATGATGGCTCGCAGTGATTACGCGAAACGTTTACAATTGATTGAATTAACTATTGATGAACTCACGAGTAATTAACTTTACACTCACCATTACACTCACCATTGATCATTTCTTGTTTTTAATCTGCGAAAGAAGCACTGCACTTGGTGGAAAGAGGCTGTATGGCACAGAATGAGTTGAATAATGTGTGCCGTACGTTATGTTGTGACATGTCACACTTTAACATACAGCGGGGTCAGTTTTTTCAACTTTTATCCAATACTATTGGTCCATTACCATGTCAATCAACGCTGAATCGAAACTTAGTTCACGCCCCCGGATTTTGATGCCAACACAGTCGCTACAGTTCATTAGTTTTCATTGCAGCGTCGTTTGAATGCTGCGGTATTCTGTATGGAACGGAGTTAGCTACCGTTAGAGAGAGAGTATTTTCTTTCACTTTAAGTTTCAGTTACTTAACTAGTAAATGCAGCTAGCTAGTTTAGCCTACTGAAACACCCTGCTCAAACAGAGGGATGCTATTTGAGCTAGCTGGCTATGACTTTCCAACACAACACTGGAACTCTTCCAAATCAAAGTAAGCTTTTGATATTACTAATGTATTGTCACCGGGGCCCGCCGGTGTAACTGCTTGCTGACTAACTTTACTGCATATTTATAGGTGAAAACTGAGCTGCACTTTCTAGAGACACAAATTTCCCTCAGATTAGACAGACCAACAAAGAATTTAAAAACAAATCCAATTTTGATAAAGTCCCATATCTATTGGGTGAAATACCACAGTGTGCAATCACAGCAGCAATATTTGTGACCTGTTGCCACAAGAAAAGGGCAACCAGTGAAGAACAAACACCATTGTAAATACAACCCATATTTATGTTTATTTATTTTGTACTTTAACTATTTGCACATCATTATAACACTGTACATAGACATTATATGTATTCTTTTGGAACTTTTGTGAGTGTAATGTTAACTGTTCATTTTTTATTGTTTATTTCACTTTTGTTTATTATCTACTTCACTTGCTTTGGCAATGTTAACATATGTCTCCCATGCCAATAAAGCCCTTAAATTGAAATTAAATTGAGTAGATGCAGAGATGGTGATTGAGGGGGAGAGAGGTAGTAGCAGGTTTATTTGATGACATCAATGCTGCAACAAAAAACTTTGAGACAAGTGTAATGGAAACGGCAGTTAACTGTTCTAAAGACCAGCAACATTTCTATCCATTCGACAGGGGTGGATTTTTTATTTTGTCTGACTTTATTTGCGACAAATGAAGATGGAAACAGGGTTTTTCCGAATAAATGATGATTGCCAAATCATTTTGATGCCACCTGATGTCATCACTTAACTATAAAGCTCCACTCCACAGTTAATTCACGTCTCCATTCTCATCAACGGGGCTGTAGTGTAACAGGTTGAGAGCTTCAAGTTCCTTGGTGTCCACATCACCAACAAACTATCATGGTCCAAACACACCAAGACAGTCGTGAAGAGGGCACGACAAAGCCTTTTCCCCCTCAGGAGACTGAAAAGATTTGGCATGGGTCCTCAGATCCTCAAAAAGTTGTACAGCTGCACCATCGAGAGCATCCTGACTAGTTGCATCACTGCCTGGTATGGCAACTGCTCAGCCTCTGACCGCAAGGCACTACAGTAGGTAGTGCGTAAGGCCCAGTACATCACTGGGGCCAAGCTTCCTGCCATACAGGACCTCTATACCAGGTGGTGTCAGAGGAAGGCCTTAGAAATTGTCAAAGACTCCAGCCACCCTAGTCATAGACTGTTCTCTCTGTTACCTCATGGCAAGCGGAACTGGAGCGCCAAGTCTAAGGTCCAAAAGTCTTCTTAACAGCTTCTACCCCCAAGCCATAAGACTCCTGAACAGCTAATCATGGGTAACCGGACTATTTGCATTCCCCCCCCCCCCCCCCCCCCCCCCCCCTCTTTTACGCTGCTGCAACTCTCTGTTTATTATCTATCCATAGTCACTTTAACTCTACCCACATGTACATATTACCTCAATTACCTCAACTAACCTGTGCCCCCGCACATTGACTCTGTACTTGTACCCCCCTGTATATAGCCTCCCTACTGTTATTACCTTGACTAACACATTGACTCTGTACCAGTACCCCCCTGTATATAACCTCCCTACTGTTATTACCTTGACTAACACATTGACTCTGTACCGGTACCCCCTGTATATAGCCTCCCTACTGTTATTACCTTGACTAACACATTGACTCTGTACCGGTATCCCCTGTATATAACCTCCCTACTGTTATTACCTTGACTAACACATTGACTCTGTACCGGTACCCCTGTATATAGCCTCCCTACTGTTATTACCTTGACTAACACATTGACTCTGTACCGGTACCCCCTGTATATAACCTCCCTACTGCTATTATATTTTACTGCTTCTCTTTAATTATTTTGTATTTTTTATTAATCTATTTTTTACTGAACACTTATTTTTCTTAAAACTGCATTGTTGGTTAAGGGCTTGTTAGTAAGCATTTCACTGTAAGGTCTACCCCTGTTTTATTCGGCGCATGTGCCAAACAAAATATGATTTTATTTTATTTGAAATTCTAAATGCCTACTGCTTGCAAAATCTATTCTTCAACTATAAAAATAATGTTTCTTTGCAGGATAAGGATTGATTTTCAAGAATGCCTGAATTGCTTTTCCTTGCTTTTCTGGTGGGATGCAAGTTTCACCATATTATTTCAGATCTATAGGAGTGAAAGTTTCATCATGGCACGGACCGTGGCGATACGTTGGCATATGAGAATGATTAGAATATGGGAAATATTAGTCAGATCTTGTATTCTATCCATGGTGGCTGTTGCGGGCTACCTGAGACATTAAACAGATAGGTGGGAGGGCATACAGGCTGTCGGCAATTTATTAACGCACAATTTGCCTAAATGGGTAATGGAAACACTTCAACCACTACATTTTAATTCGACAGGTATTTGAATCATTACATCCAGCTTTTTTTTTATCAACACAAGACAGTTCAAAGGAAACACATACAGTGAGGGAAAAAAGTATTTGATCCCCTGCCGATTTTGTATGTTTGCCCACTGACAAAGAAATGATCAATCTATAATTTTAATGGTAGGTTTATTTGAACAGTGAGAGACAGAATAACAACAAAAAATCCTGAAAAACGCATGTCAAAAATATTATCAATTGATTCGCATTTAATGAGGCAAATAAGTATTTGACCCCCTCTTAATCAGAAAGATTTCTGGCTCCCAGGTGTCTTTTATACAAGTAACAAGCTGAGATTAGGAGCACACTCTTAAAGGGAATGTTCCTAATCTCAGTTTGTTACCTGTAT
>LR778274.1:4465439-4482939 GCA_902810595.1 Coregonus sp. 'balchen' | reverse complement strand
AGTTACAGTTCATATAAGGAAATCAGTCAATTGAGATAAATTCATTGAGACCTAATCTATGGATTTCATATGATTGGGAATACGGGTATGCGTCTGTTGGTCACAGATACCTTTTTAAAAAAGGTAGGGGAGTGGATCAGAAAACCAGTCAGTATCTGGCATGACCACCATTTGCCTCATGCAGCACGACACATCTCCTTCGTATAGAGTTGATCAGGCTGTTGATTGTGTCTTGTGGAATGTTGTCCCACTCCTCTTCAATGGCTGTGCAAAGTTGCTTGATATTGGCGGGAACTGGAACACGCTGTTGTACACAGTTGATCCAGAGCATCATAAACATGCTCAAGAGTGACATGTCTGCTGAGTATGCAGGCCATAGAAGAACTGGGACATTTTCAGCTTCCAGGAATTGTGTACAGATCCTTGCAACATGGGGTCGTGCATTATCATGCTGAAACACGAGGTGATGGCGGCAGATGACTGGCACGACAATGGATCTCATCACGGTATTTCTTTGCGTTCAAATTGCCATCAATGAAACGCAATTGTTTTCATTGTCCATAGCTTATCCCTGCCCATACTATAACCCCACCACCACCATGGGGCACTCTGTTCACAACGTTGACATAAGCAAACCGCTCGACCACATGACGCCATACACGCCTTCTGCCATCTGCCCGGTACTGTTGAAACCTAGCACAATTCTCCAGCGTGCCAGTGGCTATCGAAGGTGAGCATTTGCCCATTGAAGTCAGTTATGACGCCAAACTGCAGTCAGGTCAAGACCCTGGTGTGGACAACGAGCACGCAGATGAGCTTCCCTGAGATGGTTTCTGACAGTTTGTGCAGAAATGTTTTGGTTGTGCAAACCCACAGTTTCATCAGCTGTCCGGGTGGCTGGTCTCCGACGATCCCGCAGGTGAAGAAGCCGGATGTGGAGGTCCTGGGCTGGCGTGGTTATACGTAGTCTGTGGTTGTGAGGCCGGTTGGACATACTGCAGAATTCTCTAAAACGACGTTGGTAGAGAAATGGTAGAGAAATGAACATTCAATTCTCTGGCAACAGCTCTGGTGGACATTCCTGCAGTCAGCATGCCAAATGCACGCTCCCTCAGAACTTGAGACATATGTGGCATTGTGTTGTGTGACAAAAACTGCACATTTTAGAGAGCCCTTTTTATTGTCCCCAGCACAAGGTGCACCTGTGTAATGAACTAAGCTTTTAGTGCATAGGGAACACTTTACATGTTGCATTCATATTTTTGTTCAGTATATATAGGAACTAGGGTGGCGTCTGGGATTTAGTCTTACGCAACATGAAGAAACCTTAAAGGAGTACTAGTGAAGTCAAACATGTGATAGAGAGTAGCATTCAGTTAGCTTGATACAGGATTTTCATTGATCATTCACATGAATTGTATTTATTGTTTCATCACTGTGTCTTAGATAGTGCAGTTTTTTTTTATTGAATGTGAATATAAAGACAATAACTATTGGAGAGATGGCTGCAGCAACACTTTAGAAAAGGGTTTACACACAAACACACACACACACACACACTACCATGTTTTTCTCTCTTGTGATGCAGGGAGTTACATCCACAAAATCGACGTTGTAGAAAAACAAATTAAAATGTCTCGCATACACATGATTTCACAAATTGTGTGTGTGGGAGTTATTTCTATGTTTTTTTTTCTTTCTACAAGACATCAACACACACTCCACAAACACAACACACACTCCGATGTCTTGCTCACACACTGTGTGTGCTCTGTGGCTGTCAGAAGAGGTCTTCACATTCTGACTTTTGTGTCCACCCCTCGCTGTCAACAGTGGATAATTTGATTCTGCCTCCACCGTAGGAGGGGTGTTCCTACAGTGAGTGTGTGTGTGTGTGTGTGTGTGTGTGTGTGTGTGTGTGTGTGTGTGTGTGTGTGTGTGTGTGTGTGTGTGTGTGTGTGTGTGTGTGTGTGTGTGTGTGTGTGTGTGTGTGTGTGTGTGTGCGTGTGCGTGTGTGTGTGTATGTATGTTCCAACAGAGCAAGACCTGCTCTACTATTGTCTCCCCCCACCGTGATGTCATATCATGAATCATCCCCACACACACACACACAAGCACACACACACACACACACACACAAACACAACTTCTACCCCCTACCAGAGTCAACTTTGCCCGGGCCGCTGGTCCTTTTCAGGCACCTTGTCTCCATGTATTTCTGGGACATCATTGACGTAGCAGGCTGCCTTTGTTACCAGGGTTATTCCCCTAGACCCCTGTGGATCCCCTTCTACCAGTTCTCACCGTCTCACGTCACAACTAGACGTTCATCCCTGTTCCTCAAACGTCACATTTAGAAGTTCTTAAGGTTTTAACTCAGAATGGTTACAGTAAGCAAAAATAATAAAAAAAACGACATTCTATCGCTGGATTTGAACATGCAACCTTTGCAATCAGAGAGAGGCTGACTCTGATTCCAAATGTTGCGTGTTCAAATCCAGCGATAAAAAGTTTTTTTTGATGTTTTTGTCTTAAGCCTATCCCAAACCCTTACTTTAACCATTCGGCGTTAATGCCTAACCGTAAGAACTTTCTCAAAACTGAAACCGCTGTTGCCCCTAGTGGCCGGTTTGCATGTCATCTCCTGACGTCCTCAGTGTCGAATACTGACTTGTATCCCGGGTGTCCCCCTATACACCCTCTCTCACACCCCATGGTCCCCCTATACACCCCTTTCTCACACACCCCATGGTCCCCCTATACACCCCTTTCTCACACACCCCATGGTCCCCCTATACACCCCTCTCTCACACACCCCATGGTCCCCCTATACACCCCTCTCTCACACACCCATGGTCCCCCTATACACCCCCCTCTCACACACCCCATGGTCCCCCTATACACCCCTCTCACACAACCCCATGGTCCCCCTATACCCCCCTCTCACACACCCCATGGTCCCCCTATACACCCCCCTCTCACACACCCCATGGTCCCCCTATACACCCCTCTCACACACCCCATGGTCCCCCTATACACCTCTCTCACACACCCCATGATCCCCCTATACACCCCTCTCACACACCCCATGGTCCCCCTATACACCCCTCTCACACACCCCATGATCCCCCTATACACCCCTTTCTCACACACCCCATGGTCCCCCCTATACACCCCTCTCTCACACACCCCATGGTCACCCTATACACCCCTCTCTCACACACCCCATGGTCCCCCTATACACCCCTCTCACACACCCCATGGTCACCCTATACACCCCTCTCTCACACACCCCATGATCCCCCTATACACCCCTCTCACACTGACCCCATGGCCCCAAATCCCACTCTCACTAGCCATATGTCTCAGAGACTGGAGGGGAGCTGGCGGAGGGTACAAATCACAAGAGAAGGGGAGGAGGGGGAGAGGAGGGGGGGGAAGTAGGAATGGTGTTAAAAAGGCTAAGCAGCAGGCTAGGGCAGGAAGGGAGGGAGGGAGGGAGGGAGGGAGGGAGGGAGGGAGGGAGGGAGGGAGGGAGGAACTCCTTCTTTTCTTTTCTCATTGGGCTCATGAAGAGTAAGGGTTGTCATGGTAACCGGGCAACACAATGGAAGCACACTTGATGAGGATTGTGTTTACCAAAATCCAACTTCACTGTTCTGGACATTGTTGTCCAGGTCCTCATCACCATCATCATCATCACCATCATCACCATCATCACCATCATCTTCATCTTCATAATCATCATCATTAGTATAGAAGAACTGTAGTAATGATCTCTGAGTCGTTCCACAGGCCTTTACTGTGACTTATACATACAGTGCATTATTTGTTACGTAACAGACTTATTCTAAAATGGATTAAATACAAAAAATGTCATCAGCAATCTACACGCAATACCCCATAATGACAAAGCGAAAAAAGGTTTTTAGAGATTTTTGCAAATTAATGAAAATTAAGAAACAGATACCTTATTTACATATGTATTCAGACCCTTTGCAATGAGACTCGAAATTGAGCTCAGGAACATCCTTTTTCCATTGATCATCCTTGAGATGTTTCTACAACTTGGAGTCCACCTGTGGTAAATTCTATTGATTGACCATGATTTGGAAAGGCAAACTCCTGTCTACAGTATATAAGGTCACACAGTTGACAGTGCATGCCAGAGCAAAAATCAAGCCATGAGGTCGAAGGAATTGTTCGCAGTGCTCCGAGACAGGATTGTGTCGAGGCACAGATCTGTGGAAGGGTACCAAAAAATGTCTGCAGCATTGAAGGTCACAGTGGCCAAACTGAGCAATCGGGTGAGAAGGGCCTTGGTCAGGTAGGTGACCAATAACCTGATGGTCACTCTGACAGAGCTGCGGAGATGGGAGAACCTTCCAGAAGGACAACCATCTCTGCAGCACTCCAAAAATCAGGCCTTTATGGTAGAGTGGCCAGATAGAAGCCACTCCTCAGTACAAGGCACATGACAGCCCGCTTGGAGTTTGCCAAAAGGCACTAAACACTCTCAGACCATGAGAAACAAGATTGTCTGGTCTGATAAAACCAAAATTGAACTCTTTGGCCTGAATGCCAAGCGTCACGTCTGGAGGAAACCTGGCACCATCCCTACTGGACTGGGAGACTAGTCAGGATCGAGGCAAAGATGAACGGAGCAAAGTACAGAGAGATCCTTGATGAAAATCTGCTCCAGAGTGCTCAGGACCTCAGGCTGGGGCGAAGGTTCACCTTCCAAGAGGACAACGACCCTAAGGACACAGACAAGACAATGCAGGAATGGCTTCGGGACAAGTCTCTGAATGTCCTTGAGTGGCCCAGCCAGAGCCCGGACTTGAACCCGATTGAACAGCTCTGGAGAGACCTGAAAATAACTGTGCAGCAACGCTCCCCATCCAACCTGACAGAGCTTGAGAGGATCTGCAGAGAATAATGGGAGAAACTCCCCAAATACAGGTGTGCCAAGCTTGTAGCATCATAACCAAGAAGACTCGAGGCTGTAATCGCTGCCAAAGGTGCTTCAACAAAGTACTGAGTAAAGGGTCTGAATACTTAAGTAAATGTGATATTTCAGGGGGGTTTTTAGCTAAAATTTCTAA
Organism: Coregonus sp. 'balchen'; assembly: GCA_902810595.1. Lineage (NCBI taxonomy): Eukaryota > Metazoa > Chordata > Actinopteri > Salmoniformes > Salmonidae > Coregonus > Coregonus sp. 'balchen'. Next base: position 4,477,834 of record LR778274.1, on the reverse strand, counting down.
AAACCTGTTTTTGCTTTGTCATTATGGGGTATTGTGTGTAGATTGATGAGGGGAAAAAACAATTGAATAAATTTTAGAATAAGGCTGTAACGTAAAAAAATGTGGGAAAAGTCAAGGGGTCTGAATACTTTCTGAAAGGCACTGTAGAACATGAACTGGGAAACGTATGCAAGATCAAGGCTCTCTGTGTGTGTGTGTGTGTGTGTGTGTGTGTGTGTGTGTGTGTGTTTGTGTGTGGGTCAGATGAGGAAATCCGACCTACCAGCACTGCAACATAGGTCAGCACCCCACCTGCAGGGAACAAAGGCAGCGTGTGTGTGTGTGTGTTTGTGTTTGTGTGTGTGTGTGTGTGGGTGTATGTGTGTGTGTGGGTGGGTGTGTGTGTCCGCGGCTGGTGGAGCCACTGACCCAAATCAGTCAGCAGTGATATGATCCGGAGCATCAGAAACCCCCCCTAAAAAAACCCCAGGGCCCCCAAAAACAAAACTTAAACCCCAAAATGGTCCCCCTATCCCACCCCTCAAACCCCCCCGGTCCCCCATACAACCCCTCTTAACCCCCCCATGATTTCCCCCTTTCCCACCCCCCTCCACCCCCCTGGTCCCCTATAAACCCCTTTTCTCACCCCCAAGGTCCCCCTATACCCCCCTCTCACACACCCCATGGTCCCCCTAACCCCCTTTACACCCCCAGGGTTCCCCCGATACACCCCCCTCAAACACCCCCATTCCCCCCTAAAACCCCCCTCTCTCACCCCAAAGGGTTCCCCCTTTTACACCCTCTTCACACCCCTGGCCCCCTTAAAACACCATTTTCTAAAAAACCCATTCCCCCCCCCTTATACACCCCCCCCAAAAACACCCCAGGGCCCCCTCCCACCTCCCCACACCCCAGGGTCCCCCATAAACCCTCTCACACCCCCATGGCCCCAAACCCACTCTCACTAGCCATAGGGTCCGGGAAAATGGGGGGAAAGTTTGGCGGGGGGGGGTTTCCCAAAAACAAGAAAAGGGGGGGAGGGGGAGAGGAGGGGGGAAAAGGGAATGGGGGTTTTTAAAAAAGGCCCCAAAAGCAGCAGGCAGGGCAGGAAGGGGGAGGGAGGGAGGGAGGAGGGAGGGATTTTTTGAGGGAAAGGGAGGGAAAAGGGGCGGGAAGGGAAACTCCTTTTTTTTTCCAAAAATTCCCCCCATGAAGGAAAGGGTTTTTAATGGGTTTTGGAAAAACCGGGCCAAGGAAACCAAATTTGGAAAGCACCACTTGGGGAAGAGGGGAATTTTGTTTACCCAAAAATCCAACTTTCACTTGGCAAAAACATTTTTGCCAAATTCCTCATCACCACCATCATAATCACCATAATCCCCATTTTTCAAAATCATCTTCACTTCATAATCATCTTCTTTAAAAATTTTTTTTAGTAAAACTGTAGTAATGATCCCCCTTTGCCCCATTCGTTTCCCCCCAAACCCCTTTACTCCCCTTACCCTTAATTTACAAATTACAGTGCATTTTTTGTTCCCGTAAAAAGATTTATTTAAAAGGATTAATACAAAAAATTCCAGCAATTTTTAAAAGAAATTACCCCATAAGGAAAAAAGCGAAAAAGGTTTTTAGCATTTTTGAAAATTTTAATAAAAATTAAAAAACAGAAAACCTTATTTACATATGTATTCAGACCCTTTGCAATGAGACTCGAAATTGAGTCAGGCCCTTTCCTTTTTTTCCAGGATCACCCGGGAGATGTTTCTAAAAAACTTGGAGTCCACCTGTGGTAAATTCTATTGTGGGCCCTTTATTTTTTGGAAAAAGGGAAATCCTGTCTTCCCCGTAATAAGGTCCCCCCAGTTGCAGTGCAATTGGCCCAGAAAAAATCACCCCCCCAGGGGGTCGAAGGGAAAGGGCCCAGTGCCCCCGAGACCCGGGGGGGTTTTCAAGGGGACAGATCTGTGGGGAAAGGGGGCCAAAAAAAAAAAAAAAAAAAAAAAAAAAAAAAAAAAGGGCGGGAGATTTTAAAGGGCAAGTGGCCCCAAAAAAAGCAATCGGGTGAGGGAAGGGGGGGCCCTTTGGGCAGGGAGGGGACCAATAAAACCGATGGGCATCTGACAGAAAAATGGGAGAGGGGGAGAACCTTTCCCGAAGGGGGGAAAACCCCCCCCTGGGAGGGAAATCCAAAAATAAAGGCCCCCTTTTTGGTCGAGTGGCCAGATAGAAGCCCCTCCTCAGTAAAAGGCAAAATGACAGCCCGCTGGGTTTGCCAAAAAGGGACTAAAACTTTTCAGACCATGAGGAAACAAAGATTTTTTGGTCTGAAAAAAACCAAAATGAAAATTTTGGCCCCGAATGCCAAGCGTCAGTCTGGGGGAAAACCCGGCACCATCCCTACTGGAATGGGAGACTAGTAAAGGGGGAGGCCCAAAAAAAAGAAACAGAAAAAAGGACAGAAAAAGATCCTTTATTTAAAAATGCTCCAGAGTTTCTCAGGACCTCAGGCTTTGGGGGGAAGGTTAAACCCTTTCCCAAAAGGACAAAAGACCCTAAAAGGGCCCAGAAAAGGAAAGGAAGGGAAAGGGCTTCGGGGCAAGTTTTTAATGTCCTTGAGTGGCCCCAGCCAGAGGGCCCCGGGTTGAACCCGATTTAACAGTTTTTGGGACCCCGAAAAATTAAGGGGCAGAAAAAGCCTCCCCCCCCAAACCGGGCAGAGGTTGAGAGGATCTGCAGAGAAGAATGGGAGAAACTCCCCCAAAAACAGGGGGCCCCCCCCTTTTGCCAATTACCAAAAAAAGAAGACCCAGGGGTTAATCGCTGCCAAAGGGGCTTTAACAAAGTACGAGGGGGGGAAAGGGGGGAATTTTTAAGTAATTTTGATATTTTGGGTTTTTTTTGCAAAAAATTTTTAAAAAAACCCGTTTTGCTTTTTTCGATGGGGGGGGTGTGTTTGATTTATGAGGGGAAAAAACAAATTTAATCAAATTTTGAATAAAGGGGTTTTTTTAAAAAAAAACAAAAATGGGAAAAAATTTAAGGGGGGCTGAATACTTTCCGAAAAGGGACTGTTTGAACTGAACTGGGGAAAATTTTCAAAACAAGGGCTCTCTGTTTTTGTGTGTTTTGTGTGGGGTTTTTTGGGGTTGTGGGTAAAAGGGGGGGAAAAACCCACCTACCCGCAATGAAAAAAAGGTAAACCCCCCCCACCTGCGGGAACAAAAAGGGAGGGGGGTGTGTTTTTGTGTGGGTTTGTGTTTTGGGTGGGGGGGTTTTGTGGGGGTGTTTTTGGGGGGGGGGTTTTTGGGGGGAGGTGGTGGGGAGAAAACCCCAAAAAAAATAAAAGTGATATGATGGAGGAAGAAAAGTTTTAGAAGAGGTAGAAAGGGTATCAGGACAAGAAGGTAATATAATAAAATATGGGGCGGGAAGAAAAGAATTAAAGAAAAAAAAAAGACCCCCCGGGGAAAAGGAAGGGGAAAAGAAGGGGAAAGAGAAGGCCCCCGCGAAGGGGAAGAACATCCCCTTTCCCCTTCCCCTTCAACCCTTCCGCTTTCGGGTTCCCCCCTTTTCCCCTTGGCCCCCCCCTTAAAACCCCTTCTCTTCTTTTCTCTCTCCCTTTTTCTCTCTCCTTTTCCCCCTCCCCCTTTTTTTCCCCCTTTTTTCCCCCAACCCCTTCCCAAAAAAATTTTTTTTTTTTTTTTTTTTAGGGGGAAAAAAGGTTTTTAAAAAAGGAGATGAAAATTAAATTTTATACTGGCAGTATAACATATAAAAGGGGGCGGGTTAAAAACTATAAACCCCGCTGACCTATTTACAAAGGTTTTATACTGGCAAAACTTAGAGGGAAAGGGTTAGGAGGGGAAAAATAGTTTTACATTTTAAAAATTGGGTTTGGTTTTGGGGTTTTCCCAGTAGATATAAGAAAAATCCCGGTCATACAGAGGTAGGAAAAATGGATGGATGGATGGGGATTGATGGAGGGTGGGATAGGGGTGGGGGGATGGGTGGGGATGGATGGGTGGATGGATGGATGGAGGATGGATGGATGGATGGTGGAGGCTGGATGGATGGATGGGAATGGATGGTGGTGGGTGTGGATAGGGGGTGGGATGGGGGGTGGATGGAGGTGGAGGGTGGACCGTAAATAGGGATAGCAGTAGATATAACCGTTGAGTTATAAGGTAATGTCAAGGCATAGGCCTGCATATGGTTGAGGATACACAGAGTTTGGGAGGACAAAGTGGATGGTGGACTCTCCATTGGGAAATACTAGTCTAGACACTGTTAATCAAATCCCTTCAACTCCAATACAAACAAACCCCACAACCTTTCCAAAACTAAATGAAACAAAGGTAAGATAAAATCCCTCCAATAGCAGACAGGCTTTGGGCCTGAGAGAAAATACTTTGATTCAGCTCTACTACTTCTGAATTCAGGAGGCATAGATGTATGATTGGGGCTGAAAAAGGCAAAGACACAGCTCAGCTGGAAATTAGAAAAAATATTTAGGCAGGATGCTTTAACAGTTGTAACAGCTGTGGTAGATGTAGTATTCTAATAACAACATGGATAAAAGCTGAAAACTGTGGTAGATACTGTATAATCTATAAATAATAAATATGGTAAATAATGTAAATGTAAATAATGTATAATACTGTGGTCCTCTGCAGCTCAATTGGTAGAGCATGGCGCTTGTAACGTCAGGGTAGTGGGTTCGATCCCCGGGACCACCCATACGTAAAAATGTATGCACACATGACTGTAAGTTGCTTTGGCTAAAAAGGTCTGCTAAATGGCATATTTTTATTATTATTATTATTATTATTATTATTATTATTATTATATTCTAATAACAACATAGATAAAAGCTGAGAACTGTGGCAGATACTGTATAATATTATATTAACAACTTGGATAAAAGCTGAGGGCTGTAAATAAATAGATCCTTACAGCAATTAACACATGCCTACAGTAGCACCATGAGCAGTGTGGAGGATAGGGGGAGATTCAGAGGGGGATGGACACACACACACACACACACACACCCAAAACCCGCCACACGCACACACACACAACACCACACACACACACCCACACACCACACACAACACACACACACAACACACAAACACACACACACACACACACCACACACACACAACACACACACACGCACACGCACACACACACACACCACACACACACACACACACACACACCACACACACACACACACACACACACACACACACACTGGCTTAGTTGTCTATTAGCTGTATCATGGCCTGTCACTGTTCATACCAATTAGGACATAGATAGATGAGATGTCTGAGTGGCTGAATGGGGGCAGACACACACACCACGCAGACAGACAGACAGCAATGCTCTTCTACAGACAAGAGGAGTGGGGGATGGGACGGACCTGTTGATTAGCTGCCATCTGACGTCACACTAGGATTCTATGGTGCTTCACAGAACTCACATCAGGCACGTTCTACTATGTAAAGATGCCAGTTAGCAAACACTTTCGCCTAAAACAACTTACAGTGTAGGCAGTGCATACATTATTTATAAGCATATGATCACTGAGGGAATTGAAACCACAAGCATGGTGTTGCTAGTGCCACACTCTTACTAACTGGCCCTCACAGGACCACATGATGTGCTTTGGAATGGCGTCATAGAACGGGGTCATTGTGATTGGGGAATTAAGACGTGTCATGATGTGTTCCAAACTGGTGTCATTGTGTTAAAAAGAGAGGGTAATTTGTGCTGATGAGAACTTGTAGTCTGAACAGTCTCAGATGTATTCAATAGCTGTCGTTCTACTCATGTTATAATTGTCTTACATTACTGAATGTAAGGGTTCGTCATTCAGCTTTTTACCAGCTCAATTACTGTACGATCGCTCAAACTAACGTTTCAAATAACATTTCAAAGACGTGGAATGACTCATTTAAATGTCTCTTTAATACTAACTTGAGATACTTGAGTGTTTTCTTCCCTCAGGTGAAAAGAGGGAAGATTATGCTGCTTATAACTGTCCTATTCAAGGTCTGAAAAGATGAACAGACCATTTCTGTTCTGGAGAAAGAATGTCTTACACCTAATTTATATAATTAGAGTGCCTGTTAGCACAGTGTGAAATACACTTTGAAACAGGGCTTCAACACTTCAGCACTGTGTGTGTGTGTGTCTCAAACTCTTGTGAAGAACCACCATCATCGGTCATGGAGACCCTGAGAGTGTCTGGTATATAGTAGACTGTAGTGACACTTAGTTTGTTCTCTACTCAGACACATCCTTAGCAGACAGGTTCTCTAATGAGACACATCCTTAGCAGACAGGTTCTCTAATGAGACACATCATTAGCAGACAGGTTCTCTACTCAGACACATCATTAGCAGACAGGTTCTCTACTCAGACACATCCTTAGCAGACAGGTTCTCTACTCGGACACATCCTTAGCAGACAGGTTCTCTACTCAGACACATCCTTAGCAGACAGGTTCTCTAATGAGACACATCCTTAGCAGACAGGTTCTCTACTCAGACACATCCTTAGCAGACAGGTTCTCTAATGAGACACATCCTTAGCAGACAGGTTCTCTAATGAGACACATCATTAGCAGACAGGTTCTCTACCAGACACATCATTAGCAGACAGGTTCTCTACTCAGACACATCCTTAGCAGACAGGTTCTCTACTCCGAACATCATTAGCAGACAGGTTCTTTACTCAGACCCCATCCTTAGCAGACAGGTTTTCTACTCCGACACATCCTTAGCAGACAGGTTCTCTACGAGACACACCCTTACCCGACAGGTTCTCTATAGCCCAACCCTTAGCAGAAGGTTCTTACTAGACACACCCTTAGAGACAGGTTCTTACGGGACCATCCTTAGAGACAGGTTTTTATGAAACATCCTTAGCAGACAGGTTCTCAAGAGACACATCCTTAGCGCAGGTTCTTATGGGGAAAACCCTTTAGCGAAGGGTTTCTTATGGACAATTTTTAGCGGGGAAGGGTTTCTACCGGGACACATCTTAGGACAGGTTCCCCCATGCCCCAAACCTTGGACGGTTTTTACTAGACAACCCTTAGCAGACAGGTTCTTAATAGACAACCTTAGGAAGGGTTTTCAGGACACACCCTTAGCGAAGGTTTCAAAATGGACACACCCTAGCAGCAGGTTTCTAAAGAACACCCTTAGCAGAAGGTTTTTAAATAGAACATCTTACAGACGGTTATCTAATGAGCACACTTACAGAATTTTTTAAGGACACCCCTTAGGACAGGTTTAAGAGAAATCCTTAGCAAAAGGGTTTCTTAAGAGCACAGACAGAAAAGAGGAGTGGGAAGCAAAAACCCACAGAGAAAAAGGAGGGAAGTGAAACTGGGGAAAAGGGGAAAAGAGGGAAAGATCTTTAAACCCCTTAAGCGAATTGCACGGGGTTAAAAATTTCTTTAAAAGTACATAAAAAAAAATCCCATCAAACCCCCATCAAAATCTGTCAGTTAAGCAGAGAATCTTTTTTTTTTGCATCGAGCGTATCAATCCCCCGGGACGCCAGGTCACATTCGCATCAGCAGTAAATGACGAGATAGAGCGGTGTTTGTCAGACCAAACATCCAAAAACGTTCTTCTCAGTAAACCCCGTAGCGCCCAAAAGTTTTGGACAAATCTATGAAGGGGAGATAAAAAAAGGTGTTCTCGTTTGCTTACGCCAAAAAGTGTCAGGGCTGTCTGAAAATAACCGGTACCGGAAATTTTTTTTGGAAAATTGAAGGGAGTTTTGTGCCCCACTAAAAGGGGATAAATCTGAAAAAAATATATATTCCAGATTTTTAAATATTCCTACTTTTGGGCAGACACTTTAAACCTTGTTTTAGATTTTTTTTTGACTGCCTTTTTTCCATTCGGGTGTTTTTCAATGCGTTTTTGGGGTTTTTGGTAAAAAGGGCCAAAATTTAATTGTTAGATAATATATATATATATATATATTAAATTAAAAAAATTAATATATAAAATTAAAAATTTATTATAAAATTTTATATTATCAAAGGGGGGGCCAAAATCAAAAGCAAAATTTTAGTGACAAAAAACAACAAAAAAACGGGACAGAGGGGTTTGGGCCAACTTGTCGGCCCCTGGGCTTAGCCCCCGCGTCTTCGTTGTCGTCTGTTTTTGTTTCTTTGCTGTATCTTTGTTTCGCTGTTTTTCCTCTCTTGGGGGGGGGGTTGGGTGTGTTGCACTCTGGGGCCCCGGTTGACCCCCTGACCCCCCCCCCCCCCCCTTTCTTTTCCCCCTTTAAAAGGGGGGGGGGTTGGGTGGGGGGTGGGGGGGGGGGGGGGGTTGGTTTGTTGGGGTTGGTGTGTGTGTTGTGGGGTTTTTTTTGTTGTTTGTGTTGGTGTTGTGGTGGGGGGGGGGGGGGGGGTTGTGTGTGTGTGGTTTGTGGGGGGGGGGGGGGGGGGGGGGGGTGGGTTGGTTGTGTGGGTTGTGGGGGTTGGTTGGTGGGGGGGGGGGTTTTGGGGTTGGTGTGTGTGGTGTGTTGTGGGGTGGTGGTGTGTGGTGGGGTGTGTGATGTGTGGGTTGGGGTGTGTGGGGTGTGTGTGTGTGTGTGTGTTTTGGGGTGTGTGTGTGTGGTGTGAGGTGTGTGAGGGGGGTGTGGATGGTGGACAGGGGAGAAAAGAGAACAGAACCCGGCTCCCCCAGTATCGTATCAGCTCCCTCTTTTGGTAAATCAGAACAAGCTAGAAACTAACTGGGAAACTGACAACATGCTAGTAGAGTAGACAATTCCCTTCCACTGGGGAGGGGGGAGAGAGAGAGAGAGAGAGAGAGAGAGAGAGAGAGGAGCAGAGAGAGAGGAGAGAGAGAGAGAGAGCCGAGAGAAGAGAGAGAGAGGCAGAGAGGAGAGAGAGAGAGAGAGAGAGAGAGAGAGAGAGAGGAGAGAGAGAGAGAGAGAGAGAGAGAGAGAGAGAGAGAGAGAGAGAGAGAGAGAGAGAGAGAGAGAGAAAGGGGTAGCCAAGAGATAACCGAGGCAGACAGAAGACAGATGGTAAGAGTAGAAAAAAAACAAGATCTATAGTATCAGATACTGTATTAATACTGGATACCAACCACACAATACCATTGGAGGAAGGGTCTGGATACCAACCACATAATACCATTGGAGGATGTGTCTGGATACCAACCACATAATACCATTGGAGGAAGAGTCTGGATACCAACCACATAATACCATTGGAGGAAGAGTCTGGATACCAACCACATAATACCATTGGAGGAAGAGTCTGGATACCAACCACACAATACCACTGGAGGAAGAGTTTGGATACCAACCACATAATACCATTGGAGGAAAAGTCTGGATACCAACCACACAATACCATTGGAGGAAGGGTCTTGATACCAACCACATAATACCATTGGAGGAAGAGTCTGGATACCAACCACATAATACCATTGGAGGAAGAGTCTGGATACCAACCACACAATATCATTGGAGGAAGAGTCTTGATACCAACCACACAATACCATTGGAGGAAGAGTCTATATACCAACCAGATAATACCATTGAGGAAGAGTCTAGATACCAACAACATTATACCATTGGAGGAAGAGTCTAGATACCAACCACATAATAACATTGGAGGAAGAGTCTAGATACCAACCACACAATAACATTGGAGGAAGAGTCTAGATACCAACCACACAATACCATTGGAGGAAGGGTCTGCCTCAAAGATATAGACAAGAATGGAATCTGTTAAAAGCCACATTCATTGGAGACTATTATTTCCACTCTAGTTCCTGTTTCCCTCTAGTCTTTAATGAGTCACTCTCAGACATCACTGTCTTCTGTCAGAGGTCAGGAGGGACATTGGAAGCGTCACAAATGGCACTCTATTCCATATGGGTCCTGGTCAAAAGTAGTGCACTATAAAGGGGTCCTGGTCAAAAGTAGTGCACTATAAAGGAAATAGGGTGTCGTTTGGGACGCGGACAACGTTTCTAAAATGAATGTTGCCTTCATTTAACAAAACAGGAAATAGATGCAAGCTGCAGTAATACTGTAGAACGTTCTCTCCTAATGCAAGTTGTAACAAACGTCCACAAACCACCAACTTGCTAGTAATAAGAGTTGGGGGAACTTGGTCGCTGCAATAAAGGTGTATTTATAGGAATAACATTGGGGTTCAACATTAGCAACAACATAATGACGCCATTAACTAATGAGTAGACCTGTCAGAGCCAAAAGTCCAAAGAACAAATCCACAATATAAATGAAAACATCAACCTCGTCTTTGAGTATTTCTAATAATAATAATAATAATAATAATAATAATAATAATAATAATAATAATTTTGGCGGGTGCTTTATTGGTCCTGTTACACACAAGTGTGTAACGTAAAGTTTTTTTTATTTTTTTGGGTTGCATATCCTAACTCCCCCTGAGACACCCGCAGGAAGTGAGGTAATGGCCCAGGGTAGCCATTGTACAGTGCCCTTGGAGCAATTAGGGTTAAGTGCCTTGCTCAAGGCCACAGCAACAGATTTGAAAGTCCAGGTTCAAGTCAACAATCCAACAGAAATCCAAAAGGACCAATGGAAATGAAAGGCTCTGAACTACTCAATGTCTAATCGCCACCAAAGCAGTGAGTAGTATGGAAGAAAAGAGGACTGAAATCCCTCTTAGTAGCAATCAATGCTCTCCTCTTAATTCAAGATGGCACCTGGAGTTGGACACGCCTCCCCACTACACCCATACCTGGAGCCTTACGCAGACACACACACACACAGCCACACACACAGTAAGCATAAGTTTTATAGCTGGTAATTGTTGTTGTTTATAAAGAAGAATTTGGCACAAAAGGAAGCTCCTGTTGATTCACAGTGTGTGTGCGCGTGCATTTGTGTGTGTGTGTGTGCGTTCGTGTCTTTGCGTATCTGCCTATCTGTGTGTGTGTGTGTGTGTGTGTGCTGGTGTTTTGTGTGTGTCTGTTGTGTTGTGTGTGTTGTGTGTGTTGTCTGTGTGTGTGTGTGTTTTTTTGGGTTTTGTGTGGTGTGTGTGGTGGGGTTGGTGTTGTTGGTGTGTGTGTTGTTGTGTGTGTGTGTGTGGGGGGGTGTGTGTGCGTTTGTGCGTGGTGTTTTGGGGTGTGTGTGTGTGTGTGTTGGTGTGTGTGTGTGTGTGTGGGGTGTGTGTGTGTCTGTGTTTTGTGTGTGGTGGTTGGTGTTGTGTGTGTGTGTGCTGTGTTTGGTTGTGTTGTGGTGTGTGTTTGTGTGTGTGTGTTTTTGGTTGCGTTCGTTTGCTTTGAGTATCTTCCTATCTGTGTGTGTGTGGTTGTGTTTGTGTGTGTGTGTGTTGGTGGGGTTTTGTGGGGTGGTTTGTGGTTTTGTGTTTTTGTGTGTGTGTGGTGTTGTGTGTGTTTTGTGTGCATGTGTTTGTGTTTGTTTTCGTGTGGTGCGTGTGTGAGTGTGTTTGTGTGTGTGTGTGTGTGTGCGTTCGTGTCTTTGCGTATCTGCCTATCTGTGTGTGGTGTGTGTGTGTGTGTGTGTGTGTGTGTGTGTGTGTGTGTGTGTGTGTGTGTGTGTGTGTGTGTGTGTGTGTGTGTGTGTGTGTGTGTGTGTGTGTGTGTGTGTGTGTGTGTGTGTGTGTGTGTGTGTGTCCATGTGCTTCTTCCCAAGGGGAACAGTGTGCTCCAACCCTTTTTAGCCTGTAGTTTCTCTCAGGTCAAATCCTTTTCTGTTTATTCCACGCTGGAAAGACGTGATTTGAATTAATTGCTCATTAGCGGAGATGCAATAATATCAGTGTCTGTGTTCCAAATGGCACCCTATTCCCTACATAGTGCACTATGGACCCTGGTCAAAAGTAGTGCACTGTGTAAGTAATTGGCTGCCATTTTGGGACGGAGCCTGTCGGTGTAATTCTGTCTCCACAACATGCTGTCTGATCAGGCTGAATTACCTACAGTCATGTGATGATTAACCTTGCCTGAGACCTGGGCCCGTATTCATAAAGCATTTCAGAGAAGGAGTGCTGATCTAGGATCAGGTCCCCCCTGTCCATGTAATCTCATTCATTATGATCTAAAAGGCAAACTGATCTTAAATCAGTACTCTAAGTTAGCTCACAGAACGTATATCGAGGCTTTAAGCTCAGCGGGCTAACACAATCTTGTGGTGTGCAGACTTGGGTTCGAACCTAGTCGGTCATGGTACAATGAAGGATCATGTGTATGTTTATAAAGGGGTCCTGGAGTTTTCCCATCTCTCCTCTCCTTCACTCTTCCACTCCTCTCTTCCACCCTCTCTTCCACTCCTCTCTTCCACTCCTCTCTTCCACCCTCTCTTCCACCCAATCGTCCTTTCCCCATCTCTCCTTTCCTAACCCTTCCACTCCT
>LR778274.1:4412939-4455439 GCA_902810595.1 Coregonus sp. 'balchen' | reverse complement strand
ATTTATGGTCTACACGTGTGGGGAGAGTGAATGAAAGTGGGTGAGATATTCCATGCATGGTTAAACGGTCAAATCCACAGACGATCGCATGTTTTAGGAACAACTTTGTGATTTGACGTTTGAGAAATATGGTTGAAAGTCGAATTCTGACGTGAGAATGTGAGAGCTTGTAGGTCTTACATTGGTTACTCTTAAACAGAAGATTTTGGATAAGCGCCCATATGTGTCGTGTGCGTTTAGATGACTGTGTGAAAGAGATGGAGAGATTTTAAACGGGCACGTCAACAGATGATTGCATATGATTCCATACAAGATGTTGGATACGTTCCCAAACATGACGTCCCCCCCCCCCCCCCCCCCATTTTGTTGTTGTCTGTCTCGGAGTCATACGGTGACAAGCTAATTTCCCCTCGGAATGCATGGATGGAGGGGAGTGAGCTGGAGCCGTGTCCTGAATAGCATCCCACTGCCTTTATAGTGCACTACTTTTGACCAGGGCCACAGGGCACTAAATAGGCTGCAATTCGGTACGCACAGCCTTAGAGACGTGTTTGGTCGGGTGCAATGACTGGGGTTGGGGTGTCAGGCAGACCGTGCCAGATGGTCATGGGTTTGCGCAGTCCCAGTTGCGCATGTTCCTCTTGTTTTTTTAAAATATTTTGCATGGGATACTGTGTGTGTGTGTGTGTGTTCGTGAGTTTGTGTGTGTGTGTGTGTGTGTGTGTGTGTGTATCTGTGAAGTTGGAGAATGTTAAACAGTATTATGCACAGGGACAGAGATGTACCGCGGCGTGACCGAGTCCTAAACTCATTCATTAGTACCCGGCTCCCTTTCACGGTGATTCGCCACACTGCTTTAGCCGGCTTACCCTCGCCCACAACCGGCCACAGATTAGGAGAAGAGGCGCATGTGAAAATTTTGCTCAACAACATCCAAGAGAGGGAGAGGGAGGAGGAGGGAGGAGGGAGGAGGAAGGAAGGCGACTCAACTGACACCGAATAAAAATATCAGGGAGAAAATGAATGTATGCAGCGTCCATGCAAGCTAGCTGTGTGTGTGTGTGTGTGTGTGTGTGTGTGTGTGTGTGTGTGTGTGTGTGTGTGTGTTTGTGTGTGTCTAATTTGGGTATTCCCTATATGCCATTTGCTATAATAACTAATTGGTGAAACTGGTGACGATAATTCTCAATTCGCTAGTTAAGCCAACACACATAAACACTTGTGACAACTCATAATTTGAAACGTTATAAATAAGAACGTAGCCTCCAAATGTATCGCCTAGCCTATCCCTGTCTCCAGTCTTTCTGCACCTAACAAAATTCGAAACAATACTTTAGGAAGAATAATGTATATCCTACATTAGCCTAGCTCTGTCTCCAGTCTGTCTGCTACAACAGACCAAAAGCGAGAGACTCCTACCCTCATAAACAAAACTGACATCTTCTAACCGCGACTAACAAAAAGTCGAACCGGCAAACGTCACCAATGAAAGTTTCTCTTGAGTTATTTTACCCTTCCCTATTGTTGAGGCACGCTCTCTCTCTCTCTCTCTCTCTCTCTCTCTCTCTCTCTCTCTCTCTCTCTCTCCTCTCTCTCTCTCTCTCTCTCTCTCTCCCTCCCTCTATCCTCTTCTCAGGGGTGAAAGTGAAGAAAGACAACACAATGACTAAGACTCAAAAGCACATAAGAAAATACAAGAAAGAAAAAGACAGCACCAAGAAAAGAGAGAAGACGTAGTCTTGCAAAGCCACCCAAGATCCAAAGACACTACGGTCAAGAAAGAAACTCAGAAATGCCACCTACACAAGTACTCTAGAGAACACGAAAGTAAGCACCTCCCAAGTTTAAAGAAGAGAAAGAACAAGAAAACAACGACGATAACCACGACAAGAAAGAATAAGACCAACCCAAAGACACAGACAAAGGAAAGATAGAAAGAAAAGGAAGAATGAAGAAGTTACAGAATCAGAGATAATAAGCTTGAGAACGAATACGAAATAAAGACAGAACACAGAACCGTACCATGGGATCAATAAAGAAGAAAAGGCGAACAAAGAAGAACAGACAAGAAAGAAAAACGACAAAGAAAAAATGCTACAAGAAGAAGAACAAGATAAGATAATCTTTGAAAGATAGGAAAAAGGAACAAGAAACGCAGAAGTTGGGCAGCAAATTCCGGGACATAAGGAGAGAATGAAGTGTGGAGGGCGGATGGACTTGTGGAATGGAAGGGGGAAAGGAGCTCTGAAAAGGAGAAAAAGATAGGGAGGGCGGAGGTAGTGAGTTTCAGTAAGTTCAGTCGGCGGACTGTTTGCGTCCCCCTCTCCTCTCTCTTCCTCCCCGCCTCCTACTTCCCCTCTATCCTTCGCCTCTGGTGTTGAGTGGTGGTCCCGTGGTTTGCATTGGTTGGTTCCGGGTTGGAGGTAGGCTTTGATTTAGGGGTAATGGTTTGTCTTGCTGGGAGCATAGAAAGAAAAGACTGTTCATTTCTCTGGGGGACTCTGGGCTAGAGGCGATTTCCGTGCCGGCAGGGCGCAGAGGGAAATGGAGGGAGGGCGACGGATTGGGGGGAGAAAAAAAGTAAGGAGGAGAGCCCCGGCGCTCGATTTACCGAAAATATAGCAAGTCGATCCCGATGTATCCGTTAAGGCACTTCCTCATGTATGCGTTCCTGATGCGGCAAGTTTTCCCTCCCGCGACTTTGAGTAATCTCCCACTCGGACGGGAAGCACGCCCCTCTCCCCCGAATACCATTGCTTGTTGCACATGCGAACACCCCACCCACCCATGTTAGGTGAATTTTGCGAGCAGATGCGCGTTTCCTTCCCCTCGGTACGCCCATAGAACGGAGTTAGAAAACATCGTTACCCGGCCTCCCCGAGAGTCACTCGCCGATTTGGATAGATGTGCAACACCTTGTCCCCCACTCAAACTTGAGTTGCACTCGCCAGGGAAAGCCGGTGAGGGGAAATCTCGATCCGGATGTTCCACCTGAAGGCTAGAGAGCAGGAGACTGAATGAGGGAAGTCCGAGGTGAGTGAAGGGGATAGAGAAGAGAGAAGGAGAAGGACGGAGGGCTGCGTATGAAGCACGGCCACCGGCACTGCTATCATCTGCACACAAACCCAGGAGGAGGAAAGAGACGCAACAGATTTTTTTCAGCCGATGCTCTATAGGAAGTCTATCAGGAGACTCAGAGAGAGGACTCCGCACAGAAACACGCGCAACAGATTTGTATGCGTTTGGAATTGGAATGGAATGGGGTGGATAGGGATCCTTAGGCAACTCACTCTCAGTTTGGACGTTGTGTTTTCTATTAGAAACGACTGGGAACGAAATAACCTGCGTTGTTTGATGCACGAACGTGTTTAAATTGGAATATCTAGCCTTTGGAGAATGCGCTTCAATTAGCCTAATGACTGTCGTCAGGGCGCAGTGGATTCGTTAAGTTTATTAGGCTACAAGAACAGAATCACAACAGGCTGCGTAAAGGAGCTGTTTTGGAATTACTTTCAGAATCACCCCAAGGGATTACTTCAAAGATGGAACCTGGTAGAAGGATGCATGAGGGAGTGTAGAGTAGCCCCCATATCCCCTCGATTTTTCCTTTCATTACCGTCTCCTTCCTCCTTTTGCCCCAGGCCCCACAGCCCACTCGTCTTTGGCATCGTTACTCCATTCCCCAACTACCCCCCCCTCCTACCTTCACCGTCCTTGCTCCTCCTATTCTCCCTCCCCTCCTTCCTCCCCCCCCACCACCTGCCCCCTCTCACCCCCCTTCTCCTTCTCCTAGACCCTCTTTTATGCCCCCTCCCCCCCTCGTCTTTCTTCTATCCTCCCCTTCTCTTTCCCCCTTCCAACATCCTCTTTTCTCGCCTAGCCTTGCCTCTTGCCCTGCCACTCACCTCCTGACCCCCGCTACCTCTCTCTCCCCCTCTCTCTTCTCATCTCGCGAATATGATACTTCTCGCCGTTATGGCAATGGCCACGAAAAACGTCACAGGTAAAACATTAAAATATCAAGTTTACGAGGAACAGAAGGTGGGGACTGTTATTGCACGGCTAAAAGAAGACGTGGCTGATGTTTTGGTCAAACTTCCAAGTTCTGTGTCTCTGCGCTTCCGAGCCATGCAGAGAGGTAGCACGTCTTTCCTCTCCGTGCGCGAGCAGGACGGAGAGATCAGCATCCGTTCCAAAATAGACCGAGAGAAGCTCTGCGAGAAGAACCTCAACTGTTCCATCGAATTCGACGTTCTGACTCTTCCAACAGAACACTTGCAGCTCTTCCACGTCGAGGTGGAAGTGTTGGACATTAACGATAACGCGCCCCAGTTCGCCCGCGCCGTCATCCCCATAGAGATCTCGGAGAGCGCGGCAGTGGGGGCGCGCATTCCCCTGGACAGCGCGAGTGACCCCGACGTCGGGGAGAACTCCCTCTATACTTACTCCCTCGAGCCCAACAACTACTTCAAGATTGACATTCAGAGTAGAACAGACGGGGCTAAGTACTCGGAGCTGGTGGTGCTCAGGGAGCTGGACAGGGAGACGCAGCCGGGTTATGAACTTCAGCTGACAGCCTCGGATAAGGGCGTTCCCCCTAAAACCGGTTCTACTCTCCTCAAAATTAGCGTGGCAGATTCAAACGATAACAGTCCTGTTTTCGAACAGTCTTCTTATGTGATAAATCTATTGGAGAATTCACCTGTTGGATCTCTCCTTATTGATCTGAACGCAACCGATGCAGATGATGGAACCAATGCCAAAATCGTCTACTCCTTCAGCAGTCACGTGTCCCCAAAAATTGTGGAAACCTTCAAGATCAACTCGGATAATGGCCACCTGACGCTCATGAGGCGCGTGGACTTCGAAAGCATGACGTCATATGACATCGACGTCCAAGCCCAGGATATGGGCCCCAACTCCATGCCAGCGCACTGCAAGATCATCATCAAGGTAGTCGACGTAAATGACAACAAACCAGACATCAGCATCAATCTGATGTCCCAAGGGGAAAGAGGGAAAGAGGATGCGGCCTATATCTCAGAGGCTGCTCCATTGGATACCTTCGTGGCCTTGGTAAGAGTGGAGGACTTAGATTCCGGTCTCAATGGAGAGGTTGTGTGTAAACTCCACGGCCAGGGGAGTTTTAAACTACAGAAGACATACGAGAACAACTACATGATCCTCACTAACATCTCACTGGATCGGGAGAAGAGGTCAGAGTTCAGTCTGACGGTCATCGCCGAGGACCGCGGCACCCCCAGCCTCTCGACCATCAAGCACTTCACCGTGCACGTGCTGGATGAGAACGACAACGCTCCGCGCTTCCAAAAGGGACGCTATGAGGTATTCAGATCAGAGAACAACGCCCCTGGGGCCTACCTGACGTCGCTATTAGCAACCGACCCTGACCTGGACGCCAACAGCCAGGTGAGCTACTTCCTGGTGGAGAACGCCATCCACGGGAGTTCCATCTCCACCTTCGTCACCATCGACCCGTCCAACGGCGCTGTTTATGCCCTCCGCACGTTCGACCGCGAGGACGTCAGCCGGATATCCTTCGTCGTCCAGGCCAAGGATGCCGGGGAACCCTCGTTGCTGAGCAACGCCACCGTCGTCCTGACGATCCTGGACGAAAACGACAACCCGCCGGTCATCGTGGTTCCGCAGCTCTGGAACCTCACGGCCGACGTCCCCATCTCCAAGTACACCGAGGCCGGTAGCCTGGTTACGGTCGTCAGGGCAACCGACCGCGACACCGGCGTCAACGCTGAACTCACATGTTCCATCACTACCGGCAACGAGGAAGGTTTCTTCACCATGGATCCTAGAACCTGCGAGATCAGCGCCAACGTTAGCCTCGACGCGTTTCCCCGCGAGTTTGCGGAACTCACCGTCCTGGTCAGTGACCACGGTTCCTTGCCCCAGACCACCAAGGCTGTCCTAAAGATCAGCCTCTATGAGAACATGGAGGGCCACGTCCAGGTGTTGGATCAAGGGGAGACGCCGCTCGACGCCTCCCTGATCATCATCATCTCGCTGGGGGCCATCTGCACTATGCTCCTGGTCATCATGGTTATGTTCGCTTCCCGCTGCAACCGAGACAAGAAAGATACCAGGAACTCATACAACTGCAGGGTGGCAGAGACCAACCACCAGCACCACCCTAAGAAACCGTCACGGCAGATCCACAAGGGTGACATCACACTGGTTCCCACAGTGAATGGGACTCTACCAATCAGAGCGCACCACCGCTCACCCTCGGCCACGCCCCCCATGGACCGGGCGCCAATGGGAAGCCGGCAGAGCCATCACAGTCGCCAATCACTGAATAGCCTGGTGACGATATCGTCCAATCATATCCCGGAGAGCTTCGCCCTAGAGTTGGCCCACGCTACGCCACCAGTCGAGGTAAGGTACTGGAGAACACACACACGCGATCTCTCTCTCTCTCGCGCGATAGCTCGTCGCTCGCGATCTATCCCGCGCGCTCCTCTCTGCTCGCGATCATGAGCTCGCGAGGTCGCTCTCGTTCTCGATCGTCCTCCCCCCCCCACACCGCGCGCGCTGTCGCGCTCGCGCGCTGTCGCGTGCGGCGCGCGATCTCTCTCTCTCGCGCGCGCTCGCGCCTCTATCGCTCGCTCACACACCCACACACACACACACACACAGTACACCAACAAACACACCACAACACCCACACCACACACACACACACTCACCCCCACCATAAGATAGCCATGTCATAAGTCCTAGCCTCCTTGCGTAAAACAGTGTTCCGAACTGTCAATAAATCAATAGTGAAACGACTCTCATTTAAAACTAGTTGGAAATGATTACAGATATAAATCATGGAGCCGGTCTGGTTTTGTGTCTTTACCCCCAAACCATTATTTAACCATATTATGAAACCACTCCTCAGTCATATCCATATTCATTTAGCTTTTCCGTCACAAACCACACACATTGTTATTTTCATTTCTTCATTACCAATTTCTGTAATCCATTTGTGATAAGAGTATAATGTATAATCAAACTCCTCAAGGTGTGTCAACCAGAAGCAAGAAGCATAAGAATAAAAGTGAGTAATACATATTGTTTTGGTAAAATAAATGTGGTGTTGTGGTGCTCATGTTGTAGTACCATACTCTAAATTCTTCTATCCTAATTCCCCCACCACCCCACCCCCCCAGGCAATCTACACTACCACTAAAATTCTGCCTTCTTTGCCTACCAGTTACCAATTCCGCTCGCCCGCTTCGTTCCTCCCTGCTTCTACCTCCCTCATTTGCCTCACCTTCCCTTCCACCATTACGACTACTAATCACGCCTACCACATCAGCACTTATTCCGTTACCCCATTCCAGTCCCTTCTCCCACTCTTCGATCACTCGATCCCTCCTCCCCCCTTCTCGCACCCCCACCCCCCATAACGCGAACCCCCCACCTCTTCCATCCCCACTCCTAATTTCTTCCCAATCGCCCATATAAGACTACCTTATTCTCTCTCACCCATTGTCTCCCTACGTCAGCAGGACATATTCCTAATGAACAGCCTCCCCATCGCCGACCATCACCCCCGCGCTCGATACCTACCTCCTGTCGCCCTTTCATTCCTTCCCTCCCCACTCTTTGTTCTCTATTTACCTCATGTCGTCTGTTTCCATCCGTTCTGTTATTCATCCTCCTTTTTTTCTGTTATTTTTTTAGTCTTGTATTTGGATTAAGAAAAAGCTCACAGCTTCGTTCCCAATGATCAAGGAAGGTGGAAAGCTCACAGCATAGGAACCTGTTTAAGGGGCAACATCAAACTAAAATAAGAAAGAAGCAGAAAGGTAAAAAAAGAATTAAAAAAAAAAAATATTTCGTATTGGTTTGCTTGTTGTAACAGTGTCTTTTGCTCTTTTGAGTTGTTAAATTCCCTTGTGTCCACCGTACTTTTCATCAATAGCATCAATGAAAACATATACAATGACAGTATTGATCTATATTTGGCCATTTTTCTAAGATAGCTCTTTTGTTTATCATGTTTTGAGTTTTAATCATATCAGTATCATTCAATCCAAAAGTATGTGGATCACGTGTCCATGTTTCAACTGTAGTGTTGTTTTGTTGTTCTGTCTACCTATCTATGGTGTTCATTATCGAATGACTACAACAGCTTTTACCACATAGAGACACCAATTACATTCATTTTAACTCTGACAAATTGTATTTTTGCCTCTCTCTCTCTCTCTCTCTCTCTCTCTCTCTCTCTCTCTCTCTCTCTCTCTCTCTCTCTCTCTCTCTCTCTCGCTCTCTCGCTCTCTCTCTCTCTCTCTCTCTCTCTCTCTCCAGATATGCTTTACAGGACATGGACAAGTTCAGCCTGAAGGACAGTGGTCGTGGGGACAGCGATGCGGGGGACAGCGACTATGACATGGGACGAGAGTCCCCCATCGACCGTCTGCTGGGGGAGGGCTTCTCAGAGCTCTACCACCTGGACATGCACCACAGACTACACCCAGGTGAGTTTAATAGATAGACGCCATCTTGGTAGAGGCAGGATAGACTATAGGGCTTCTCTGAGCTCTACCACCTGGACATGCACCACAGACTACACCCAGGTGAATTTAATAGAGACATGGGCCGGTTTACCAGACACAAATGAACCTAATCATTGACAAGCGTGCTCTATGGAGAATCTCCAATGGAAGTACTTTGTGGTCCAGGACTTGGCTTCTGTGTTCAGGAAACTAGCTTATACTCTTTGTATTAAAAGTAATTTGGGTGCAGGGTAGTGATGTCACAGAATAGAAAAACCAAGCCAGGTGACGTCACGCACTGTAGTAAGACAGTCCTGTTTCACTAGATACACAACGTGACCATAATACACGCACATCCACGACACACCAGGCTGCTCACACAGAGTTCTCCCCGCCACTTTAATAAAGAACCTACCCAGTTCAGCACCGTGGACAGACGACTTACCATGTTTTCCAATCCTCCCTGGGCTGGCTTGACAATACACAAAGAAAAAAAATGTATGCACGCATGACGTAAGCTCTTTGGGACTAAAGCGTCTGCTAAATGGCATATTATTATTATATGTATTTAATAACAGTCTAACTAAGAGTCGAAAGCTGATTTGTAACACCGCATTGTACGGTCAAGTCCCAAATGGCACCCTGTTTTCTTAATAGTGCACTACTTTCCCTATATAGTATACTAAAAAGTAGTGCACTACATAGGGAACAGGGTGTCATTTGGAACACATCCCCATACTGTATAACAGCCCATTCACTCAGCAGCACAGTTGTGCTTCAGCTGTATTCTTCCCTCACAACCTTTAATTTCCAGGGTTTTATCAGGCAGCCATTTTGCTCCGTTACCACCCTCCTGGTATCTGGCCCTCAGATAGAGTAGTGTCTGTAAACGCCTCCCCGGTTTAGACCATGACTCTCTCTGTCTGTCACTGTGTGGTTGTGTGTGTGTGTGTGGTGTGTGCATGGTGTATACGTGTGTGTCTGTCTCGGCTGTTTGAGTGACAACCCGGCCCTTTCATGTCTGAGCTGAGGAGAATTCACAGTAATTGCTTTTAAAATGATGTTGTTCTCCCCCTGAGAGCCACAGTCTCTTCTCTTCTCTTCTCTTCTCTTCTTCTCTTCTCTTCTCTTCTCTTCTCTTCTCTTCTCTTCTCTTCTCTTCTCTTCTCTTCTCTTCTCTTCTCGTCTGTTTTTGTTCTACTCTTTACGGAGAGATGAAGGAGGGAGCAAAGAAGGAGAGATGGACGAGGGAGGGAGGGAGGAGAGATGGAGGAGGAGGGAGGGAGGGGAGATGGAGGAGGGAGGCAGGGAGGGGAGATGGAGGAGGGAGGAGGAAGGAGAGATGGAGGAGGGAGGGACGGGAGATGAATGGAGCGAGGGGAGGGAGGAAGGGATTGAAAGAGGGGAGATTAACAGTTTTCGTGCCTGATTGAATGGAGTGATTTCATTTGTTTACTTTTTCACTCATCACAATAAAAATCGTTGACCTTTTCAATACCAAAACAACATCTATCTTTCTCCCAAAAATGGTTGGTTCACATATCTAGAGTTTACAGAGAGTGACAGGACGGACCGTGTTAGACAGGCAACAGAAGGACATGATTAGACAGGAAACAGAGGGACAGGATTAGACAGGTAACAGAGGGACAGGGTTAGACAGAGAGGAACAGTGTCAGACAGGAAACATAGGGACAGGATTATACATACAACAGAAGGACATGATTAGACAGGAAACAGAGGGACAGGATTAGACAGGCAACATAGGGACAGGATTAGACAGGCAACATAGGGACAGGATTAGACAGGCAACATAGGGACAGGATTAGACAGGCAACATAGGGACAGGATTAGACAGGCAACAGAGGGACAGGATTAGACAGGCAACATTGGGACAGGATTAGACAGGCAACACAGGGACAGGGTTAGACAGGTAACAGAGGGACAGGATTAGACAGGCAACAGAGGGACAGGATTAGACAGGCAACATAGGGACAGGATTAGACAGGCAACATAGGGACAGGATTAGACATACAACAGAAGGACATGATTAGACACGAAACAGAGGGACAGGATTAGACAGGCAACATAGGGACAGGATTACACAGGCAACATAGGGACAGGATTAGACAGGCAACAGAGGGACAGGATTAGACAGGCAACATAGGGACAGGATTAGACAGGCAACATAGGGACAGGATTAGACAGAGAGGGACAGGATTAGACAGGCAACAGAGGGACAGGATTAGACAGGCAACATAGGGACAGGATTAGACAGGCAACATAGGGACAGGATTAGACAGAGAGGGACAGGATTAGACAGGCAACAGAGGGACAGGATTAGACAGGCAACATAGGGACAGGATTAGACAGAGAGGGACAGGATTATACAGGCAACATAGGGACAGGATTAGACAGACAACAGAAGGACATGATTAGACAGGAAACAGAGGGACAGGGTTAGACAGGAAACAGAGGGACAGGATTAGACAGACATCAGTTGACAACCATCCATTTGTATCAATGCCCCTGGTCTCCTCTCTCCCATAGCTATGAGGACTGTGTCCTCAATGTCAAACCAGATAAAACATTGAGACTGTGTTTTCTAGCTACCAGTCTGTGTACTGAGTAGTGTCGACAGACAACAGTCCTGTAGGCTACTGCATATCAAACTAATCGTAACATTGACTCTGTCTCCTCTCTCTGCTCACTCCTCTATCGAGCCATGAGACAGTTTAATCAATGTCAAACCAAAACTTGCATTCCTTGTGTCTCCCTTCTGTCTCCATTCTCTCTCTTCTCTCTCCCTAGCTATGAACCTGTGTACCAAACACAACATTAACCATCTCCCTTCTCTCTCTTCTCTCTCCCTAGCTATGAACCTGTGTACCAAACACAACATTAACCCTCTCCATTCTCTCTCTTCTCTCTCCCTAGCTATGAAGCTGTGTGCCAAACACAACATTAACCCTCTCCATTCTCTCTCTTCTCTCTCCCTAGCTATGCGCCTATGCACTGAGGATTGTCGTGTGTTGGGTCATTCTGACCAGTGCTGGATGCCTCCCCTGGCCCTCTCCCTGTCCTCCCCGGCCTCCTCCTCCTCTGACTACCGCAACAACATGTTTATCCCAGGGGAGGAGTCCTCTAACCAGCCCCCCCTCCTCCTCGATGACGACCAGACCTCCATCGACTCCTCGGAGCACAGGAAGAGCTTCTCCACTTTCGGGAAGGAGTCCGAGAATTCTGAGGAGGGCGGGGTCTGTGAAGGGAATTCCTTGCTTTCGGAGATGAACGGAATCTTCCAGCGCCTGCTCCCGTCGTCACTAGACTCGTACGCCGAGTGCAACGAAAACAACGATGCTGCCGCAGCAACGGAAAGACGAAGTGGAAACGGTGGCCACGCCAAGGGGCTGTTAGTGGGCGGCAACAACACCAAAGGCCCCGCCTCCTACCCGGCGGGCGTGGCAGCGTGGGCAGCTAACACCCACTACCTCAACCCCGGAGGCGGTGCCGTCGGCCAAAGCCCATCAAGTCACAACACCAACAACCTGACCAACATGGCCGCCTCTTCTACCTCCACTTCCTCTTCCTCCTCCAACCAGCCGCCACACCTAAGATGGCTGCCGGCCATGGAGGAGATCCCAGAAAACTATGAGGAGGATGAGCTGGAGAGTATGTTAGGGATGGGGATGGGTTACCTGGGGGGGAAGCAGCGCAGCGAGAGCCACAATGAGATGATGGACGCTAGTGAGTTGGTCACTGAGATTAACAAACTACTGCAGGACGTCAGGCAGACCTAGAGAGAGAGAGAGACAGAGAGAGAGAGAGAGAGAGAGAGAGGGAGGGGAGAGAGAGACAGAGGGAGGGAGGGAGGGAGGGAGGGAGGGAGGAGGGGGGGGAGGGAGGGAGGGGAGGGAGGGAGGGAGGGAGGGAGGGAGGGAGGAGAAATGCTCTCTTGGACACCCTACAAACTAACAAGTCTTAAGAGTCCTTGTCCATATTTGGTCAGAAGAACCACTCATAGTGTCTGTTCAAACTGAAGTAATGCTACTGACTGTTCCATTGGTCTTCTCTGTGTCCAGTGAGAGGCCAAGGACCAGTAAACAGGAAAACAAACTGATCCTATAGCACTGATGGTTTTTATGATCTTAAGACTTTATTTAAACATTGGTGAGACGTTTCAATGTTGTTTGGACGTTGTGGTTGGGCCACATATCAACAAGACTTGAACCAAAGCCCAGAGACAATATTCTAAACTTCTTTATCTCTCTTTCATGTTTATAACAATGTGAAATAACTACGAGAGAAACAACTATGGACAATGTTTGCATTTATAATGTACAGCCCACGTTACTGTGAAAAGAGATTCACTCAAAATGTTTTTGTCATGTCTCCTTGTCAGGTGGACTTTATTAACAGCGGTGTGCATGTACAAACACCTTTGTATTTAAAAAAATACACACTTTTCTACTCTCTCGCTCTCTTTATCTATATTTATATGTATGTTTGTACAGAAGAAAAACAAATGAAAAACAAATGTCTATTTTTGTATATTTTCCACTGCATGTATCATATATTATCAATACATGTTCGTTTTTTTTTACTCCATTTTATTTTCTTTGTGTGTAAATGATAAATATTTAATTATTGGTTGTTGAAAGTGTGTGTATCAATCACAAGTCGGCGTGGTGTTCTGTCGGCAGTGTGTGTGTCCCACGTCCAAAATGGCACCCTCTTCCCCAGGAGCCTAGAATCCTGGTCAAAAGTAGTGCCCTGTTTAGAGAGTAGGGTGCCATTTGGGATGCATCCCTGTGTGTCTGTGTGGTACCTGTCAGTGTATCAGTACTCATTGTGACCAATGGATTGGAAATAATAAAGCTGAAATCAATGAAGTGGCGAAGTCCCTATTACATAACGATGTCAGGTGACACATTTATTTGGCTTTCAACTGACACCCACTTATTATCTAGTCAAAGAAATATGTATTTCTCTCTTTCACTCTCTTTCTCTCTCTCCCCCCTCTCTTCCCTCTCTCTCTCTCTGTCTCTCTCTCTCTCCCCCCTCTCTCTCTCTCTTTCTCTTATCCCTCCTCACCCCCCCCTCTCTCTCTCTTTCATCTCTCTCCCCACTCCTCTATTCTCTCGCTATCACCCCGCTCTCTCTCCCCCCCCCACACCCTTTCTCTCTCTCCGACTCCTTATACAAAAGTGAATACATTTTTCATCGACATTTGTATCAAAATGTGATCTTAGAAAATTATTCACATGGAAATCAACACCAACTTGTTAGTCATACTACAAGTTGCCCTTCTAAGTGTTGGCTCCCCCTACTGTTAAGTGTAGGTACTACACGTCAAATAATACTCAACCACGAGACAATGGCAACGGCAGCTTTACACTCATCACTGGGTCATATTCAAAATGTAACAGACGGAAGAAAACAGACTGAGGACTGGCTGGTCTTGTCCAATAAGAAAAACCCATTTTCTTATTCTGTTTCAAAATGTTTTGCTACAGTGTTTTGCTAATGAATACACTCCAGATGTTATGGGTACGGTTTGATGAAGACTCAAACTGACAGAGAGCAGAAGCCTTTCCATTAGTTTATTTTCAAATCATCACTTTACATTAAAATGAAGTCAGGGTTGATTTGGTTTCCTCACACCGTCAAAAGCAACGTGGTTCTGAGAACATCCCACATGATGGTACAGCGGCTGTAAATTAACTAACGCATGCACGAATCCACATCATGACATATCAAATGATAATGACAAAACACAAACACACCACACACACACACACACACACACACACACACACACATAACACTGTCCCATGTCGTGATATATCAAATTATAATGACCAACACAATCAGGCCATATGGAATGGCTAATTGAATTAACAAACGAGGAGAAGCTCCTTCACGCTATTTCACTAATTACCATACGCTTAGCTCATGCACACACACACACACACACACACACACACACACACACTACACTTTCTGTCAGGTTGGTTCTGTTGGTGGTGGGAAAAACGTTTTAAAAAGAAGGGAATCCAATGAATCAGCTGTTCCAATTTCTTTATTATATTCATTTGTATTTTTTTGGCACACAAATAAATACATCTCCCACAATGCAATAGAGATCAAACCAACGCAATTAACCTGGAATGAAGCAACATTTAACAAAGGCAAAGGTTTCCATGAAGTCTGACACACACACACACACACACACACAAACACACAACACACAGACGCACACAGATACACACTCACACACACACACCGACGCACACACACAATACTTGAATTCGAAATAAATCACAGACCACAAAGCGCTATGATGGCGTATCGCTGCAGAATGCTGTGGTAGCCCTGCTGGTTAAGTGTGCCTTGAATTCTAAATAAATCAAAGACAGCGTCACCAGCAAAGCACCATCACACCTCCTCCTCCATGCAAAGCACCATCACACCTCCTCCTCCATGCTTTACGTGAGAAATAAACATGCGGAGATCATCCGTTCACCCACACCGCGTCTCACAAAGACACAGCAGTTGGAACCAAAAATCTCACATTTGGACTCCAGACCAAAGGACACATTTCCATCGGTCTAATGTCAGTTGCTTGTGTTTCTTGGCCCAAGCAGTTCTCTTCTCATTATTGGTGTCCTTTAGTGGTGGTTTCTTTGCAGCAATTCGACCAGGAAGGACTGACTGAACTTCATGTCTTAAAGTAATGATGGACTGTAATTTCCCTCTTTCCCTACCTTGTCATAACACAACTGATTGGCTCAAACACATTAAGAAGGAAAGAATTCCAAACAAACTTTTAACGAGGCACACCTGTTATTGAAATGCGTTCCGGTGACTACCTCATGAAGCTGGTTGAGAGAATGCCAAGAGTGTGCAAATTGTCACAAGGCAATGGGTTGGCTATTGAAGAATCTCAAATATAAATATATTTGGTTACTACTGATTCCAATGTCGTCTTCTCTCATCTCTCTCTCTCTCTCGGGTCCCTCTCCTCTCTCTCTCCTCCTCCCTCGCTTCTCTTCTCTCTCCTCTCTAATCTCGTCCTCTCATGATCTCTCAAGTGTCCTTCCTCCCCTCTCTCCTCTCTCCTCTCATCTCTCTCTCTCCTCTCTCCTCATAACTCTCTGCATCATCCATCTCTCTCTCTCCTTCTCATCATCTCTCTCTATCGTCTATCTCTTCTCTCATCATCTCTGCTTAACACACCACCTCAAAAATGAAATGTCAATCAGAGAGTGGTGTCCTCACTAAAGCACACACACACAACGACCACACACCACACACACACACACACGACGACCAACAACACACACACCACAAAACATTCAAACACACAACGACCAAAACACACACACACTCACATTTTACGACGACCAACACCACACCCCCCAACACACACAAACGACAACCCACCCCAAACCCAAACCCCTCACACGGAAACCCCACACACCACACACCACACACACACCCTGTTGGTCTGCATGCATCTCCAAATCTATTCTGTCAAATATGCTCAACAATAGCCTGACAGACAGACAGACAGACAAACACACACACACACACACACACACACACCCTGCCGCTTGGCATGCATCTCCAAATCTAATCTGTAAAATATGACAGCCTATTGAGCAATGCCACTGTTATTATCAGCTCAACAATAGCCTGTCAGACACACACACACACACACACACACACACACACACACACACACACCACACACACACACACACACACACACACACAACACACACACACACCACACACAACACTCATGGACAAACACAAGCAGGCACACACCAAACCCCCCCCCCCACCCTCCCAACCCAACTCACACTCTCCCTGTCTCACCAACACAACTCTCATTCATTCCACGGCTGATGTAGTCTCTCCCATAGAAATGAGATATTGTGAAATCTCTCCTCTCTACAGCTCCTTCTCCACCCATCTCATTTCTTCTGTCTGTGTGTGTGTGTGTGTATGTGTCTCCTGATTCCATCTCCTCTCCTCTCTTCTCCCCCCCCCGGGGCCCCCCCCCGCCCCCCGGGGGAAACCCCCCCCCCCTTTTTCCCCCCCCCCTTTCCCCCCCCCCCGCCCCCCCCCAAAAAAAAAACCCCCCCCCCCTGGGGCCCCCCCCCCCCCAAAAAATTTTTTTTTTTCCTCTTCTCCCCCTCCCCCCTCGCTCCTCTTTTTCCTCCTCCCTCTCCTCCCCCCTTCCTCTTCCCTCCCTCTCCCTTTTCCCCTCATCAAATCCCTACTTTTTCCCTTCCTTTTTCCTGACCAAATTAAAAATTTGGAACAATAAAGTTCCTTCATTTTGATGGTGAAAAGACTGAATAAACCGGGTTTTGGGGATAAATTGAACAGATGGTTTCACTAAAAGAGGGGGTAAACCGGAAGTTAACTACCAAAATTGACCCTTTTGTCCTAAATAACCCCAGGGGTAAGGGGCCTGTAGGATTAACCAAATTACCCCCCCCGTGATCTTTTGCCAGGGCCTGATCACAGGAGGGCAAAAGGGGGGCCTTGGGGGGGGTTGGGAGGTTTTGAGATTGTTTTGCCCCTTAAAAGGGGGGTTGGGGTGTGGGGTTTGGGGGGTGTGTGGGGGTGTGTGGGAATTTTGGGGGGTGTTTTTTTTGTTGGGGTTTTTTTTTTGGGTTTTTGGGTTGGGGGTGAAGAGAAGAGAAGAGAAGAGGAAGGCGAAGAGAAGAGAAGACGACTATAGATGGTCTAATATAAAGTTTACTCTACCCTCAGACGCTCTCTCGTACCCGAAAATATCATCTCCGCTACCGTCTCATAGCCCTCCTCCCGCTCAGCGACCTCTCCCCTACTTTCTTTCCCTGCCTCTTGTTTCCTGTCATTTTCAACTCAGTCAAGAATCAAGAACAATAGAATTTCCCTTCACTTCCTGAGTTGCCTGAAAAGACCTAGAATTAACCTGATGATTTGGGAGCAGTAACGAATGTGTATCATGAGGTATCACGCGTAAATGAGATGTTGAGAGGGTTCAAAGCCGACGAGGCGAATTAATCTGACCACCCAGATGGTGCTGTGTCCTTTGGTTCGGTAACCCTAACCACCAGGGAGGGATACATGGTAATGACTCTGCTCTAGAGTCTCTCTACAACCAAAATTCACCCTATTTAGTGCACTACTTTTGACCAGGGCCTGTAGTGCACTAGGTAGGGAATAGGAGGTAGCCATTTGGGAGGCAGCCTCTGCATAGACTGGCTTATTGACGCAATCTTGTCTTCCTGCCCCAGTTAACAGACGGCTATGCAGGGAAAGGGCCTGTGAGGGTGCGGTGATGTGTGCGGCTGGCTGTGTGAGAGAATGTGTGTGTGAGTAAATTGTGTGTGTTGTATGTGTGGTGTGTGTGTGTCGTGTGTGTGTGATGTGTGGTGTGTGTGTGTGTGTGTGTGTGTGTGAGTATTTGTGTGTGTGTGTGCCTGCTCACACCCCCTAATAGATTGCCCAATCCAGCTTGCCATTTAGAGTTGGAGCTCAGCCAACATCTCTCTCTCTCTCTCTCCTTCTCTCATTCTCATTCTCCTTCTTCCCTTCTCCGTCCCTCTTTATCTTTTATCTTGCGGTGTGTGTGGGGGTGTGTGTGGGGTGTGGGGTGGGAAAAGGGAGGAGGGCACGTGACAGCGATGATAGGGGGAGAGTCTCACGGCATGGGGTCAGCGGCTGGCAGGACCGCACGGCCATGAGAGTAGCCAACCACGACACACACCACCACACACACAAGACACACACACAACACACACCACACCACCACACACAACACACACACACACACACACCCCAAATTACACACACACACACACACACACACACAGACACACAACCACACCAAAGAAAAAAGAAAAACAAACACAAAAAACAAAAAGGAAACACACAAAACACACAAAAAAAAAACGTGGTACACCTTATCAAACGTCCTACACTCCTACCTCCAGGTAAGCTAGGGAGCATCCAGAAGATGCTTAATTAATGTAGTGTTTGTGTCAAACGGCACCCTATCCCCTGTTCTGTTTCTACTTTTGACCAGGGCCAATAGTCCAAAGGGTGCCGTTTGGGATGTCTGTGTTGATGTCTGTTATCTGGTTCAACCAAAGGAGTCTTGCTCTAGTACTTGTGCTATGCAAACAATGTTGGTTTTACGTTGACGTTGAGATCAGTAGTGGTTGTTTTTCACCAGGGCAAAATAAGAAAAAAAAACAATACACTAAAGAGAAACAGAAGAAACACAAACACACAACACATAACACTCGAGAGAGGACAACGCAGGAAAGGCACAACGCACAAAACACACACACACACACACACAACACCACACACTACACACACACACACACAATCACAAAACACACCAACACACAATCAGCACACAAGTACGCAACACCGCTGTACACCTCACAAACCACACACGCCACCAGCGGTTTATGCATTACTGATCAGATGGAGCGAGAGTGACGCCAACACAGACAGGAAGAGAGGGGAGACGGGTCATCAGGAGAATTACAACGGGAGCATAAAATAGGAACCCCAATCCGCATCCGCCGACGAACCTACCTTTGCCCGGACCGCGGGCGCGGGGAGGTGCTCTGCCCGTGGGCGGCGGCGGCCTGCGGCCGCACCTAGGGGGTCGGGGCACCGGGTTGGCCACCGGGGGGTTGTGCTAGGCGGGGCGGTGCGTGGACTCAAGGGGTCCGCGACGCCGGCGGGGCCGTTGGGGGGCTGAACTGGGCACCTGTTCCTCCCCCCTCGTGAGCGGCCGGGGGCCACCAGCAGAGGGCTCGCCTGTCCCCGAGCTGTCACCTTTTCTGCTAGTAACCCCTGGGCTCTCCTAACGCCCTCTTCCCTGGCCTATACGGCCCACCCATCCACGCGGCGGCTTGACGTCAGGGCGCGAACCCCAAACCTAAAGGGCCAGCGGGCGCCTTGCAGTCGCGTCACCCCTTCGGGGCGGCGATGCACGGGGTTCGTTGCTGACGCGCGTCCTTCTCGGCCTCCGTCGCTTCTGGTGCGAGCTTTGTCGGGCCCGCCTTGCGGCCTCGATGACCGCACCCCCAGCAGCGTCTATTCGTTCAGCTCCGCCTGGGTGTAGGACCGGCGGGGCAGCGGGCCTTCATCCACGTCCCCTTGCACCGACTAGTTTGGATTTAATCTAGACGCCCATCGGTACGTGGGGGCCTCCTTCCCCTCACTGACCTCTCGACGTGAGGGAGGGCCCTCAACCATCTTTTTCGCGTCCTCACCCCCCATACCATTGTTGCTCGTTACCACTCGCGACCTCCCCCCATCGTCCTGGGGCTGTGGTCTGTTCGCGCTTCCGGGCGGGGGGGCGGTGTTGCGGGCGGGGGTGTGTGGGGTGTGCAGTGTAGGTGCTGTGGTGCCTAGTACATGACGGTTGTGTGCTCATCCATGAGCTTCATTCTCCGATAACTATCCCATCATCTCCCCATCAATGGTATTCTACAGCTGGATGCTGCAGCTCCAACTTTTCTGTAAGGGGATCAAAGCCCTTCTCTCCCATAAAGCAGGTCTGTCATGTCTAGGAGTCCTCCTGTCTGTCTGGGTTTTTTTACTGCTCCATGTCTTTATCAGACCCTCAGGTGAACAGAGGGAGGGGGGAGGGGGGGGGCCGGTGGGGAAAAAACAAAAACACCACAAAAACACAACAAACCACAAACACAAACAGATGACCCTGATAATCTCATCTATATCTCTAGAGCGGGAGAGGAGGAAACAGAGAAAGACAAATAGAGCGAACAGGGAGAAGAGACACATGTCTGTTTTCGTTGTCTGCTTCTGTTTCTGCATCGCTCCTCATCCCTTCTCCTTGTCTTTCCTCTTTTCCCCTCAGTAGTTGACTCTGTCAAACATTGTCCTTACTTTCCCCCATCCGAACAGACAGACTCTCTTGTAGACAGGAGTAGATTGATCGTGCGCGCTCGCGCTCTCCTCTCTCTCTGTCGCGCGCTCTCTTCTCGCGTCGCTAGTCTATCTCAGCTCTCATCTGCGCTCGCTCTATGCCAATTCAAGTTCAATTTAGGGCATTATTGGCATGGGAAACGGTGTGACATTGCTTTCTCTCGCTCTCTCTCTCTCTCTCTCTCTCTCGCTCTCTCTCTCTCTCGCGCTATCGCTCTATACAATTCAATTTCAATTAAGGGCATTATTGGAATGGGAAACGGTGTGTTAGCATAGAGATTTATATGGGCTCGTCTATCGATATCGCTCTCTCTCTATCTCTCTCTCTGATATAGCTCGTTCTAGCTCTCTCTCGGTCTCGGCGCTACTCTCTCGATATCTAGATCGATCTCTCTCTCAATTCAATTTTCAATTTAAGGGCATTATTGGCATGGGAAACGGTGTGTTAACATTGCTCTCTCTCTCTCTATCTCTCTCTCTCTCTATCTCTCTCTCTCTGTGTCTCTCTTTCTATCTCTCTCTCTCTCTCTCTCTCTCACCACAACTCCCCTGCTGTTACGGATAGCTTTGTTAAAAGTAGGAAATGGATAACGGAGGATGAAGAGGAGTCTGGTAATGGTAGCAGCTGTGGGAGATGGAGGTGTGTGGTGTGTGTCAGAGAGAGGTACAGGTGGTCTCTCAGTGTCAGATCTACTCTAGGCTCACTCCCGCCATTGCTGATTGGCCAATTACACCCTTCTTCCTGGTGACAAGCGGCAGTCAATTTGCTCCCTCCCTCCTGTCATCCTTCCCTCCATCCCTCCTTTGCTGATTCCTCTTCCCCTCTCTTTTCCTCTTCGTCACTCTCCCTCGCTCAACTTCTCTCTCTGTCTGTTTCTCACCTTTTGTCTCTCCTTTATCTGCCATTACCCCCTCCGTCCCACCCTCTCTCTCCCCTCCCTATCTCTCCCTCGATCTACCTTCCCTCTCTCTCAATTATCCATCTCACTCTCTCTTCTCTTCCCCCCTCCTCCTCCTCCTCCCCCTCCCCCTACCCCTCTACCTCTCCTCAGCTTTTCCATCTCTCTCACTTAGAGAGGAGATGAGGCACATCTAAACTGTCTACTAACCTTTAGAATCACTGAGTAGTAGACAGGGAAAAGAAGAAGAAGAGGGGAATGGAAGAAGAGGGGGATGGAAGAAGAGGGGGATGGAAGAAGAGGGGAAGTGAGGAAGAGGGGGGTGGAAGAAGAGGGGGGTGGAAGAAGAGGGGGAGTGAGGAAGAGGGGGATGGAAGAAGAGGGGGATGGAAGAAGAGGGGGAAGTGAGGAAGGTAATTTTTACTTTCTGTAATGGAAATCAGTTAGAGCTAAGTACACACAGGTGTGTGAATATACATGCACATTCAGACACACACACACACACACACACACACACACACACACACACACACACACACACACACACACACACACACACACACACACACACACACACACACACACAGACACAGACACAGACACACACACACACACATCTGTTAAATTATAAATAAGGTCAGCTGAAGCCAGCTGTGAAAACCAGGTGAAATTGAGGATGGTATCTAAGAGATTGAGATTTAACCAGAGAACCCCCTGGGAAAAAAGTACTAGTATTATTTATTGTGAGAAGACTGGCTGACGCCCCGTCATTATTTGAGAGACTATTAAATAAATACAATTATTTTACTTAACGTTGCTCATCAGCCTTTACCTAGTCATAGAAACAAATTATATAGCGGTTAATGAATACATTACTTTAGTATTTTGTATTTTAATAGGATCCCCATTAGTTACTGCTAAAACAGCAGATACTCTTCCTGGGGTTTATTAGGATCCCCATTAGTTACTGCTAAAACAGCAGCTACTCTTCCTGGGGTTTATTATGGATCCTCATTAGTTACTGCTAAAACAGCAGCTACTCTTCCTGGGGTTTATTAGGATCCCCATTAGTTACTGCTAAAACAGCAGCTACTCTTCCTGGGGTTTATTATGGATCCCCATTAGTTACTGCTAAAACAGCAGCTACTCTTCCTGGGGTTTATTAGGATCCCCATTAGTTCCTGCTAAAACAGCAGCTACACTTCCTGGGGTTTATTATGGATCCCCATTAGTTAAAACATGAAACTTGACATAATACAGAACATTACTAGACAAGTACTTAGCAAGGACTGAACTACATCAATTTAAAATAAGAATACACACTTTCATACATTCATGCCTTCATTATCATGTGATTCATAGACGCTACTGAATGCAAGTGCAACAAGAAAAATGGAAATGGAAATGCAATAACAAGGAGGTGCGTTGCAAATAGGCTGACACTTTTCACCAAGAAATCCCCTGACTTGAATAAAGCTACCTTGTTCCTATAGTTATGGACATCCTATAGTTATGGATATTACGGAAGGCCTACAATCCTTATAATTGTAGGCCTTTGGTTACAGGTGTGACCCGCTACGGGTTTTAATGAGGTAAAATGCAACATTCATGAACATAAATAACAGGCCCTGAATCTTGAGCCTTGTTACAGTCTAACGCCCTCAACGGGTTAAAGAACTTTGTGTTATTTAAAATCCTGCATAGTCATACCAGAAGTGAGCTCCACTCAAGTATTCCCTTTATTTGTCCCAGAGGGCAATTGGTTTTGCAGCAAGGAGCACATGAGAAAACATAAAAAAAGACCCACATGAATACAAAGGTACTGTAGTTCATAAAACGCTAGTGGGTCGTTCTGGAATTACGGTGGCATTTGTGTCCCTCACCTTTGCAACCATAAAAAAACAAAATAATTAAATGACACATAATAACACATCATGCAAGTTTTTGAACTGTTTAACATTTAAAACATTATGTTTACGCATTGTTTAAAGTACTTAGGGTAATGAATTTGTCCCAGTAGTGTTGTAGTGACAGGTTGTGGATTTTAGAGACCGTTGTCTGTTATTTTCAATGCTGGAAAAGTCAACAAAAGGTGTAGATGACATAACAGGTGATGTACCGAGGAAAACTAACGTTGTGTGGTTTGTTGACAACACAATCAAACATCACACCAAAATTGGATGTTGATCTGACGTTCTATACATCAATGCATCAACTATTGTGTCCTTTGGAATTCAAATGAGAGGATTATTGTCCGTTATTCTAGAATGAGCAAAAAAAATACAATCAGACTGGGAGTACGTCCCAAATCGCACCCTATCCCCTATAGAGTGCACTACTTTTGACCAGAGCACTATATCGGCCCTGGTCAACAGTAGTGCAGTACGTAGTGAAGAGGGTGACATTTGGGACGCTGCCTCTCTCACTGGGTATGCATAACCTCGCATTAACAGACACATTGTCTGTCTTTTCCCTGGAAGAGTATCTAACACCAGGCATTTCATATTTGGTGTGTGTGTGTTTGTGTGTGATGTCTATGTGTGTCCGTGTGTGTGTGAGATACAAAGTGTATGTGTGTGTGCGTATGATAGAGAAAGTGTCTCTGTCTCTGTGTGTGTGTGCTTGCATTCTGTGTGTGTGTGTGTGTGTGTGTGTGTAAACGTATTGCTACTCAAATGCCTCTGCAGCTATGCTGTTTTGGAAGGCTGCCACTAAAGCACAACACTATAACAGCTCAGTTTGGACCATCTGTGTTACATGGCCTTGTTCTGAGGAGAGGAGGATAGGGCCGGTTGGCACACACACACAAACACACACACACACACACACACACACACACACACACACACACACACACACACAAACGCACAACTCTCTCTCACACACACACACACACACACACACAGCCAGAGTACATCTTTGTTGCTACTCCAGCACTTGTCTTCTTCTATGGTCCCTCTTGTAAGGTTCTTTGATATCTCTTCCAAGTGTTCTTCCCCCGACCCTCTTTGATAATGCTTTCTGGTCTTCACTCCCTTCACTCGCTTCCTAAAGAAAGAGAAAAAGAGAGAGATAGAGTTGGGTTGAAGGCAGGAAGTCTCTCTCTCTCTCTCTCTCTCTCTCTCTCTCTCTCTCTCTCTCTCTCTCTCTCTCTCTCTCTCTCTCTCTCTCTCTCTCTGTGTGACCCTCTCTTTCTGACAGTCTATTTTATCCCGTCTCAACATGGCCTTTAGATGCCACACATTCCTCCTATAGTCTCTACACCTTTCATATGTGTGGAAACCTGCTGGTTTTCCTGAAGTACAGCTTATTATTAGGAAACCCAGGGGAAACAACCTTCCCACTCAGACAGCTAAATGTGTGTGTGTGTGTGTGTGTGTGTGTGTGGAGATATTCATGTTCCTACCAGCTCTTTAGTCATTGTTTTGGGTTGAGAAAATGTTAGATGGTCAATTGTAGGTGGCCATGGTTACAAAAAGGGGGCAGGTTTAATATTCAAAACACATCACTATCCTTGTTGTTCCGATAACTGCTAAGGGACCTCAGAGAATCACCACAACACCTGCTATAGTGCAGTACCCCTGTTATGCTGTGTTTAGATGGTACGAGGTAGAAGGCAAACTGGATGCCGTTGTTTTCAATGAGAGCACGACGGGACTTGCCGCCAGCGTCCAAATATTTTAACTTTTGCCGTCTGCCGTAGCGTAGTTTTCTACCAGATGATGATTTGCACTGTTTGTTTACAGAAATCACCATAGCAACGCATACCGTCGTGCTGGCTTGCTATTGCCTTCACCATCTTTCTTGCTTTCTTGTCTCGCTATACCGACTGGCATGACAGTTTTTGCGTCCCTCGTCTAAACGCAGCTTTAGAGTCTATTTTGACTAGGGTCCCCCTTCAAAGCTACGTCTTACTGTTTACCATGGTTTGCTGGCTAGGTCTCCCATCCACGTAGTGACCAGGCCCTACTCAGCTTCAGAGGACGTGTCCAGCAGAGGCATACATGTTGGTATTGTAGAGCTAGCGCCCATGTTGGGATTCAGACAGAGATGCAGGGTGGTGTTGGCTAGCGGCCATGTTGGGACTCAGACAGAGATGCAGGGTGGTGTTGGCTAGCGGCCATGTTGGGACTCAGACAGAGATGCAGGGTGGTGTTGGCTAGCGCCCATGTTGGGACTCAGACAGAGATGCAGGGTGGTGTTGGCTAGCGCCCATGTTGGGACTCAGACAGAGATGCAGGGTGGTTTTGGCTAGCCCAGGTTTGGGGTGACAGAGTGCAGGGGGGGTTTGGGTAGCGCCCCGTTGGGGCTCAGACAAGGAGGGTGGTGGGGGGTAGCGCCATGTGGGGTTTAGAAAGGGGGCAGGGGGGGGTTGGCTAGGGCCCTGTTGGGATCAGACAGAGATGAGGGTGGGGGGTTGGCTAGGGCCCCTGTTGGGATTAAAAAAGAGATGCAGGGTGGTGTTTTGGGAGCGGCCCTGTTGGGGCCCGACAGAGATGCAGGGTGGGTTGGGGGGTGCGGCCCCCGTTGGATAGACAGAGATGCAGGGTGGTGTTTGGGTAGCGGCCAGTTAAAAACTCAGACAGAGAGCAGGGTGGGTTTTGCTTGCGCCATGTTGGAAAATCAAACCCTTGGGCAAACCTTCCCCCCCAATCTTTTTCCTTCTTTCACATGCATTCCCCTTTTTTTTTTTCCAAATATTTAATTTCCACAATGGGGTTTTGTAAAAAAAAAAGACAGAATGGGGGGTGGGTTTGGTTTTTGGGGGTTGAAGAAAAAATTTTTGTTTTAGCGAAAGTCGGAAGAGAGGGAGGGGGTTGTTGTACCCCGTCCCCTGAACCCAACAAATTTAGGGTTTTGTGGCCCTGCTCAAAAAGGAGTGCAAAATTGGGGTGGGTGGCCTAAGAATTAGACCGAGATAGCGGTTTGACGCAAGCAACAGAACGGGTTTTTGCCAGGGGAAAATTTAAACAAGATGGTTTGCTTTTTCCGGGGAAAAACGGGTGCGGGTTTTGTTTTTTCGAGTGTGCAGAATGCAGTGGGTGTAGATTTGTGGGTGCAGGGTGGGGTGTGCGGTTGTTGGGAATTGTGGGGTGGGTGTTTTTAGGGTTTTGTGGGGGGGGTGGGGGTTGTGGCCTGGGTTTGTGCTAATTTGCCCATAAATTTTTTCAATACTCCCCAATATCCAAAATTATGAAGTAATGTTTTTTAACAAGAAAAAACCCTCCCAGGTTTTTGGTAATGGTATGGGAAACCCTTTTCCAAATTGCCCCTGATGCAAAAAAGAGATGCTGAAATTTTGAAGAAACTACAACACAAAATGCAATAGATTTGATTTCTGGGGTAGGGGGTTTTACTGGTTTCATAAACTGTCTCACTACGAAAAAGAGGGTAGGGCTAAATGTCCCGGGCCCGGGGGGGGACTGGTTTCATAAGCGTTCAAACCCGAACAGGAGGGATAGACTAGATCCCTCCAGGGGGTGTACTGGTAAATCAAGGGTGTTCACTTTCAGAAAAGGGATAGACTAGTGTCCTGCCCGGGGGTGTTTGGTTTTGGGACTTCAAAGTGTTACTAAAGAAAAAGGGGATAGACTAGTGTCCTGTTTCCGGGGGGGGGGTTTTTTGGTACATCAAGCTTTTCTAAATACAGGGCACAGGAGTAGACCGAGTCCGTCCGGGGGGGTGTTTCTGGTACATTTAAGCTGTCTCACTACCGGGCACAGGAGATTGACTAGATTTTCCCGTCCAGGGGGTTTTTGGACATCAAGTGTATCCAACAGAAAAAAGGGGATAGACTAGATCTGTTCAGGGGGGTTTAAAGGTACATAAGCGTCCCCACTAAAAAAGAAACAGGAGATTTGACTAGAGTTAGTCCCGGGGGGGGGACGTCTACCTAAAATTTTCTCAAATACAGAAAAAGGAGATAGTGATTAGTGGAAATTTAGGTTTTTTTTGTAGGTGGGGGGGGTAACAGAACTGCGCTACAGGAAAAAAGGAGAAAAAGGGTTAGCCTAGGGGCCCTTTAAGGGAAAAGGAGGAGAAAAAGGTCAGCATTTTGGGGTTCTAAGGAGAAAGGCTTCCCCGCCTTGGGGCCCCTTCAAAAAAGGAAAAAAGGAGAAAGGCCCTCGCCCTATGTGCCGTTTAACAGAAAAAGGGAAAGGAAAAGGTTAGGCCCCCAAAGGGCCGTTTTTACAGAAACAAGGGGGGAAAAAGGGGTTCAGCCAAGGGCCCTTTAAAAGAAACCCGGGGAAAGGCTTCAGCCCCTTGGGCCGTTCAACAGAAACAGGAGGGGAAAGGCTTTTTGCCCCCTTTTGGGGGTTTTAACAGAAAAAAGGAGAAAGGTTCGCCCCCTTGGGGCCCTTAAACAGAAACGGGAGAAAGGTTCAGCCCTTGGGGGGCCCTTCAAACCCGAAAAAAAAGGAGAAAAGGGGTTCAGCCCCATGGGCTGTTCTGGCTGAAACAAGGCTACTTAACACAACTGATATAATAACTATTAGTTGGAGTAGTTCACATGTAACCTGACCAGAGAAAACTCCAGGCCCCCAGATGGTAACCTGAAAAGGGAAAACTCCAAGCCCTAGATGTCCCAATATCTCTACTCCACTCTTTCACTAAATTCCCACTAATCAAAAAGTATTGGATTGGGGAGGCCATGGGCTAGAGGGAGTTTCCTTTCAAATC
This sequence comes from Coregonus sp. 'balchen', assembly GCA_902810595.1. NCBI lineage: Eukaryota > Metazoa > Chordata > Actinopteri > Salmoniformes > Salmonidae > Coregonus > Coregonus sp. 'balchen'. Next base: position 4,427,361 of record LR778274.1, on the reverse strand, counting down.
AGGAGCAAGTGGAGGAAGGAGAGGTAGTCAGGACATGGTGGTAGATTATAATGAAATGTTTGGGGCGTACACTCTGAGCCCTACTACAGTGAGGGAAAAAAAGTATTTGATCCCCTGCTGATTTTGTACGTTTGCCCACTGACAAAGAAATTATCAGTCTATAATTTGAATGGTAGGTTTATTTGAACAGTGAGAGACAGAATAACAACAAAGAAATCCAGAAAAACGCATGTCAAAAATGTTATAAATTGATTTGCATTTTAATGAGGGAAATAAGTATTTGACCCCCTCTCAATCAGAAAGATTTCTGGCTCCCAGGTGTCTTTTATACAGGTAACAAACTGAGATTAGGAGCACACTCTTAAAGGGAGTGCTCCTAATCTCAGCTTGTTACCTGTATAAAAGACACCTGTCCACAGAAGCAATCAATCAATCAGATTCCAAACTCTCCACCATGGCCAAGACCAAAGAGCTCTCCAAGGATGTCAGGGATAAGATTGTAGACCTACACAAGGCTGGAATGGGCTACAAGACCATCGCCAAGCAGCTTGGTGAGAAGGTGACAACAGTTGGTGCGATTATTCGCATATGGAAGAAACACAAAATAACTGTCAATCTCCCTCGGCCTGGGGCTCCATGCAAGATCTCACCTCGTGGAGTTGCAATGATCATGAGAACGGTGAGGAATCAGCCTAGAACTACACGGGAGGATCTTGTCAATGATCTCAAGGCAGCTGAGACCATAGTCACCAAGAAAACAATTGGTAACACACTACGCCGTGAAGGACTGAAATCCTGCAGCGCCCGCAAGGTCCCCCTGTCAAGAAAGCATATATACAGGGCTGTCTGAAGTTTGCCAATGAACATCTGAATGATTTAGAGGAGAACTGGGTGAAAGTGTTGTGGTCAGATGAGACCAAAATTGAGCTCTTTGGCATCAACTCAACTCGCCGTGTTTGGAGGAGGAGGAATGCTGCCTATGACCCCAAGAACACCATCCCCACCGTCAAACATGGAGGTGTAAACATTATGCTTTGGGGGTGTTTTTCTGCTAAGGGGACAGGACAACTTAACCGCATCAAAGGGACGATGGACGGGGCCATGTACCGTCAAATCTTGGGTGAGAACCTCCTACCCTCAGCCAGGGCATTTAAAATGGGTCGTGGATGGGTATTCCATCATGACAATGACCCAAAACACACGGCCAAGGCAACAAATGAGTGGCTCAAGAAGAAGCACATTAAGGTCCTGGAGTGGCCTAGTCAGTCTCCAGACCTTACTCCCATAGAAAATCTGTTGAGGGAGCTGAAGGTTCGAGTTGCCAAACGTCAGCCTCGAAACCTTAATGACTTGGAGAAGTTCTGAAAAGAGGAGTGGAACTAAATCCCTCCTGAGATGTGTGCAAACCTGGTTTGCCACCAAGTACTAAGTCATGTTTTGCAGAGGGGTCAAATACTTATTTCCCTCATTAAAATGCAAATCAATTTATAACATTTTTGACATGCGTTTTTCTTGATTTTTTTGTTGTTATTCTGTCTCTCACTTTTCAAATAAAACCTACATTTAAAAATTATAGACTGATCATGTCTTTGTAAGTGGGCAAACGTACAAAATCAGCAGGGGATCAAATACTTTTTTCCCTCACTGTATGTCCTGACTACTGCTTTGGGGAAAGACTGTCCTTCATTTCAAGTTCATGAATGGAGGCTAGTTTTAGTCGCCCGAAAATAAAACCTTGTTGTTGTTTAAGTACACACTTAAACAACTCTCTGTGTTGCTCTGTCTGTCTCTCTGTCTCTGTCTCTCTCTCTCTGTCTCTCTCTCTCTCTCTGTCTCTCTGTCTCTGTCACTCTCTCTGTCTCTCTGTCTCTGTCACTCTCTCTGTCTCTCTGTCTCTGTCACTCTCTCTGTCTCTCTCTCTGTCTCTCTCTGTCTCTCTCTCTCTCTCTCTCTCTCTCTCTCTCTCTCTCTCTCTCGCTGTCTCCCACACACATGCACACACACACAACACACACACACACACACACACACACACACACACCACACACACACACACTGCGGGCAGGGCAGATGCTCTCAGCGTAACTGGGTTTACACTCCATTCCACAGCCACAAAGTCAAAATAAAAAAAATTCGCTGAGGTCAGGGCCATCTTTATGATTAGAATCTGACCGCGGGATTGGATATGTCTGCTCCAATCAGACGTCAGTATTCACACCATGAGATGATTAAGCACTTAATTGTAACCCGAGGCATCATGATGACTCCGGTCAGAGGGAAGGGGATGGAGTGTGTGAGTGTGTGAGTGTGTGTGTGTGTGTGTTGTGTGTTGTGTGTGTGTGTGAGTGTGTGTCTGTGTGAGTGTGTGAGTGTGTGAGTGTGTGAGTGTGTGAGTGTGTGTGTGTGTGTGTGTGTAGTGTTTGTGTGCTTGTGGATAGAGCACAGTTTATATTGCTATTCCAGCCTCAACTATGAGGTTTCTCTTCTTCACTGTCTTTCATCCAGTCTAGTTTCTCTTCTTCACTGTCTTTCATCCAGTCTAGTTTCTCTTCTTCACTGTCTTTCATCCAGTCTAGTTTCTCTTCTTCACTGTCTTTCATCCAGTCTAGTTTATCTTCTTCACTGTCTTTCATCCAGTCTAGTTTATATTCTTCACTGTCTTTCATCCAGTCTAGTTTCTCTTCTTCACTGTCTTTCATCCAGTTTAGTTCTCTTCTTAGGGTCTTCATCCAGTATATTTCTCTTATTCACTGTATATCACGGCTGTCTCTATGCCGTCTCACCGTCACTTGTAGATGTTGATCCGGGGGTAAGTTCGCTTTGTCGGGCATGGATAGTAATCTTTCAGCTTTTATTCACCATTTTATTTCCCCTGGAGAGAAGCGCTTCAAACCGTGCTCTGTGTGTGTGTTTGTATATTTGGTCGCGTGTGTGACTGATGACCTGTTCTGTTTCCCACCAGCAGATGGCACTAAAACCCTTTAACTCAGGCCTTCTACTGTTCTCAGTGCTGTGAGAGATTGATCTAAGGCCCCTTCACTTCCTGGAAGGCTAGTAAAAGGGGAAAGGAGTCTCGAAGCTTCCCAAAATAAAAAAGAGAGAGGCAGGTAAAAGGAGAGCAGAGAAGAAAAGTAAAAAAAAGAGAAACCCGAAATGAGACGAGAGGAGAGGAAGGGGGAGAGAAAAAAGGGGGAAGTTTCCATGGAAAGACTCAGCCGGCCCTATTCCCCATCTCTCATCTTAAGGCAAAACGGGATAGCTGGCCCCTTTCTCCTCTCTTCCTTCCTTTCTCCCCATTCTCCCGTCCTCTTCTCTCTGCCCCCTCTCTCTCTCTCTCTCTCTGTCTCTTTGTCTGTCTCTCTCTCTTGCTCCCAATTTTCCTCTGTCTCTAAATAGATTAATTGTGAATGCAGAGACAGCTTTATGTAATGATTAAGAAGAAACTACTTGAGTCCTCCAATTACAGCCATGCCAAGAGTGTGTATGACCTACCAGCTTTCTAATTGGGGCAGGTCATAAATATTAAACACAACACAAACACAACACACACACACCACACACCCAAAAACACACAAACGGGATAAAAAAAAAAGGGAAAAAAAATGAAAACCCAGAGCAGTTCTAAATGTAGTCCACGAGAGAGGAGGAAGTATGCATTTTACACTTCACCTGGCAACCCCCGTATTTGGGGCGAACAACAACACCCCCCCCCCCCCCCCCCCCCAACACTGAAGCATTTAGTCTACAGCTTCACTGTGTCAAATGGACACCTTCTTATGAATACATTAACCTAATGCTGCCAATACCTTATAATGTTGTTGACTTATTTAATCAATTACAGACTTCCCTTTGTGTGTGTGTGCTTGCATTCTGTATGTGTGTGTGTTTGTGTATGTGTGTGTGTGTGTGTGTGCTTGCATTCTGAGTGTGTATGTGTGTGTATGTGTTTTGGATGTGCATCTCGAACTGTCTTAGCTACTAGCCAAACACTCACCTTCCCTATCACTTTACCATTCAGGTAAAAAGTTCATCTGACTTCCTGGTATCCCAAACCTGAAACTGACAAACCATATTTTCTATTGGTCTGCACTTTGCCAGTTATATTTTGGGTGTGTCTCCAATTTACTTTCCCAAGTAGCCAATAACTCGGCATGCCAATCACTTTACCATGTTACTTAAAGGTATGGAACATCATCTGAGTTCCTGCTAGCCCAAACCTCTTCTGACACTTATTGTTGATACAGTGGAGTGCTTTAGGACAGATTATCCCATTTCAATACCATTTCAGACCACAAGATTATTTTATGGCAGAGGACCCAACAAGCCATTAGAGGAAATCTGTCCTCAAAGAGGTTCAATGATCTTCTTACTTCTGTCTTATATAAACCTCATCCCCTCATCCTCCATACATCTCTTTATCTCTTATCATATCTTCTTCTTTTCCTCTCTCTCTCTCTCGTCTCTCTCTCCTCTCTCTCTTCTTTCTTTCATTTGCAATTTAAATTAAAATTAAAGAAGGGTTTTTTTTGGGATGGGAAACCTGTGTTTAACATTGCCAAAGCAAGGGAAAGTAACGCTCTAAATACCCCATCCCACCCCCTAGACTAGAGCATTCAAACCCTTCTTGGTCTCTTCGGACGAATCGTCCATAGTTCAAAACCAGGAATAATTTTTTTTATATGGGTGTTTTACAATTAGGGGCCTTCTTTGGCTTTGGGAAACATGTTCATCCAAAAGTGTTGAAATAAACAGTAAAATGAACATGCAAATTTCACTCCCATTCCAAAATAATAGAGACATTTTCAAATGTCTTTTTTGTCTTTAACGTGTATTGGATGGAAAATAGTTAAGTTCAAATGGAAAATAAATAACATAAATATGGGGATTACAAGTGGATCAAGGGTTCCCTTTTTGGGCAAAGGTCACAAATCTTCTGCTGTGATGGCACATGTTGTATTTACCCAATAGATAGGGAGTTTATCAAAAATTGGGTTTGTTTTCAATCTTTGTGGATCACTGTTTGTACATTAAAAATATGTTTTCTCTAATTGGTCAACTTTTGGAGAGTTCGGAAGTGCACCCTCATTCCACCTCATTTTTGTTGGCAGGGTGACAGTGCCTGTTTCTCTTGGAAAGGGCACAAGGTCTAGCCTTACGGCGGCCTTTCAAAGCAAGGCTATGTACTGAGTTTTAAAGTCATAGCTTTCCTTTCGTCTTTCGCACCCTCTTTTTTCTCATCTCTCTCTCTATCACAACTTGTTTTCTCTACTCCGTTTCAACTTTACAATTTCCTAATACTTCTCTCTCCAATCACTTTCTCCCCTGTAAAGTAACAGTGATCTGTTTTTAAATAGCACTTTGGAAATGGTAAATTCCTAGCTATTCCGGGAGAAGCAACTAAGAAGTGGGATTCTATTCCCAATAGGGAAATAACTCTCATTAGTTGGAAAGAGGAAGGGATGGAGGTAAAGAGAGAGAACTCAAATAATTATAGGCAGCTGGACCAACTAGAAATACATTCTGAGGAGAGAGAGAAGGCGAGAGAAGAGAGAGGAGAGAAGAGAGAGATGAGAGGATACGGAGTGAGAGAGAGTTGAGAGATTGGAGCAGAGAGAGTTGAGACGGTTGATCTCAGAGTAGATGAGAGGAGAGACCCTCCCCCGCAGTGAAGGAGGAGAGAAGAGATGAGAGTGGAGAGACGAGAGAGGAGATCAATCTATTCTGTTAGTAAGAGGGAGAAGAAGAGAGTAGATGAGGGAGAAAAGGAGAGGAGAGAGAGAGAAGGATGGGGACACAACCAACCACAGATACACCCCCCCCCGAGAGGGAGAGGAGAGAGAGAAGCAGAGGAGTGAGAGAGAGAGAGAGAAGATCCACACACCGAGAGAGAGAGGAGACGAGACGCACACCCACAACCTATCCCACCACCCCCCCCGGGAAAGAGAGAGAAGAGAGAGAGAGCGAGAGGAGGAGCGAGAGAGAGAGAGAGAGAGAGAGAGAGAGCACGGTCCATGTCTGCCTATGTCTCTGTTCATGTCTTCATGGACTAGTGTGTATGTGTGTTGGAGGAGTGCATTCAATATTATGTATCTAACTGTATGGGAGTGGTTAAACTTCATACCACAAAAACATTTACTACACAACCTACAATCACATTTTCCCAGATACACAGTACCAGTCAAAAGTTTGGATACACCTACTCATTCCAGGGTTTTTCTTTGCCTTAATGACAGCTTTGCACACTCTTGGCATTCTCTCAACCAGCTTCACCTGGAATGCTTTTCCAACAGTCTTGAAGGAGGTCCCACATATGCTGAGCACTTGTTGGCTGTTTTTCCTTCACTCTGCAGTCCAACTCATCCCAAACCATCTCAATTGGTCCAAACTATCCCGACATTCAATCCCTTTTTTCTCTGTCTCTTTTCTGTCCTCTCTCACCCCTTCCTCCCTTCCTCCTTCCTTGCATATTACAGTAAAAAGCAAAGGATGAAAACCAGACGGGGGTCTGGAGGGAGGTAGGGATGGAGGGATATACCTGCTTTAAATCCTGTTCTCTTCCGTTGACATCAGGGGATATATGTCTGTGGTTACACACAAATACACCACACACACACACACACACACACACCACACACACACACACACACCACACACACACACACACACACACACCACTGGGCTAGGACAGGGTCGGGTGGGGGCTGTGGGTGCTGGGGCCTGGCTGCATCGATTGGAGCAGTAGCACAGTTTCTTCTGCAGGTCTGTCTCAGACAGCTGTCCTCATGGCAGGGAGGAAAGGAGAGGGGGCTGAGATGGAGAGAGAGAGAGGAGGGAAGGAGTGAGGGGAAAGAGAGGGGAGAGGGGGGCAGAGGAACGAAGGAAAGGGGGATGAAGAGGGGAAGAGAGGGAAGAGAGGGAAGAGGAGATGGGAGAGAAGAGGGAGGGGGAGTGAGGATGGGATACAGGGAGAGGGAGGGAGTGAGGGGGGGGAGAGAGGGAAGAGAAAGGAGAGGAGAAAGGGAGAGAAAGACGAGAGAGGGAGAGAAGAGGGAGGGGGAGAGAGGATGGGATACAGGGAGAGGGAGGGAGTGAGGGGGGGGGGGGGGGGAGCTGGGAAGAGGACAGAATAGGAGGATACCTTTTTAAGTAGGACATTGAGAGAAAGAACTAGGGAAGAAGGAATTAGTTGAAAAAAATCTCCCCAGTATTTTAATATCCTCTATTTCTATTAATTAGCATCAACATGAAGACACTATTGTAAGTGAGTGAATGTAGCTTTATTGACCCTGTGTATGGGTGTGTGTGTGTGTGTGTGTGTGTGTGTGTGTGTGTGTGGTGTGTGTGTGTGTGTGATGCTTAACTGACGGAGCCCAGGGCTCTGACAGAAATACTTCCCGAGAGTTGTTGACGCTCCCGACCAAATTTACAGCTCTCTCCTCCTCTCTCCCTCCTCTCTCCCTCCTCTCACCCTTCCTTACCCTCTTCAACAAAACCCCATTCGAGTCAAGGAGGTCAGGGCAATTATCCTTCAATGGACCAGTCCCAGGCACAGCCGAGCACACACAACACCACACACACACCCACACACACACAACCCACACACACACTCAGTCAGTTTGAGTAAAGCTCTTGACTTGGAGGTCTTCAATGCCTTGTGAGAGAGGTTCATAGTGAAATATGTCGCCATCGAACAGAGTGTGTTCCAGAATGGCACCACCCTATTCCTTATATAGTGCACTATTTTTGACAAAGGGCTCTGGGTCAAAGGTTAGTACACATGTATGGATAGGGTTGCCATTTTTGGTGTGGTGTGTACTCAGTTTTCAACAATTGCCTCACGATGTGTTGACAGCCTTTGAATGTGTGAAAAACACCAACAGCTCGTGAGAAACACAGCGCTGAAAACATCTCCACTACAAGAAAGGGAGAAACGAGAGAGCGGCGAGAGGCAGAGAGAGAATGAGAGGAGAGATAAAGGAAAGAGGGTAGGATGGGGGATAGAGCAGACGAGATAGATAGCGTTAGAGGCGCGACGATCGAGATATAGCGAGTAGCGCGAGCGAAGAGGTATAGTCTAGAGATGTGCTGAGAGAGATCGTATAGATCTCACTGTGTCTCTCGAGATCTAGGTCTCTAGCTCGGGGAGATATCGACTATAGCGATGTACGAGCTGTCTCGAGAGAGAGAGGGAGAGAGAGAGAGAGTGAGAGAGAGAGAGAAGGTAGAGATATATAAGAAGATATAGAAATATATATAGGGGGATAGGATATAGATAGATCTCTCTCTTTCTCTCTCTTCTATCTCTCTAGTCTATATCTATCTCTCGCTCGTCATCTATCTCTCTCTCTCCTCCTCTTCATCTCTCCTATCCCTCTCCTCTCTCTCTCTCTCTCTCTCTTCTCTCTCCTCTCTCTCTTCTTCTCGTTCTCTTCTCTCTCTCTCTCTCTCTCTCTCAATTTCAATTTCAATTTAAGGGGCTTTATTGGCATGGGAAACGTATGTTAACATTGCCAAAGCAAGTGAAGTAGATAGTAAACAAAAGTGAAATAAACAATAAATATTAACAGTAAACATTACACTCAGAAGTTCCAAAAGAATAAAGACATTTAAAATGTCATATTATGTATATATACAGTGTTGTAACAATGTGCAAATAGTTAAAGTACAAATGGGAAAATAAATAAACATAAATATGGGTTGTATTTACGATGGTGTTTGTTCTTCACTGGTTGCCCTTTTCTTGTGGCAACAGATCACAAATCTTGCAGCTGTGATGGCACACTGTGGTTTTTCACCCAGTAGATAAGGGAGTTTATCAAAATTGGGTTTGTTTTCGAATTCTTTGTAGATCGCTGTAATCTGAGGGAAATATGTGTCTCTAATATGGTCAGGAGGTTAGGAAGTGCAGCTCAGTTTCCACCTCATTTTGTGGGCAGTGTGCACATAGCCTGTCTTCTCTTGAGAGCCAGGTCTGCCTACGGCGGCCATTTTTAACTGCACACTTGTTGTTTGTGTACATGGATTTTATAATGTTGTATGTTTTTCCCCCAACCCCACTTTCCATCAATTTGTATAGCAGACCTCATGCCAAATTGAGTCAAAAGCTTTTTTGAAATCAACAAAGCATGAGAAGACTTTGCCTTTGTTTTGGTTTGTTTGTTTGTCAATTAGGGTGTGCAGGGTGAATACGTGGTCTGTCGTATGGTAATTTGGTATAAAGCCAATTTGACATTTGCTCAATACATTGTTTTCACTGAGGAAATGAACTAGTCTGCTGTTAATGATAATTCAGTGGATTTTCCCAATGTTGCTGTTGAAGCATATCCCACGGTAGTTATTGGGGTCAAATTTGTCTCCACTTTTGTGGATTGGGGTGATCAGTCCTTGGTTCCAAATATTGGGGAAGATGCCAGAGCTAAGGATGATGTTAAAGAGTTTAAGTATAGCTAATTGAAATTTGTGGTCTGTAGATTTTATCATTTCATTGAGGATACCATCAACACCACAGGCCTTTTTGGGTTGGAGGGTTTGTATTTTGTCCTGTAGTTCATTCAATGTAATTGGAGAATCCAGTGGGTTCTGGTAGTCTTTAATAGTTGATTCTAAGATTTGCATTTGATCATGTATATTTTTTTGCTGTTTGTTCTCTGTTATAGGGCCAAAAAGATTGGAGAAGTGGTTTACCCATTAATCTCCATTTTGGATAGATAGCTCTTCGTGTTGTTGTTTGTTTAGTGTTTTCCAATTTTCTCAGAAGTGGTTAGAGTCTATAGATTCTTCAATTACATTGAGCTGATTTCTGACATGCTGTTCCTTCTTTTTCCGTAGTGTATTTCTGTATTGTTTTAGTGATTCACCATAGTGAAGGCGTAGGCTCAGGTTTTCTGGGTCTCTATGTTTTTGGTTGGATAGGTTTCTCAATTTATTTCTTAGGTTTTTGCATTCTTCATCAAACCATTTATCACTGTTGTTACTTTTCTTTGGTTTTCTGTTAGAGATTTTTAGATTTGATAGGGAAGCTGAGAGGTCAAATATACTGTTTAGGTTTTCTACTGCCAAGTTTACACCTTCACTATTACAGTGGAAAGTTTTGTCCAGGAAGTTGTCTACAATGGACTGAATTTGTTGTTGCCTAATTGTTTTTTGGTAGGTTTCAACACTACTTTCCTTCCATCTATAGCATTTCTTAATATTATTCAGTTCCTTTGGCTTTGATGCCTCATGATTGAGTATTGCTCTGTTCAAGTAGACTGTGATTTTGCTGTGGTCTGATAGGTGTGTCAGTGGGCTGACTGTGAACGCTCTGAGAGACTCTGGGTTGAGGTCACTGATAAAGTAGTCTACAGTACTACTGCCAAGAGATGAGCTATAGGTGTACCTACCGTAGGAGTCCCCTCGAAGCCTACCATTGACTATGTACATACCCAGTGTGCGATAGAGCTGCGTTTTTGTTGGTTATGTTTTGTCGTAGTTGTGCCTAGGGGGGCATATGGGGGAGGGAATGCTGTCACCTCCAGGTAGGTGTTTGTCCCCCTGTGTGCTGAGGGTGTCAGGTTCTTGTCCAGTTCTGGCATTTAGGTCGCCACAGACTAGTACATGTCCCTGGGTTTGGAAATTATTGATTTCCCCCTCCAGGATGGAGAAGCTGTCTTCATTAAAGTATGGGGATTCTAATGGGGGGATATAGGTAGCTCTCTCTCTCTCTCTCTCTCTCTCTCTCTCTCTCTCTCTCTCTCTCTCTCTCTCTCTCTCTCTCTCTCTCTCTCTCTCTCTCTCTCTCTCTCTCTCTCTCATATCCTACTCGGTACATATCCGGTACACACAGCCAGTAGTTCTGTGTATAGTAATTATACAAGGTGATATGCAGTGTGATATATGTCCCCTGGACAGAATGCCATAAAGCTTCTAGAACACTGTGTGTCTGTTCCATTCTGTGTCATTCTGTCCCGGCCTAGTTCTTATATGGCCCCTGAGTCAAAGGCTGATTCATCACATTTTTACACTGGGTAATAACAAGGTGATGGGTCTGGAGAGGTGGGGAGGTGTATGTATTGTGTGTGTGTGTTGGAGGTTAGCGTGTTGGAGTCGTATGTGTATGTTGGAGGTTACTGTGTTGGAGGTTAGTGTGTTGGAGGTTAGTGTGTTTGAAGTTAGTGTGTTGGATTGTTAGTGTGTGGATGTGTGGTTCGGTGGTGTGTGTTTGTGTGTAAGCGGTTTGTGTTGCCAGGGGAACCGAAGGTCGTGGTCTATAATCCCCGAGCGCTGGTGAAAAATCTGTGATGGCTCCCTCTCTGTGTTCACTCCCCACCCTCCAATTCTCATGCTGGCTCCATCTCTGTGTCCTCCCCCACCCTCCACTTGTCACTGCTGGCTCCTCTCTGTGTTGTGGTCCCCCACCCTCCACTTCTCACTGCTGGCTCCCTCTCTGTGTTCCTCCCCCACCCTCCACTTCTCACTGCTGGCTCCCTCTCTGTGTTCCTCCCCCACCCTCCACTTCTCACTGCTGGCTCCCTTAGTGTTCCTCAGTGTTTCTTTTTTTTGTGACCAACTTTTGATTTAGTTTTGTAATGTTTCTTTTTCAGAGGATGGTTAACGTCTACAACTTTTTTGTTGTTGAATAAATGCATATAAAAATACCCCCCGCCCCCCCCCACAACCCCCCTCCTCAGTCCACATCGACCAGCCCGCATCCTCCCTCCCCACCCGGTTTTGCATGTTCCTAACAAAACATGCAAAACCCAACTCCAAAAGCCACCTATGAATATTTAACTGTGTCAAGCACTGAGTACCAATGTGATTTATTCGCCCTCCTGTAGCTCAGTTGGTAGAGCATGGCGCTTGCAACGCACGGGTTGTGGGTTCGTTTCCTACGGGGGGCCAGTATGAAAATTGTATGCACTCACTAATTGTAAGTCGCTTTGGATAAGAGCGTCTGCTAAATGACTAAAATGTCAACAAAAAAAACAACATATATATATACAGGAATATTCTGCATGGCTCTGGTTATTCTCCTTTTTCATCACATGCTAAATATATGTAAACTCTTAAATGTTGAGTAAGTGAGAATTTTGCACCAAAATCTACCTACAGTGGGGGAAAAAAGTATTTAGTCAGCCACCAATTGTGCAAATTCTCCCACTTAAAAAGATGAGAGAGGCCTGTAATTTTCATCATAGGTACACGTCAACTATGACAGACAAATTGAGAAAAAAAAATCCAGAAAATCACATTGCAGGATTTTTAATGAATTTATTTGCAAGTTATGGTGGAAAATAAGTATTTGGTCACCTACAAACAAACAAGATTTCTGGCTCTCACAGACCAGTAACTTCTTCTTTAAGAGGCTCCTCTGTCCTCCACTCGTTACCTGTATTAATGGCACCTGTTTGAACTTGTTATCAGTATAAAAGACACCTGTCCACAACCTCAAACAGTCACACTCCAAACTCCACTATGGCCAAGACCAAAGAGCTGTCAAAGGACACCAGAAACAAAATTGTAGACCTGCACCAGGCTGGGAAGACTGAATCTGCAATAGGTAAGCAGCTTGGTTTGAAGAAATCAACTGTGGGAGCAATTATTAGGAAATGGAAGACATACAAGACCACTGATTATCTCCCTCGATCTGGGGCTCCACGCAAGATCTCACCCCGTGGGGTCAAAATGATCACAAGAACGGTGAGCAAAAATCCCAGAACCACACGGGGGGACCTAGTGAATGACCTGCAGAGAGCTGGGACCAAAGTAACAAAGCCTACCATCAGTAACACACTCCGCCGCCAGGGACTCAAATCCTGCAGTGCCAGACGTGTCCCCCTGCTTAAGCCAGTACATGTCCAGGCCCCTCTGAAGTTTGCTAGAGTGCATTTGGATGATCCAGAAGAGGATTGGGAGAATGTCATATGGTCAGATGAAACCAAAATATAACTTTTTGGTAAAAACTCAACTTGTCGTGTTTGGAGGACAAAGAATGCTGAGTTGCATCCAAAGAACACCATGCCTACTGTGAAGCATGGGGGTGGAAACATCATGCTTTGGGGCTGTTTTTCTGCAAAGGGACCAGGAGACTGATCCGTGTAAAGGAAAGAATGAATGGGGCCATGTATCGTGAGATTTTGAGTGAAAACCTCCTTCCATCAGCAAGGGCATTGAAGATGAAACGTGGCTGGGTCTTTCAGCATGACAATGATCCCAAACACACCGCCTGGGCAACGAAGGAGTGGCTTCGTAAGAAGCATTTCAAGGTCCTGGAGTGGCCTAGCCAGTCTCCAGATCTCAACCCCATAGAAAATCTTTGGAGGGAGTTGAAAGTCTGTGTTGCCCAGCGACAGCCCCAAAACATCACTGCTCTAGAGGAGATCTGCATGGAGGAATGGGCCAAAATACCAGCAACAGTGTGTGAAAACCTTGTGAAGACTTACAGAAAACGTTTGACCTGTGTCATTGCCAACAAAGGGTATATAACAAAGTATTGAGAAACTTTTGTTATTGACCAAATACTTATTTTCCTCCATAATTTGCAAATAAATTCATTAAAATCCTACAATGTGATTTTCTGGAAAAAAAATCTAATTTTGTCTGTCATAGTTGACGTGTACCTATGATGAAAATTACAGGCCTCTCTCATCTTTTTAAGTGGGAGAACTTGCACAATTGGTGGCTGACTAAATACTTTTTTCCCCCACTGTACATAGTTGACGTGTACCTAAATAGTTTATGATTTGTGAACACCATAATGTAGTTATTTTGGTAGATACTTCTCCCTATCAGCTGAAATCTTACGTTTTCAAAGCCATTCTAGCTGTCACACTAGGTGTTCATCTAACATATTCACAAATCACCAGAATTCCTAGCACAATGCAGGCACGTGTTGCTAGGCAACCTCCCTGCAGTTGCCTTGGCAGGCCTGCTCATAAGGTTGCCATATCCAAGGTTTTCCCGCCAAAATTATGTCATGGTTGAAAATGAATTGGTCACGGGTTGACGGTTTTTGAGCTACTTATGGCATTTCTCATAAAAAAAAAGATTTAAAAAAAGAAAAACATCTATTAATTTCACTGTGCTACTGCTAACTATCAGGCGGTGAGGCAGGCTGTTGCTGAGTGAGTGAGTGAGTGGTGGGGAGGGAGGGAGGTGATGGGCCGGAGGGGTGTGTGTGTGTTGAGCACAGTCATTGGTATTGAGACCACTGCAGCAGTCAGCTGAGTCACGTGAGTTACTAGAGCCAACACAAGACGGGAGAGAAACGGATAAATAATTATCCAACAGTTTCAGAGAGAGGGAGAGAGGATCACTTTATGTGCTTTTTCTCTATGGGTAGGCTATATAGCCAGGGCTCTAAAACAAGGGCATCCCGGTGATGATAAACATATGTCTGGGACGGTTCAAAACGACTCTGGGACAGTTCTGGGACAATAGATCC
>LR778274.1:4407729-4412839 GCA_902810595.1 Coregonus sp. 'balchen' | reverse complement strand
TATTCCTGTGAACAGACCATTGTTTAGTATTTCCCTTGTGAACAGCAGAATAGTGTAGTATTTCCTGTGGTGATAACAGAGCATGGCGTCCTCTCCCTGTGAGATAACAGAGCATGGCTTCCTCTCCCTGTGAGTAACAGAGCATGGCTTCCTCACCCTGTGAGTAACAGAGCATGGCTTCCTCTCCCTGTGAGTAACAGAGCATGGCTTCCTCTCCCTGTGAGTAACAGAGCATGGCTTCCTCTCCCTGTGGAGTAACAGAGCATGGCTTCCTCTCCCTGTGGTAACAGAGCATGGCTTCCTCTCCCTGTGAGTAACAGAGCAGGCTTCCTCTCCCTGTGAGTAACAGAGCATGGCTTCCTCTCCCTGTGAGTAACAGAGCATGGCTTCCTCTCCCTGTGAGTAACAGAGCATGGCTTCCTCTCCATGTGAGTAACAGAGCATGGCTTCCTCTCCCTGTGAGTAACAGAGCATGGCTTCCTCTCCCTGTGAGTAACAGAGCATGGCTTCCTCACCCTGTGAGTAACAGAGCATGGCTTCCTCACCCTGTGAGTAACAGAGCATGGCTTCCTCACCTTGTGAGTAACAGAGCATGGCTTCCTCTCCCTGTGAGTAACAGAGCATGGCTTCCTCTCCCTGTGAGTAACAGAGCATGGCTTCCTCACCCTGTGAGTAACAGAGCATGGCTTCCTCTCCCTGTGAGTAACAGAGCATGGCTTCCTCTCCCTGTGAGTAACAGAGCATGGCTTCCTCTCCCTGTGAGTAACAGAGCATGGCTTCCTCTCCCTGTGAGTAACAGAGCATGGCTTCCTCTCCCTGTGAGTAACAGAGCATGGCTTCCTCTCCCTGTGAGTAACAGAGCATGGCTTCCTCTCCCTGTAGCGCTGCTCAAGGCCTAACTTTATTTTTTATTTTAACTAACTTCATCTGATTGTTCCTGCTCCTCTCTTTTTGCTGGCTGAGCACAGAGGGAGGGGTGAGGGGGAGCAGAGTGGGAGGAGGGGCGAGACCAGGAGGGAGGAGGGGGGCATCAAAGTGGGACTCCCAGCGCTGTGCCTCAGGTCTCCATCTGTCTGCATGGGGGGAGGATCCCCTCCAACCCTCCCCCTCCCCTCCCCCCTTCACCCACTCCCCTCATCCCCTCCCCTCACCCCCTCCCCTCATCCCCTCCCTCACCCCCTCGCCAGCTCTTTATAGAGGGATGAAGAGGGGTTAAGAAGGGTGGGAGGGAGGGAGAGGGTGGGGTGACAAGCGGATGGGGAGATTCCCGGGGGGTGTGTTGGTGGGAGAGGGGTCTAGTTTAGTTTTTCCCTGTGAACAGACCATAGTTTAGTATTTCCCTGTGAACAGACCATAGTTTAGTATTTCCCTGTGAACAGGCCATAGTTTAGTTTTTCCCTGTGAACAGACCATAGTTTAGTATTTCCCTGTGAACAGACCATAGTTTAGTATTTCCCTGTGAACAGACCATAGTTTAGTTTTTCCCTGTGAACAGACCATAGTTTAGTATTTCTCTGTGAACAGACCATAGTTTAGTATTTCCCTGTGAACAGACCATAGTTTAGTATTTCCCTGTGAACAGACCATAGTTTAGTATTTCCCTGTGAACAGACCATAGTTTAGTATTTCCCTGTGAACAGACCACAGTTTAGTTTTTCCCTGTGAACAGACCATAGTTTAGTTTTTCCCTGTGAACAGACCATAGATTAGTTTTTCCCTGTGAACAGGTTTAGTTAAGACTGATCTGGAGCTAGGTTTAGTTAAGACTGATCTGGAGCCAGGTTTAGTTAAGACTGATCTGGAGCCAGGTTTAGTTAAGGCTGATATGGAGCCAGGTTTAATTAAGACGGATCTGGAGCTAGGTCTAGTTACAGTCTGATCTGGAGCCAGGTTTAGTTACAGTCTGATCTGGAGCCAGGTTTAGTTACAGTCTGATCTGGAGCCAGGTTTAGTTACAGTCTGATCTGGAGCCAGGTTTAGTTACAGTCTGATCTGGAGCCAGGTTTAGTTACAGTCTGATCTGGAGCCAGGTTTAGTTACAGTCTGATCTGGAGACAGGTTTAATTACAGTCTGATTATGGCAATAGATAGGGAAAGAGTAAGAGACAACAGATGCTAGGATAATGTGTGAGTCCCAAAGGCCACTCCATTCCCTATGCAGTGCACTACTTTTGACCATGGGCCCATAGGGGTCTGAATAGGGTGCCATTCAGTAAGAACACTGTGTCTACAGGCAGGTTACTAGGCAGAGCCTTCATTCCCCAATGTCTACAACAGACTCACGTGTTCAACTTAATACAAGACAAAACCCCTCCGAGCTCTATCACAAAGAATACACCATGATCTGATCTGAAACCAGTCTAAAATAACTGTTGAGGAGGATGGGGCTGTTGCACATCATTCGGAGCCCTTGTTGTTTCGTGACAGCAGTACACACACATACACACTGACATGACACACACACACAGACGTAGACACACACACACACACACACCACACACCACACACACACACACACACACACACACATATGTAGTGTTCAGTTATAGGATGGACGCAGGCATCAGTATGTGTGTGTGTGTGTGTGTGTATGTGTGTGTGTGTGTGTGTGTGTGTGTGTGTGTGTGTGTGTGTGTGTGTGTGTGTGTGTGTGTGTGTGTGTGTGTGTGTGTGTGTGTGGTGTGTGTGTGTGTGTGTGTGTGTGTGTGTGCAGGGGAAGAGCGTCTCTTTCTGAAGGTTGCATCAGTGTTACGTCTTTTTAAGCCCCCTCTGCTTCACCCAGAGAAAACAAAATATTATCAGGCTTACACCATCAAACCACATCTTAGAGCATAGAGAAAGTGTGTGTGTGTGTGTGCGTATGTGTGTGTGTGTGTGAAAACAATATCTTATCAGACTGATGCCGTCCACATCTCAGAGCATCAGCATTAGACCCCTTCTCTCGCTCTTCAACTCTAACACTGGGATTAAGTACTTCTAGACAAGCCTACAGGATTAGTAACTGATCAATCCAATACTGACGATGAGCAGGGTTTAGGTTTACTTATGTTCTGATGGATTTATAATAGACTTTAAAGACTTATAAGCCACTTTAATATAAGCCAATTAATCACTTTCAGGAGGTTCATTTTTTAAAAACTTTCTGTTGAACTGAAGGTGATTACAAGGCTAGAATCAGTAGTTGTATGAATGACTGAATGGACCTGTCTGTCTCTCTGTCTCTCTCTCTCTCTCTCTCTCTCTCTCTCCCTCTCTCTACAGAGAGGTACAGTGAAAGCATGATGGTGTCATGTTAATACATTCAGAACATGTATTGGTTATTGTATTGTTTGAAAGCCCTGAGGTCCAGGTCCTCTGTATGGATATTGAGTCTGGGTGGAAGGGGTGGAGAGTTATTGAGTCTGGTTGGGGTGGAGGGTTATTGAGTCTTGTTGGGGTGGAGGAGGGTGGAGGGTTATTGAGTCTTGTTGTGGTGGAGGAGGGTGGAGGGGTATTGAGTCTGGTTGCGGTGGAGGAGGATGGAGGGTTATTGAGTCTGGCTGTGGTGGAGGAGGGTGGAGGGGTATTGAGTCTGGTTGCGGTGGAGGAGGGTGGAGGGGTATTGAGTCTGGTTGTGGTGGAGGAGGATGGAGGGTTATTGAGTCTGGTTGTGGTGGAGGACGGTGGAGGGGTATTGAGTCTTGTTGGGGTGGAGGAGGGTGGAGGGGTATTGAGTCTGGTTGCGGTGGAGGAGGATGGAGGGTTATTGAGTCTGGTTGTGGTGGAGGACGGTGGAGGGTTATTGAGTCTGGTTGTGGTGGAGGAGGGTGGAGGGGTATTGAGTCTGGTTGCGGTGGAGGAGGGTGGAGGGTCATTTTCATGCAAATGATCAAGGCAAGAAGGATTCTGCCATACTGATGTACTCTTCCTTCCCTGCTGTGAACCATGTCAGCAATAAAACCCAATAGAACCCAATAGAACCCAATAAAACCTAATAAAACCCAACAGAACCCAATAGAACCGCACCGATTCATAAACTAGATTCGCGTGATTTGACAAAAACTCAAAACGTAAATGTCACGCTTTTAGAACTTTTCTGTCACTCAAGCTGGGTCCAATAGCCAACTGTTATTAATGGAAAAGCATGACATTGTCCCCAAACATGAGCAAGGACAAGACACAGTGTGTGTGTGTGTGTGTGTGTGTGTGTGTGCGTGCGTGCGTGCGTGCGTGCGTGCGTGCGTGTGTGTGTGTGTGTGTGTGTGTGGTGTGTGTGTGTGTGTGGTGCGTGCGTGCGTGCGTGCGTGCGTGCATGTGTGCGTGCGTGCGTGTGTGTGTGTGTGTGTGCGGGTGTTGACGTGGGAGTGGTAAAGGGGAGGTCATGGGACTTCCTGGATGGAAGGGATCCCAGCAACTCCTTCTCTCTAGCCCATAGAGATAGATAGAGGACTCCTCTTTATATCTGTGCCATGATAACGTCAGTGACAGTATGGGCAGCGTCATGGAGGCTACAACTCCATAGGAATCCCCACCCAGTTGACTACTGTGACTACTTTAAAGTGGTGGAAGCATGGTGGAAGCCGTCAATGGCGCTGCCGACGCTAAAACGGCCTTTTGACCACTAGAGGCCTCTATTATTCTCTATGCTCTCTCCCCTCTCTGACCAGGAAGTATAAACACAAGGTTTAGGATGTTATTCTCTTGATGAGACGCTTACAGAGCTATTTTTTAGAAACAGGCTATTTTCTCAAAGTAAAGTATAGTAAACTAATCCTCTAAGTACACAGAGAAGAAGAAATAACTAACATATTTGTAATATGACCGGCAGGAAATGATCTTTCTTTACCTCCCTTCCTCTCTCTCTCTCTCTCTTCCCCCCTCTCTATCCCACAGGAGGTTGGTGGCACCCTAATTGGGGAGGACGGGCTCGTGGCAGTGACTGGAGCGGATTCAGTAGAACCGTATCAAGTACATCAAACACAAGGTTTCCATGGTTTCCAAGGTTTCCATGGTTTCCGGGTGTTTTGATGCCATTCCATTCGCTCCTTTAATATTATTATGAGCCGTCCTTCCCTCACCAGCCTCCACTGCTCTACCCCCCCCCCCCACCACCACCTCTCTCCCTCTTTAC
>LR778274.1:4367729-4402729 GCA_902810595.1 Coregonus sp. 'balchen' | reverse complement strand
TATGTATGTATGTATGTATGTATGTATGTATGTATGTATGTATGTATGTATGTATGTATGTATGTATGTATGTATGTATGTATGTATGTATGTATGTATGTATGTATGTATGTATGTATGTGTGTTCCTGTATCTCTGCCCCCACAAGCGTTTGTCGTGAGCTAGCTCCAAACCTGAGGTCTCTCTGGCTGACTAGCGGTGTGATCACCCTTCAGACACACACACAGCTGTGTGATCACCGTGGCCCTGGTTTCTGTCCCTTCAGTGTGTCAATGATAAACTGTGCCAGTGAGACGTGACATCAGGCCCAGACGTTCAGTACAGTACTGTGGCAGTCTGGGAGCAGCTCTGAGACTCCTCCGGCCGGCCCTGACAATATGACCTCAGAAACCTACCCACATCCTGGTTGACTCGTTCAACCTGCCCATTACTCTCCGGGTGGTAACCCGAGGTAAGGCTCACCGAGACCCCCAAACGTTCCATAAATGCTCTCCATACTCTGGAGGTAAACTGGGGGCCTCGATCGGACACTATATCCTCGGGCACCCCGTAATGCCGGAAGACGTGAGTAAATAGAGCCTCAGCGGTCTGTAGGGCCGTAGGAAGACCCGGCATTGGAAGGAGACGACAGGCCTTCGAGAACCGATCCACAACGACCAGGATGGTGGTATTCCCCTGTGAGGAGGGAAGATCGGTAACAAAATCCACCGACAGGTGAGACCAGGGTCGTTGTGGAACGGGCAGGGGCTTGTAATTTACCCCTGGGCAAGTGTCTGGGCGCCTTACACTGGGCACACACTGAGCAGGAGGAGACATAAACCCTCACATCCCTGGCTAACGTTGGCCACCAGTACTTCATACTAAGGCAGTGCACCGTCCGGCCAATACCCGGATGTCCAGAGGAGGGGGACGTGTGAGCCCAATAAATCAGCCGATCCCGGACCTCGAGCGGGACGTACACCCGACCCACCGGACACTGTGGAGGACTAGGCTCGGTGCGTAACGCCCGCTCGATCTCCGCATCGACCTCCCACACCACCGGTGCCACCAGACAAGACTCCGGTAGTATGGGAATGGACTCCACGCACCTCTCCTCCGTGTCATACCGACGGGACAGAGCATCTGCCTTCCCGTTCTGGGACCCAGGGATGTAAGTGATCTTGAACACAAACCGGGCGAGAAACATAGTCCATCGAGCCTGGCGAGGATTCAGTCTCCTAGCTGCCCGAATGTATTCCAGGTTACGATGGTCGGTCAGAATGAGGAAAGGGTGCTGAGCCCCCTCAAGCCAATGCCTCCACACCTTTAGGGCCTGTACTACGGCTAACAGCTCCCTGTCCCCTACGTCATAATTCCGCTCCGCCGGACTGAGCTTATTAGAATAAAAAGCACAGGGGCGGAGCTTAGGTGGTGTACCGGATCGTTGAGAAAGAACTGCCCCGATACCGGCCTCAGACGCGTCTACCTCAACTTGGAAGGGTAAAGTGGGATCCGGGTGCGCCAACACCGGGGCCGAGGTAAACAGGTCCTTCAGTCTCCCAAAGGCCCTGTCCGCCTCCGCTGACCACTGCAAGCGCACCGGACCCCCCTTCAGAAGAGACGTTATGGGAGCTGCCACCTGTCCAAAACCCCGGATAAACCTCCGGTAGTAATTCGCAAAACCAAAGAACCGCTGCACCTCTTTAACCGTAGTTGGGGTTTGCCAATTACGCACGGCGGACACTCGGTCCACCTCCATTCTCACCCCTGACGCAGACAACTGGTAACCCAAAAAGGAAACTGACTCCTGGAAGAACAGACATTTCTCAGCTTTGACATACAGGTCATGCTCCAACAGTCTCCTCAATACCCTGCGCACCAGGGCTACATGCTCGGCCCGAGTAGCACTGTACACAAGAATATCATCTATGTACACCACTACTCCCTGCGCCTGCATGTCCCGGAAAAGTTCGTCTACAAACGATTGGAAGACTGATGGAGCATTCATTAACCCATATGGCATGACGAGATACTCGTAATGGCCGGATGTAGTACTAAATGCTGTCTTCCACTCATCGCCCTCCCTAATACGCACCAAGTTATATGCGCTCCTGAGATCCAATTTTGTGAAGAACCTTGCCCCGTGTAAGGACTCCGTCATGGTCCCAATCAGAGGAAGTGGATAGCTGTACTTCACCGTCACCTGATTGAGACCGCGGTAATCAATACACGGACGCAAACCTCCATCCTTTTTCTTCACAAAAAAGAAGCTCGAGGACGCGGGAGAAGTGGAGGTCCGTATGTATCCCTGTCTCAGAGACTCGGCAATGTAAGTCTCCATTGCCCTTTTCTCCTCCTGTGACAAAGGATACACATGGCTCCGCGGAAGCGCTGCTCCTGTCTGGAGGTCTATCGCACAATCCCCCTGTCTATGAGGTGGCAACTGTGCCGCTCTGGTCTTACTGAACACGAGCGCCAAATCCTCATACTCAGGAGGAATGTGCAGTGCTGGCATCTGGTTCGGACTCTCCACCGAGGTCGCCCCTACGGAAACACCCAGACATAACCCCTCACACTGAGCAGACCACCCTTTAAGAGCTTTCTCTCGCCACGAAATAGTAGGATCATGGGTCATCAACCAGGGAAGCCCCAGTACCACCGGATACGCAGGAGAGTCGATAAGATAGAGTTGAATCGTCTCCTCATGACCCCCCTGCGTCATCATCCTAAGTGGCGCTGTGACCTCCCCAATCAACCCAGATCCTAACGGACGACTATCTAGGGCATGTACAGGAAAGGGTTTTTCGACTGGAAGGAGGGGAATCCCTAACTTAACACAGAATCTCCGGTCTACAAAATTCCCAGCTGCGCCTGAATCGACTAGCGCCTTATGCTGGGACCGAGGTGCAACCTGTGGGAAACACACAGGTAAGGTAAAGTGAACGACAGAAAGCTCTGGGTAAGTAGGGCGCCTACTCACCTGGGTGGACTCCCCACTGTATGACCTGCGCTCTCCCTCACCAGGGGACCCTCCCCAGCACCTAGCCGCGGTGTGCCCTCCGCGCCCACACTTGGTGCAGGAGACTGCCCCCCTCGGGCTCCTACCTCTTCTCCCTCTAGCGCCAGCACCTCCAAGCTCCATCGGACACTGCTCGGAGGCGCTGGAGGGTGGAATGGGGGGCCCCCACCTGGGACGTCCGCGGGTCGCCAGCAGGTTGTCCAGTCGAATGGCCATGTCCACCAGCTGGTCAAAGGTGAGTGTGGTGTCCCTGCAGGCTAACTCCCTGCGGACGTCCTCCCGAAGGCTGCATCTGAAGTGGTCTATGAGGGCCCTCTCATTCCACCCCGCTTCAGCCGCTAGAGTCCGGAACTCCAGCGCAAACTCCTGAGCGCTCCTCATCCCCTGTCGGAGGTGGAATAGACGTTCCCCCGCCGCTCTCCCCTCTGGTGGATGGTCGAAGACCGCACGGAAGCGACGGGAGAACTCCGCGTAGGTGACTGTGGCGGCGTCTATTCCCCTCCATTCGGCGTTGGCCCACTCCAACGCCTTGCCGGTGAGACAGGAGATGAGGGCGGAAACGCTCTCGTATCCCGAGGGCGCCGGGTGTATGGTGGCCAGGTAGAGCTCCACTTGTAGGAGGAACCCCTGACACCCGGCAGCGGTGCCGTCGTACGCCCTCGGGAGCGAGAGCCGAATCCCACTGGGTTCCGGTCGATGGACGGGCTGGCTGTCCGGTGGTGAAGGTGATGGTGCGATAGGTGGGGCTGTGGGAACCCCGCTGGTCTCCCATCGACGAAGGGTGTCCATGACGCCCTCCAAGGCGTGCCCGATCCGGTTGATCCGGTGCTCTTGTCCAAGGAGACGCTCCTCCATGGTGTCGACGGGTGCTCCTGCTGATTCCATTATGTGGTGTGTAATTCTGTCAAGGCGCTGTGTATAGGTGTGGTGTGGAATCAGGCGCAGGCAGCAGAGGGTAAGTCCAACAAGACTTTACTCAGCACAAAAATAATCCACAACAGCCCGGAGGTAAAAAGACGCACACAGGCGTAATGCAAGCGCACACACAGGTGCGTAAATCTCTCCTAACAACAAGGAGGAAACTACGGAAAATAGCGTACCGAAACAGGTAGCGCAACCACGACACGAACAATTACACACAACACTAACCTAACAACAAGGAAACTAAATAGGGTGCTAAATGAGACCTAACACAAAACAGGTGTGACTAACAGACAAAACCAAACAAACAAGAAACATAGAGCGGTGGCAGCTAGAACTCCGGAGACGACGACCGGCGAAACCTGCCCGAACAAGGAGGAGGAGCCGCCTCGGCCGAAACCGTGACAAAAAGTTTGGGTTCACTTTTTGTCCATTAAAATAACATCAAATTCATCAAAAATACAGTGTAGACAATGTTAATGTTGTAAATGGCTATTGTAGCTGGAAACAGCAGATTTTTAATGGAATATCTACATAGGCGTACAGAGGCCCATTATCAGCAACCATCAGTCCATCATTAGAAAACCCTGTTACAATTATGTTAGCACAGCTGAAAACTGTTGTGCTGATTAAAGAAGCAATACAACTGGCCTTCTTGAGACTAGTTGAGTATCTGGAGCATCAGCAATTGTGGGTTCAATTACAGGCTCGAAATGGCCAGAACAAAGAACTTTCTTCTGAAACGCGTCAGTCTATTCTCGTTCTGAGAAATGAAGGCTATTCCATGCGAGACATTGCCAAGAAACTGAAGATCTCGTACAATGCTGTGTACTACTCCCTTCACAGAACAGCGCAAACTGACTCTAACCAGAATAAAAAGAGGAGTGGGAGGCCCCGGTGCACAACAGAGCAAGAGGACAAATACATCTAGTTTGAGAAACAGACGCCTCACAGGTCCTCAACTGGCAGCTTCATTAAATATTACCCGCAAAACACCAGTCTCAACGTCAACAGTGAAGAGGTGACTCCGGGATGCTAACCTTCTAGGCAGAGTTGCAAAGAAAAATCCATATCTCAGACTGGCCAATAAAAAGAAAAGATTAAGATGGGCAAAAGAACACAGACACTGGACAGAGGAAGATTGGAAAAAAGTGTAATGGACAGACAAATCAAAGTTTGAGGTGTTCGGATCACAAAGAAGATGCTGGAGGAGTGCTTGATGCCATCTATCAAGCATGGTGGAGGCAATGTGATGGTCTGAGGGTGCTTTGGTGCTGGTAAAGTGGGAGATTTGTACAGGGTAAAAGGGATCTTGAAGAAGGAAGGCTATCACTCCATTTTGCAACGCCATGCCATACCCTGTGGACGGCGCTTGATTGGAGCCAATTTCCTCCTACAACAGGACAATGACCCAAAGCACAGCTCCAAACTATGCAAGAACTATATAGGGAAGAAGCAGTCAGCTGGTATTCTGTCTATAATGGAGTTGCCAGCAAAGTCACCGGATCTCAATCCTATTGAGCTGTTGTGGGAGCAGCTTGACCGTATGGTATGTAAGAAGTGCCCATCAAGCCAATCCAACTTGTGGGAGGTGCTTCAGGAAGCATGGGGTGACATCTCTTCAGATTACCTCAACAAATTGACAACTAGAATGCCAAAGGTCTGCAAAGCTGTAATTGCTGCAAATGGAGGATTCTTTGACAAAAGCAAACGTATGAAGGACACAATTATTATTTCAATTAAAAAGTATTATTTCTAACCTTGTCAATGACCACATTTCCTATTGATTTTGCTATATTTCCTATTCAAACTCATTTCATGTATGGTTTCATGGAAAACAAGGACATTTCTAAGTGACCCCAAACTTTTGAACGGTAGTGTACGTGTAAATTATCATGTGTTGGGACAGCCTGCAGGACCTACAATTTAGTGAATAGAAACACACAGCATTAAATAGGGAATATATTTTTTTCCAAATGGCATCCCTTGCATTTTCTAGTGTCAGTTTGGGGTCGTGTGCAGTAAAATTCCTTAAGTATCACAACACAAGACTAAATCTATTTAAACTGAAACAACACATCTGGCATTACTTACGAGATGAGAAAGCAACATCCTCAATATCTAAATAGATGTGATAATTAGTAACATTTACCTCTCAAAGTAGAGTCACTCAGATGGTGGATTGTGTTTTAAACACAGAGGCACAAACAGGTGTGGATTCGCTGGGTGAGCATCGATGAGCGTCTCACACATCAAGCCAACACATGTTCAGACAGACGGTCTCGCTATCTGGACGTGTGGGTGTGTGTGCTTGCGTACATGTGTTCAGACAGACGGTCTCGTTACCTGGATGGGACCCAGCTGCTGTTCCATGATGTAATTTCCCCAGAAGAACGAGGCCTTGTTCATTATGGATCAAATAGGTGTTTTTGGCAATGTAAATGAAAACTTCCTGTTCGACCAGCTGATCTTGCTTTAGTACTTCATCTATACAGCAGAAATTGTTAAACTCCAATCAACAATATCTTGGTTAATTTTAACTTGTATATGATGATGATGATGATATTGATGATGATGAAGATGAAGATGAAGATGCAGATGAAGATGATATTGATGATGATGATATTGATTATGATGATGATGATGATGATGCAGCCTGTGAGATGTATCTCTTTGAGATGTATTTGTGAGATTTTACATGTTGTCCAAGTCATTGTTATTCCCAGGAAGATCATTCAAGATGGACTTCAAAATTGGACGTCTGCCCATGTCCTGAGGATGTCGGAAATGGTTCAAAACTGTCCACTAGTGGTAACAGTGAGCACTATTACCATCAGGTACACTCCTTTTGCATTGTTTTGTTTTAACCCTATCAAACCTTAACCCTTAACTGACGTCAGAATCTGAAGTCAAATTCAAATTGGTAAAGATCTTGTTGGTTATTCTGTATCAGAATCCATTCTAATGAAAGTGTTATTATTATTATTATTATTCACTGTTGACCAATTATGATGGCCACCTTGTCAGATTTAATATTCACAACACACTGCCTTTTCTATCTGTTATACCCTCAGTCAGATTAAATGGTTTTGGTCACTGGCTGTCTAAATGGTAATGCTAAAATTAATTCCTTCTCTCACTTCTACACTTTTCCCTCCCTATAAATGTTTCTGTTATTTCTTTCTGTGTATTTCTTATTCTTTGGAAGAGTATTTTCTTATTTATTTCTTTTATTATTTAAGGTTTTTCTTTTTTGATAGGTATTCTTTTACCTTACCTCTTTAGTTTCCATCCACTAGTTATTTCTGTCTATTCTTTCTACTTGCTATTGCTTCCCTTATCTCTCTCTCTCCTATTCCTCCCACTGTCCCTTCTTCTCCTACTCCCTCCTTGGCTTCCGTCCACCCTCCATTTTGCCCTTCTCTTCACTCTCCGTTTCCTCCCCCTCCCTCCATCCCTCCCTCCCTGTCTCATCCATCCATCTTCCCTCCCTCCCTCGCTCCACTTTCTCACTCCCTTCGGTCCCTTGTTGCTCCTGTCATCTCTTTCTATATGTAGAGGAACAAACTCCGCCTCCCGAATGTTTCAAGATGAAGGCGTGTCAGGGACCCAAGCAGGAACAGACCAAATGGACTATTGGACTCCATGTTGGCCAGTTTTCTGTATTTTCTGGAACCATTGGTTATCCTCATTCTCTGTTCTCCATAAAACATTAGAGAAATAATGAAGGTTAGTGAGAAAATCCATTTAAAAAAATCAATTGGCCTATTTAGTAAATAATGTCTGGAAAGTACATAGTGCTCTCCGACACAAACGCTCACACACACACACCACACACACACACACACACACTATGTGTGTGTGTGTGTATGTGTGCGTGTGAGTGTGTGTGTGTGTTGGTGTGGGTGTGTGTGTGTTTGTTTGTGGTGTGTGTTCATGTTGTTTAATATGTTTGTGTGTGTGTGTGTGGGCTTTATTGGCATGGGAAACATATGTTAACATTGCCAAAGCAAGTGAAGTAGATAGTAAACAAAAGTGAAATAAACAATAAATATTAACAGTAAACATTACACTAAGAAGTTCCAAAATAATAAACACATTTCAAATGTGATATTATGTATATATACAGTGTTGTAACAATGTGCAAATAGTTAAAGTACAAATGGGAAAATAAATAAACATAATTATGGGTTGTATTTACAATGGTGTTTGTTCTTAACTGGTTGCCCTTTTCTTGTGGCAACAGGTCACGAATCTTGCTGCTGTGATGGCACACTGTGGTTTTTCACCAAGTAGATAAGGGAGTTTATCAAAATTGGGTTTGTTTTCCAATTCTTTATGGATCTCTGTAATCTGAGGGAAATATGTGTCTCTAATATGGTCACACATTTGGCAGGAGGTTAGGAAGTGCAGCTCAGTTTCCACCTCATTTTGTGGGCAGTGTGCACATAGCCTGTCTTCTCTTGAGAGCCAGGTCTGCCTACAGCGGCCTTTCTCAATAGCAAGGCTATGCTCACTGAGTCTGTACATAGTCAAAGCTTTCCTTAAGTTTGGGTCAGTCACAGTGGTCAGGTATTCTGCCACTGTGTACTCTCTGTTTCGAGCCAAATAGCATTCTAGTTTGCTCTGTTTTTTTGTTAATTCTTTCCAATGTGTCAAGTAATTCTCTTTTTGTTTTCTCATGATTTGGTTGGGTCTAATTGTGCTGTTGTTGTTGTTGTCCTGGGGCTCTGTGGGGTCTGTTTGTGTTTCTGAACAGAGACCCAGGACCAGCTTACTTATGGGACTCGTCTCCAAGTTCATCTCTTTGAAGGTGATTGCTTTGTTATGGAAGGTTTGGGAATCACTTCCTTTTAAGATGTTATAGAATTTAACGGCTCTTTTCTGGATTTTGATAATTAGCGGGTATCGGCCTAATTCTGCTCTGCATGCATTATTTGGTGTTTTCATTGTACATGGAGGATATTTTTGCCGAATTCTGCATGCAGAGTCTCAATTTGGTGTTTGTCCCATTTTGTGAATTCTTGGTTGGTGAGCGGACCCCAGACCTCACAACCATAAAGGGCAATGGGTTCTATAACTAATTCAAATATTTTTTGCCAGATCCAAATTGGTATGTCAAATTGTATGTTCCTTTTGATGGCATAGAAGGCCCTTCTTGCCTTGTCTCTCAGATCGTTCACAGCTTTGTGGAAGTTATCTGTGGCGCTGATGTTTAGGCCGAGGTATGTATAGTTTTTTGTGTGCTCTACTGAGATTTACTGTCAGGGCCATGAGAAGACTTTGCCTTGGTTTTGGTTTGTTTGTTTGTCAATTAGAGTGTGCAGGGTGAATACGTGGTCTGTCGTACGGTAATTTGGTAAAAAGCCAATTTCACATTGCTATCTCTCTCCTCTCTTCTTCTCTCTCGCTTATCGTATAATCCGTCAGCGCTGTAGATAGGAGCAGTAGGGAGTATATATCGCTCGGAATAGGGAGATATGATCATCGATGAAGTAGAGAGACCGAGAACAGACGAGAAGAGAGTTAGCGCGACGAGAGATATCGCATAGCAAATATAGCTCCTAGAGAGGAAGCGATCTCTTATATCGCGAGAGAGTATATCGATTAGCGTATATCAGCGCTATATATATCTATATTGTCTCGAGCGATAGATTCTAGACTCTCTTCTATATCTGTGTATTCACGAGATCTATATATTTCGAGGGGCTTCTATATACTGTCTATATAGGCAAGAGAGAGAGTAGGAAGAAAGAATAAATATATAGATCCATAGATGATGATATGTATCAATAGTATGTATAGTATCAATCTAAATATAAAAAAACTGAGGATTATATATATAAGATTCTCTCCTATCTCTCTCTCTATCTCTTAGAGATAAGATATATATCTATAGACGCGTGGGGAGGGATTTTTGGGTTTTTTTTTGGGGGGGGTTTGTGGGGGTGGGGGCCCGGGGTTTTGTTTTTTGGGGTTTTGGGGGTCGACGGGGGAAAAAGGGCCATTATGGTTGTTTTTGTTTTAATGGTAGGGGGGAAAGGAGTTAATTTGGGAAAAGGGGTTGACTGAGAAAGGAGGAGAAAAGCAGAGAAGATCCCGGGGAGGTGGAAAAAAAGTGAAGAGGAATTTTAGCCGCAAGGAAGGAACACATTTTTTTTCTTTTGGGTTTTCAAAAACCCCGGGTTTCACGGAATTATTTGGGGGGTTTTAAACGCCCAAACCCCAAAAAAAAAATTTTTTTTTTCCTTTTTCCCCCTACCCTTTTTTTCCCTCCCCAATTTTTTCATTTTTCCCCCTCTTATCAGAGATTTTAAAAATTAAATTTGTAATCAAGGGAAAATTTCCCAAATTTGGGGGTTTTACAATTAAAGGGGTTGGGTTTCCTTTATCGTTAAAACATTTCAATTTACCCCTCCTCCTTTTTCCTTTTCATCATTTCCCATCTTTTTATTTTAAACACTTTCCTCAGAAAAATCCCCCCCGAACTACTTAGCCCCCTTTACAATACTCTTCTCTCCCCTTCTTCTCTCCTCTCTCGCTCTAGATGTATCTCTCTCTCCTCTCTGTTTTGCTCGCTCTCCTCCTCCCTCTCTCTCCTTTCCTCTTTCGTCTACCAGCTCGTCCTCTCTCTGTCTTTATAACATCAGACCCACAGGAGCCGACACGGACCGTAGGGGTCACTTCCTCATACCCATAATCCTCAGCGAGAGGTGAGGGGTCAGGCTCTAATACCTTTAGATGTGTCTCTGAGGAAGTGGTCTGTTTTGAGAAACAGAAGAGTTAGAGCCGCGAGTACTATTACACAGTGGAGAGTGAGGGGTCGGAACAACAAACATGCACACACACACACACACACACACACCACACACAGACAGACACACCACACACACAGACACACACACACACACACACCACACACACACACACAGACACACACACACACACACCACACACACCACACACCACACACAGACACACACACACACACACACACACACACACACCACACACACACACAAACACACAAACACACACACACACACACATTGAAAGACACCAAGGTTGCATATCCAGCAAGTGTGCTGAGCTGTTCTTGTCAACAAGTCTGGTCTCTCTGCAACTGAAGCTACTTTAGTTAGGTTAAGTGGATATATGTCTGTGTTTGTACATGTCTGTGTGTGTGTCTGTGTATGTGTCTGTGTTTGTATATGTCTGTGTGTATGTGTCTGTGTGTGTGTGTCTGTGTGTATGTGTATGTGTCTGTGTCTGTGTCTGTGTGTGTCGGTCTGTGTGTGTGTGTGTCTGGGTCTGTGTCTGTGTCTGTGTCTGTGTGTGTGTGTGTGCATGCGTCTGTGTGTTTGCGGTACTGATACTGAGACTTTGTCATTGATAATTGATCTGATAATACTATCTGTTTCATCTAAACACATTTGAAATTCATGAAGTTAGACACCTTTCATTTATTGTATTTGAAACAGTTAGGTCAGAGAAGTATGTTGTCTCAGACAATATCCAGCTGAGTTCCAAATGGCTCCCTATTCACTATTTAGTGCATTTTTTGGGGCCCAGGGAATAGGGTGCCATTTGGTACGCACCCCAGTGTGTGAGAACAGAGAAAAGAGCTGTTGTTTTGTTTTAATATGGCCAGACACTCTAGAATCCTTGTGATATCTTTAATATGTTCAGACACTCTAGAATCCTTGTGACATCTTTAATATGGTCAGACACTCTAGAATCCTTGTGACATCTTTAATATGGTCAGACACTCTAGAATCCTTGTGACATCTTTAATATGGTCAGACACTCTAGAATCCTTGTGACATCTTTAATATGGTCAGACACTCTAGAATCCTTGTGACATCTTTAATATGGTCAGACACTCTAGAATCCTTGTGACATCTTTAATATGGTCAGACACTCTAGAATCCTTGTGACATCTTTAATATGTTCAGACACTCTAGAATCCTTGTGACATCTGTAAAATGGTCAGACACTCTAGAATCATTGTGACATCTTTAATATGGTCAGACACTCTAGAATCCTTGTGACATCTGTAATATGGTCAGACACTCTAGAATCATTGTGATATCTCTGGTATGATTTGTTTACAGATTCAAGAATCAACAGTCTGGAGTCCGTAAGTGAGTATTATGGAGGAGTCAGTGGAGTGGAATGTGAGTGTGTGTGTTTGTGTAATCTGTGCAGTGAAAGAATACCATGTTAGTGAGAGGGAGTAGAAAGGCTTCATCTGTCACTCCGTATCCCTCACACACACTCTGACATGGCCCCGAGGCTGTCACACACACACACACACACACACACACACACACACACACACACACACACACACACACACACACACACACACACACACACACACTTTGACATGGCCCCGAGGCTGTCACACACACACACACACACACACACACACACACACATATATGCACACCAACAAATACTATGTTTGTAAGACCGTTTGAGTAGGGTTGCTAAAGGAGGGTATATTACTGGAAACTTTCAATGTTTACCAGTAAACTACCAGAATGTTGGTATGTTTCAAGGATTTTATGTAATCTATCACAAGACATCTAGTGGCCCTTTTGGGTACTTCAGACTATCACAGGCTTCTGTAATTATCTCTGAACCTCTCTCTGGACTTATCACATGTCAAATGTATTAAATAATTGAATAAGATGATTTAAAAATATTTATAGAATGACGAAGCTGTAAGAAATTATCCTAAATATAAACCATCAATTTAGTGAATACCATTGGTGTTTAATATGAGGGTTTCAGCATGAAATATCCTTCAAGACGTTTGGGGAGGTTTTGGTGGTAAGCTAACATATGGAATTGTTTTAAGATGGTCATACAATGGATCATTTAGCTATTTGATTTGGAATTTTATGACCCCTTTAGGTATGAAAATAATCCCATTGTTGATTAGATGCTTTTTTCATTAACTAGGCTATTTCCTTTTTAACCATATGGTCTATCCACAAGAAACTCATGGGCAATACGGACACTGATCCTAGACCTGAGTTTAGGGTTAACTCCTACTAACTCTGTTCCGCTCTTTCCCTCAAATGTCTTGCCCAACATCTTTTACACTCAAACAAACCTGTTTCTCAACATTCACTTATCTGAACAAAACCTCCTGAACTTCTACAGCAGAAGTAGGGTTTTGCTGTCCATAGTGATCAATGTTACAGGGTGGAAAACCTTCTTCCTGTCTTCTAATGTTTGTTCACATGCTGCTGACAGAGTTGGAACCATGCAGATAAATCGATGCCAACTCACACCTTCACTCTAATATACCACATGCTAACATGCGCTGTGTGTGTGTGTGTGTGTGTGTGTGTGTGTGTGTGTGTGTGTGTGCGTGTGCGTGCGCGTGCGTGTGTGTGTGCGGAGGATGGAGAGGGCTTCATCAGGTGTGGTAATTCTTTTGACAGACTTCCAAGGAGTCGTGTGGATAGAAGAGCCCCGAGCCAAATGCAATAGCTCACATATGAACAGGACACACACACACACACACCATGTCCTTTTGGCATGGGTATCAGAGAGAGGGCAACAGGACCATTTAACAGAACAGGGAACTCTGTTTCAATTACTCACAGAAAATCTGCTGAAATCATGAAGCCTTGTGCCTTTGTCCTTGTAGAATGCTAAGGGTTGGCTTTCCACACCAAGATTGATTAAAAGACTAAAAGTTATTCTGTAGACATACACTCTTAGAAGAAAGGTGCTATTTAGAACCTAAAAGGGTTATTCAGCTGTCCCAATTGGAAAACCTTTTGAAGAACCCTTTTTGGTTCCAGGTAGAACACTTTTTGGTTCCAGGTAGAACCTTTTTTGGTTCCAGGTAGAACCATTTTTGGTTCCAGGTAGAACCATTTTTGGTTTATTGTACAACCCTTTAGTCTAAGAGTGTACATAGACAGAGTAGTAGTGTACACTCTTCAACTAAACACTCTAGTCAACTGTTCAATCTATGACGTTCTCCCTTGTAGTGGTATGACACAGACACAGTGACACCACTCCTCTAGACTAGTATATCTAGTAGTGGTATGACACAGACACAGTGACACTACTCCTCTAGACTAGTATATCTAGTAGTGGTATGACACAGACACAGTGACACCACTCCTCTAGACTAGTATATCTAGTAGTGGTATGACACAGACACAGTGACACCACTCCTCTAGACTAGTATATCTAGTAGTGGTATGACACAGACACAGTGACACCACTCCTATAGACTAGTATATCTAGTAGTGGTATGACACCGACACAGTGACACCCCATCCTTAGACTAGTATATCTAGTAGTGGTATGACACAGGACACAGTGACACCACTCCTCTAGGACTAGTATATCTAGTAGTGGTATGACACAGACACAGTGACACCACTCCTCTAGACTAGTATATCTAGTAGTGGTATGACACAGACACAGTGAACCACTCCTCTAGACTAGTATATCTAGTAGTGGTATGACACCAGACACCAGTGACACCACTCCTCTAGACTAGTATATCTAGTAGTGGTATGACACAGACACAGGACACCACTCCTCTAGACTAGTATTCTAGTAGTGGTATGACACAGACACAGTGACACCACTCCTGTAGACTAGTATATCTAGTAGTGGTATGACACAGACCACAGTGACACCACTCCTCTAGACTAGTATATCTAGTAGTGGTATGACACAGACACAGTGACACCACTCCTCTAGACTAGTATATCTAGTAGTGGTATGACACAGACACAGTGACACCACTCCTCTAGACTAGTATATCTAGTAGTGGTATGACACAGACACAGTGACACCACTCCTCTAGACTAGTATATCTAGTAGTGGTATGACACAGACACAGTGACACCACTCCTCTAGACTAGTATATCTAGTAGTGGTATGACACAGACACAGTGACACCACTCCTCTAGACTAGTATATCTAGTAGTGGTATGACACAGACACAGTGACACCACTCCTCTAGACTAGTATATCTAGTAGTGGTATGACACAGACACAGTGACACCACTCCTCTAGACTAGTATATCTAGTAGTGGTATGACACAGACACAGTGACACCACTCCTCTAGACTAGTATATCTAGTAGTGGTATGACACAGACACAGTGACAACCACTCCTCTAGACTAGTATATCTAGTAGTGGTATGACACAGACACAGTGACACCACTCCTCTAGACTAGTATATCTAGTAGTGGTATGACACAGACACAGTGACACCACTCCTCTAGACTAGTATATCTAGTAGTGGTATGACACAGACACAGTGACACCACTCCTCTAGACTAGTATATCTAGTAGTGGTATGACACAGACACAGTGACACCACTCCTCTAGACTAGTATATCTAGTAGTGGTATGACACAGACACAGTGACACCACTCCTCTAGACTAGTATATCTAGTAGTGGTATGACACAGACACAGTGACACCACTCCTCTAGACTAGTATATCTAGTAGTGGTATGACACAGACACAGTGACACCACTCCTCTAGACTAGTATATCTAGTAGTGGTATGACACAGACACAGTGACACCACTCCTCTAGACTAGTATATCTAGTAGTGGTATGACACAGACACAGTGACACCACTCCTCTAGACTAGTATATCGTCCTACACAGACACAGACACAGTGAAAATCAACCCTTGCCGAACACCTGGGTCTCACAGACAGTTTTGTTGTGGAACCTATTCTTCCTGTTCAGCACCTACGGTACTTTAGGACTCCTCATCACACACCAAACACTCTACTCACAGTGTGTGTGTGTGTGTGTGTGTGTGTGTGTGTGTGTGTGTGTGTGTGTGTTTGTGTGTGTGTGTGTGTGTGTGTGTGTGTGTGTGTGTGTGTGTGTGTGTGTGTGTGTGTGTGTTTGTGTGTGTGTGTGTGTGTGTGTGTGTGTGTGTGTGTGTGTGTGTGTGTGTGTGTGTGTGTGTGTGTGTGTGTGTGTGTGTGTGTGTGTGTGTGTGTGTGTGGACATGTTTAACTATACTTGTGAGGACCAGAAGTCCCCATCAGAACAGTAAACCAAGAAACATTTGACCAACTGGGAACATTTTATTGGTCCCCACAAGGTCAAATGCTATTTCTAGGTGGTTTAGAATGTTAGGGTAAGAATTAGGTTTAGGGTTAGGGTTAGGAGCTAGGGTAGTTTTAGGTTTAGGGTTAGGAGCTAGGGTTAGGTTTAGGGTTAGGGTCAAGGTTAGGCTTTTGGTTTAATGTTAGGGTTAGGGTTAACGTCAGTGTTAGGGTTAGGGTAAGGGTACGGGTTAGTGTTAGGGGGTTAGGGGTTTGGGGTTAGGGGTTAGTGGTTAGGGAAAATAGGATTTTGAATGGGACTGAATTTTATGTCCCCACAAGGGTAGCTGCGCAAAACTGTGTGTGTGTGTGTGTGTGTGTGTGTGTGTGTGTGTGTGTGTGTGTGTGTGTGTGTGTGTGTCTTGGGAGAAGAAAATGGAGAAAGGAACGGTAACGCTTCACTGACAACATCCTGATACCTAATGATGTTGGAACGACTTCAGAACACCAGGTAAACAAACTTTTTAAGCTCGTAGTTTCTTTTTTGAGGCGATGAGGGGGAGGGCAGGGGTGTGAGATAGGGAGGAGAGAGGGAGCGAGAGGGAGAGAGAGAGAGAGAGAGAGAGAGAGAGAGAGAGAGAGAGAGAGAGAGAGAGAGAGAGGAGAGAGAGAGAGAGAGAGAGAGGGGTAGAGAGAGAGGGGTAGAGAGAAATGGTGGGAAGTTGACATCAGTGAGAGAGCGATTTTAGATATTTTCCCTATTAGCTCTTTAATCGCCTCTTCACAGTTTCTTTCCTTTTAAGTCGTTTTCCTGTCTCAAACCCACTCCTGTCACCCCTCATCAGACATCAGAAGACACTCCTTTAAACTTAGCGAGAGCGACTGAAGTCGTACCAAGTTGTACCATGCACACGGTACAATACGTTTGATTTATTCTCAGCCGTGTCTTTTTCTCTTTCTATCTTTTGAAATATCTCAATATCTTTTCATTTTATCATCCTACTCTGGGTCCCTGTGACATTTACCTCATTAAAGGAATCAGGAAGGACCTGTCGTTTGTGACGGGAGTTCTGAAGTTCTAATGACGAGTTCCGGAACACGTTATGCTAATTAACGAGTTGTTTTAGATTCTAAAGTATCAAACTTCATGATGTGAGATTAGTTTTGCAAGTCAAAGTTCTTTACATAGTGAAAGTTCAGGGCCTTCCTAGTTCAGAGTCTGCAATATTGTAGCCTTCGATATAGTGCCATACGTGGTAGGTCAATGAATAAGGGTGTGCCCCAAAATGGCACTCTATCCCCTACATAGTAGGTTACTTTTGACCAGAGCTCTATGGGCCCAAACAAATAAACCTGGGTTCAAATACTATTGAAATATATAAATTACTTTCACATACACTCAAAGTAAATATTCAGATATCTCAAGTAGTTGACAATTTGTATGCATTTGGAAATACACTGACTCAAATAAACTCCCATGCGTTTACCCAGGTATTTTAAAATAGTATTTGAAATAACCATTCAAATACTCAAATAAATGTACTTGTTTTGGGCTGTGGATTTCAAAATACTGCTATACATAGAAAAAAAAGTATATACCAGATACTCTAATACGCAAGTATTACCCAGTAAATGAACTAGAGACAGATATTTGGCTCCATGTAAATCTTGATGTCTGTTGCTTGAGAGCACAATGTACCTTTTGACCCATTCCACACATCTGCTGTTTGTCATGTATTCAGAAGGCTGTGTCTTTGCTATAAAGGGCTGTAACCTCAGTTCTGCTATTCTGAGTTCTCAGTGATCTCATCCAGAGTCGTTAAAGACCAACTCCAATACTGCAGTAATTCTTAAAGGAAATCTTAAAGGAAATCTAAAAGTCTCTAATTTGATTAGAATAACTACAACGACAACCTTCATTACACTATCTTGGTTATTACCCTTCATTACACTATCTTGGTCATTATCCTTCATTAGACTATCTTGGTCATTACCCTTCATTACACTATATATATTGGTTATTAACCTTCATTACACTATCTTGGTCATTCCCTTCATTACACTATCTTGGTCATTTCCCTTCATTACACTATCTTGGCAATTACCCTTCATTACACTATCTTGGTTAACACCCTTCAATACCCTATCTTGGTTATTACCTTTTATTACACTATCTTGGTCATTACCATTCATTACACTACCTTAGTTATTACCATTCGTTACACTATCTTGGTCAATACCCTTCATTACACTATCTTGGTCATTTCCCTTCATTACACTATCTTGGCCATTAAACTTCATTACACTATCTCGGTTATTACCCTTCATTACAATGTCTTGGTCATTACCCTTCATTACCCTATATTGGTCATTACCCTACATTACACTATCTTGGTCAATACCCTTCATTACAATATATTGGTCATTTCCCTTCATTACACTATCTTGGCCATTACCCTTCATTACCCTATATTGGTCATTACCCTACATTACACTATATTGGTCAATACCCTTCATTACAATATCTTGGCCGTTACTCTCCATTACCCTATATTGGTCATTACCCTACATTACACTATATTGGTCAATACCCTTCATTACAATATCTTGGCCGTTACTCTCCATTACAATATATTGGTCATTACCCTTCATTACACTATCTTGGCCATTAGCCTTCATTACACTATTTTGGTCATTACCATTCATTACACTAACTTGGTCATTGTACATTAAAGTATACCATCTTGGTCATTATACTATCTTTATTGCAACACATAGCAATGGGAAAGAGGACAGATTTGGATGACGTAAAACCACTTTCCCTTTTAATGTATGTGACAATGTTACAACGCGTGGACGTCTGCAGATACCTATTCGGGCCTCACACACACACATACACACACCCACACACACACACACACACACACACACACACACACACACACACACACACACACACACACACACACACACACACACACACACACACACACACACACACACACACACACACACACACACATACACACACACACACACCACACACACCCACACACACACACACACACACACAGACACACACACAGACACACACACACAGACACACAACACACACAGACACACACAACAGACACACACAGACACACACAGACAGACACACACAGACACACGACAGACACACACAGACACACACAGACACACACAGACACACAGACACACACACAGACACACACAGACACACAGACACACACACAGACACACACAGACACACACAGACACAGACAGACACACAGACACACACAGACAGACACACACAGACACAGACAGACACAGAGACAGACACACACAGACACACACAGACACAGACAGACACACACACACACACAGACAGACACAGACAGACACACACAGACACAGACAGACACACACACACACAGACACACACACACAGACCCAGGAATGCACAGCCTTCCTCTTACTGTTTCTGTAAAGATGAGGAGAGGTCTGTCCATAATAAAGAGATGTTCTGCTTTTTTGACACCACACTCCACAAAGCAAGTCCTGCAGGCTCTAGTTTTATCTTGATTATTGTCCAGTCATGTGGTCAAGTGCTGCAAAGAAAGACCTAGTTAAGCTGCAGCCGGCCCAGAACAGAGCAGCACGTCTTGCTCTTCATTGTAATCGGAGGGCTGATGTAAATACTATACATGCCAGTCTCTCTTGGCTAAGAGTTGAGGAGAGACTGACTGCATCACTTCTTGATTTTATAACAAACGTTAATGTGTTGGAAATTCTAAATTGTTTGCAAAGTCAACTTACACAAAGAACTGACACACACACTTACCCCACCAGACATGCCACCAGGGGTCTTTTCACAGTCTCCAGGTCCAGAACAAATTCAAGGAAACTTAAAGTATTATACAGAGCCACGAGTACATGGAACTCCCTTCCAACTTATGAAGCGTAAGTGCACAGCAAACTTGGTTTAAAAAAAATAAAATAAAGCAACACCTCATGGCACAACTCCTCTCTCCCATGTGACCTACTTGTTGTAAGTATGTACTGACATGTAGGTGTAACTGATAGATGCACACACACACAAGTTAATGTTTTTAAATGTGTGTAAATTGTAAAGTATTTTGTCTGTAATGTCTTTTCAGTTATGTGTCGGACCCCAGTAAGACTAGCTGTCGCCATTGGCGTCGGCTAACGGGGATACTAATAAATCAAATCAAATCAAATCAAAACCCACATTACTTTTTCTCCAACCTCACCCAATAAAGGATCAGATTTTACAAAATGGCTTCCACAGATTCAATAGGTGGGAAAAGAGGGAGAAGGGTCTGGCGGGATGGAGAGAGAGAGAGAGAGAGAGAGAGAGAGAGAGAGAGAGAGAGAGAGGGTAGGGAAACTCTGCAGGCAATCATTCCACTGTGTGAACTTGGCAAGGGAAGAACTGATTTCACGCCCAGAAACACACATTGATGGAGAGAGAGAGAGAAGAGAGAGAGAGAGAGAGGGAGAGAGAGAGAGAGAGAGAGAGAGAGAGAGAGAGAGAGAGAGAGAGAGAGAAGGGGAGATATCGATTGGACCAGGTGCGGGGAGGGAGAGACAGAAAGAGAGAGAGAGAGAGAGAGAGAGAGAGAGAGAGGGGGGGGGGGGGGGTGTCTGAGGATGCCAGCTGGTTTAGAGTCACATCCAGTGAATAACAACCCAGCATCCCCTCTCTTCCTCCAGCAACCCTCGCACACGCACACACTGTGGAAAACAGTTTCTACATATTACGGTTCAATGAAGCCTCATTCGTTGGTAATTATAAATGTATGATCATTTAACATTGAAACTCATGACCTTGTGTGGACGATTCTGAGGAGGGTCCATGCATGTGTCCCAAATGGTACCCTAGACTACCCTGTATGGTGCTCTATGGTTTAACACTCTAGGGTAGTACTGCACTATGAAGGCAATAGAGTGCCATTTAGGAGCATTTGACATGAGTCTTCTAACTCCTTGACTGAACTGGACCACATCCTGAGAGATGTTCGTTATATATTGAACAGCCTGATGGGAATACTGGACTTACAGCTACAGAGAGAAAATCAGACTGACAGGCTAGTAGTAATAACCACCTTGAAATTAAGGGGTGGTGGGCCCAAATTTACAGGGGGGTTTTTTGTGTAATAAAAACCCCCCCTTGATATTAGGGGGGGGTTTCCAAAGGGAAATGACAAACTAGTGTAATTAAACCCCCCCTTTAATAGTGTTTGCCCCGACTGAAAAGGGCCCAGTTTGTAATAATCCCCCCTTGAAAATTAGTTTTGGTGCCCAGGGAAAATGGGCAGTTTTCCCGTAGTAATAAAAACCCCCCCTTGGGTATTAGTGTTTGGGGGCCCGGGTGGGGCTTTTTAGTCCCCGTAATAATCACCTTGAAAATTATTTTTGGGGCCCGGGCTGACAGTTTTAGTAGTAATAACCACCTTGGGTATTAGTGGGTTTCCCCGGGCTGAACAGGGGCTTTGTTTTAATCCACCCTTTTATAAATTTGTTTTGGGGGGGCCCAAACCCCCGGGCAAAAATTTTTTTAGTATAATTAAACCCCCTTTATATTTTGTTTTGGTTTTCCAGGGGCTGACAGTTTTTAGTGTAATAATCCCCCTTGATAATTTGTGTGGGGGGCCAGGGGCTGACAGTCTTTTGGGGTAAAAAAACCCACCTTTATATTGTGTTGGGGGCCGGGCTGGGCAGGCCTTTGTATAATCAACCTTGATATTTTGTGTGGGGGTTTCCAACTGAACCCGTCCCCAGTAGTCCAAAAAACCCCTTGATATTAGTTTGGGGGCCAACGACAGTTAGTAAATAATAAAACCAACCCTTTATTTTTAGGTTTTTGGGCCCCCCCCAAATGCCCCCTCTAGTAGTAAAAACCACCTTTGATATTTTTGTGGTGCCACGGACAGGGGGAGTGTCAAATCCCCCTGATATTAATGTGGGGGGCCAGACTGACGCTAAATAAATAAAAACCACCTTTATATTAGTGGGGGTGCCAAAAACTGACGTCTAGTTAGGGAATAAACACCTTGTATTAGTTGGGGGTGCCCAACCCTTGGGGCCCGTCCCCCCGTAGTAAAACCCACCTTTATATTAGTTTTGGGGCCAAAAACTGACAAGGGCCCAGTAAATATTTAAAAACCTTGATATTAGTGTGGTTTCCAGCCCGACAGTCCCAGTATAATAACCAAACCCTTTATATTAGTTTTGGTGCCAGAAATGACATCTAGTTTGTAAAAACCCCCCTTTATATTAGTGTGGGGGGCCCGACAAACAGGCCCAGTAGTAAAAATAACCCTTTATATTAGTGTGGGGGGCCAGACTGACAGTCCCATTAAATAAAAATTTACCTTTATATTAAGGGGGTTTTGGCCCCGCTGAACCAAAGGAAAATAGTAAAAACCAAACCCTTTATATTTTTGGGGGTGCCAGACTGACAGGCTAGCAGTAATAATCACCTTGTTATTAGTGTGGTGCCAGACTGACAGTCTAGTAGTAATAATCACCTTGATATTAGTGTGGTGCCAGACTGACAGTCTAGTAGTAATAACCACCTTGGGTATTAGGTTGGGGGCCCCGGGCGGGCAGTCTAGTGAAAACCACCCTTGATTTTTAGTGTGGTTGGGCCGAAATGGGGCAGTTTTTAGTACCTTAAAAAACCACCTTGATATTAGTGTGGTGCCAGACTGAAAAGGGGTAAACATAAAATTAAACAAACCCTTTATATAGTGTTTGGTTTCCAAAATGACAAACTAGTAATTAAAAAATTTAAACCCTTATATTTGTGTGGTGCCAAAACTGAAAAGTTTAGTTGTAATAACCAAACCCTTTAATTAGTT
The DNA here is from genome assembly GCA_902810595.1 of Coregonus sp. 'balchen'. Classification (NCBI taxonomy): domain Eukaryota; kingdom Metazoa; phylum Chordata; class Actinopteri; order Salmoniformes; family Salmonidae; genus Coregonus; species Coregonus sp. 'balchen'. The sequence continues at coordinate 4,379,861 of LR778274.1, read as the reverse complement.
TGGGGGCCCCGACTGGGCGCTAAATAGTAAAAAACCACCTTGTAATTTTGTGGTGCCAACTGACAAAATCTAGTTTTGTTTTAAAAACCAAAACCCTTTTAAATTTTGTTTTTTTGGTGCCCGAAAATTTACCCCGGCTTGTAGTTTAAAAACCAAACCCCGATATTGTTTGGTGGCCCCGGACTGAAAAAGTCTATTAGTATAACCCCCTTGATGTAGTGTGGTGCAAGAACTGAAAAAGGCTACTGTAATAATCCACTTTATATTAGGTTTTGGTGCCAGACTGAAAAGTTTAAATAAAATAAAAAATCACCTTGATATTAGTGTGGGGCCCCAGACGACAAGGGGCTATAGTAAATCACCTGATATTAGTGTGGGGGCCAGAAAAGGGGGCTAGTAGTAAAAAACCCTCTTGAAAATTTTGTTTTTTTGGTGCCAAGACTGGGCGGCCCAAAAGAATAAAACCCCCTTGATATTTGTGTGGTGGGCCCAAATGGGCGTTCCTACTAGTAATAAAACCCCCCCTTTTATATTATTTGGGGCCAGACGGACAGGCTAGTTTGTTTAAAAACCACCTTGATATTAGTGTTTGGGGCCCGACAAACCCGGGTTTTAGTAAAAAACCACCTTTATATTGTGTGGTGCCCCGGGCTCAGTTAGCAGTTAAATAACCCTATTGAATTAGTTTTGGTGGGCCCGGCAGAACCCGGGGTTTCTAGTAAAAATCAAACCCTTTAAAAATATGTTGGGGCCCGACGGGCAGTCTAGTAGTAAAAACACCTTGATTTTTTTTGGTTGGGGGCCGACGGGCAGGTAGTAAATAATAACCACCTTGGGTTTGGGGTTTTTGGGCCCCGGAATGACCCCTATTGTAATAAACACCAAAATAAAAGTTTTTGGGGGCCAGACTGACAAATTTTTAGTATTAAAAATCCCCCCCTTTATATGATTGGGTTTTCCCGAAATGACCGTCTAATTAAATAACAATCACTTGATATTTTTTGTGGTGGGCCGGGCAAAACCAAACTTTTTAGTAGTAAAAAATCAAACCCTTTATATTATTTTGGGGGGGCCCGGAAATTTAAATCTGTAGTAATAAAATTTACCCCTTTATATTAGTTTTTTGGGGCCCGAAATGACAGGCCCAGAGTAAAAACCATAATTTAATTATTGTGGGGCCCGACTTTACACTTTCTAGTTAATAATCACCTTGATATTAATGTGGGGCCCCGAACCCGGGCAGTTCTTAGTTTAAAAAACCTCTTGGGTTTTAGTGTGGGGCCAGACTGACCGTCTAATTTTTAAATAAACCCCCTTGAATTGTGTGGGCCAGACGACGGTAGTAGGAATAACCCCTTGATTTTTAGTGTTTGGGGCCCGAAAATACCGGTACTATTAAAAAATCACCTTGATTTTTAGTTGTGGTGCCGGAAAACGGGCAGTCTAGCAGTAATAAAACCAACCCTTGAAAATTAGTGTGGGCCAGACAAACAGGGGTAAGTAAAATCACCTTTATATTAGTGGGGGGCCAGAAATGGGAAAAAAGGGGGTTTCTAGTAAAAAATCACCTGATATTTGTTGTGGTTGGGCCCCCCCAGACGGGGGTAGTTAAATAATAACCAAAACCTTTTAATTAGTGTTTTGCCAGAAATAAAAAGGAAAAAGTAGTAATAAACCCCCCTTGAATTTAGTGTGGTTTCCAGGGCTGACCCGGGTTAGTAAAATTTAAACACCAAATTTATATTAGTTGTGGTGCCAGGAACCGACAGTCTAGTAGTAAAAAAACAAAAACCTTTATATTAGTGTTTTGCCAACTGAGATCTAGCAAAATAAAACCACCCCTGAAATTAGTGTTGGGGGCCCAACTGAAAAGTCTAGTAGTAAAAAATCACCTTTATATTAGTGGGGGTGCCCAGACTGGAACCGTCTAGTGAAAAAATCAAAACCCTTTATTTAGTGTGGGGTTTCCAACTGACGGCTAGTAGTTTTAAAAACCAAACCCTTTATATTTGTGGGGTGCCAGAATGACATCTAAAATAAAATTTTAAAAACCTTGATATTGTGTGGTGCCAACTTTACATTTAGTATAATAAAAAACCAAAACCTTTATATTAGTGTTTGGGGCCCGACTGACAGTCCCAGTAAATAATAACCACCTTGATATTTGTGTTTGCCAGACCCGACAAATCCAGTAGGAAAAACCACCCTTTTATAAATTTGTGGGGTGCCAACTGACAGGCTAAATAGTAATAACCACCTTGATATTAGTGTGGTTTCCAACTGGGCAGTTTTAGAGTAATAAAACCAAACCTTTTAAATTTGTGTGGGGGCCCCGACTTTACAGCTATAAATAAAAAATTTACCTTGATATTAGTGTGGTTCCCGGCTGAAAAGCTAGTAGGGAAAACCCCTTTATTTAGGTTGGGGGTTTCCAGCCCGAACTCTAGTATTAAAAAATTTCCCCTTTATATTATTGGGGGTGCCCCGGGCTGACAGTCTAAGGTTGTAATAAAAAACCTTGTATTTTTTGTGGTGCCAAAAATGGGAAAAGTCTTTTTATTTAAATAACCAAAAACCCTTTAATTGTGGTTTTGGGGCCAGGGGTGGGCAGTCTAGGTAAAACCCCCCTTGATATTAGTGTTGGGGCCCCAAATGACAGGGGTAAAAGTAATAATAACCCCGATATTATTTTGGCCAGGGGCTGACATCTTTTGTTGTAATTTTAAAAACCCCCTTTTATATTATGTGGTGCCGACTGAAAAGTCTGTAGTAATAATAAACCCTTTATATTTTGTGTTTGCCGGAAATGACAGTCTAGTATAATAACCACCTTGATAAATTTGTGTGGTGCCCCGGGCTGACCGTCTAGGGGGTAATAATCACCTTTTTATTAGTTTTTTTGCCCCGGGGCTGACGTCTAGGTAAAAAACCAAACCCTTTTAAATTTGTTTTTTGGTCCAGACTGGCCCGGGCTAGTAGTAAAACCAAACCCTTTATAATTTAAGGGGTGGTGGGCCCGAAAAGACAGGGTAGTAATAATAATCACCTTGATATTAAATGTGGTGCCAAAAATGAACCTTTTAGTTTGTAATAATCCAAAACCCTTTATATTTGTGTTGTTTTTAAACCCGACCCGGGCTATTTTGTTTTAAAACCAAACCCTTTATATTAGTGTGGGGCCCGACCGGGGAAACCGGGAGCCCCCGTAAATAACACCTTTTATATTAGTGTGGTGCCCGACTGACATTCTTTTTTTTATTAAAAATCACCTTGGTATTGTGTGGTGCCAGAATTACAGTCTAGTAGAAAAACCCCCCCTTATATTAGTTGGGGGTTTCCAAACTGGGCAGTCCCAGTAGTAAAAACAAAACCCCCTTTATATTACGTTTTGGGGGCCCCGGGGCTGCCGTCTTTAAAGTAAAAAAACCCCTTTATATTAGGGTGGTTTCCAGGGGCTGGGCCGGCTAGCAGGGAAAAATCAAACCTTTTATATTAAAGTGGTTGGGCCCAAAAAACATCTAGTAAATAATAATCCAAAACCTTTATATTAGTTGTTTGGGCCCCCCTGACTCTAGTTTGTAATAAAAACCCCCTTGATTTAGTGTGGGGGCCCGGGCTGACATTTTAGTAGTTTAAAAACCAAACCCCCAAAATTTTGTGTTGGGGCCAGGGGTGAACGTTTTAGTAGTAAAAACCCAAACCCTTTATAGTAGTGTTTGGGGCCAACTGGGCAAATCCCTTTTAAATAAAAAAACCACCCTTTTATTAATTTTGGTTTCCAGCCCGACCCCTAGTAAATAATAACCACCTTTTTTATAAATAGTGTGGTTTCCAGACTGGGCAGGTACTAGTAATAACCAAAATTGGGTATTAGTTTTGGGGGCCAGAAATGACAGTTTTAGTATAATAAATCACCTTTAAAATTATGGGGGGTGCCCGAAATGACAGTTTTAAAAGTAAAAATCACCTTGATATTAGTTTTGGGGCCAGGAAAAAGACAGGCTTTTGTTTTAATAAACCCTCTTTGATTTTGAGTAGGGGGCCCGACTGACAGGAAATATTTAAAACCCCCCCTTTTAAATTTGTGTGGTGCCCAGACTGACAGGCTTCTATAATAATCAAACCCTTTATATTAAATGTGGTGCCCCGAACCCACAGTCAGTAGGGAATAACCACCCTTTATATTGTGTGGTGCCAGAAAAAAGGGTACTAGTTTAAAACCACCTTGAATTAGTGTTGGTTGGGCCCGAAAAAGGGCCGTCCCACAGTAAAAAACCTATTGATTTTTAAATGTGGTGCCCAAAAAAGGAAAAGGCTAAGTTTTAAAAAAAACCCTTTAAAGTAGTGTGGTTCCAGACTGGGCATCCTTTTGTAGTAAAAATCACCTTTTATTTTGGGGGGGTGCCCCGACTGAAAAAGGGTAGTAGTAAAAAAAACCTTGAAAAAATTTGTGTTGGGGCCCCGAAATGACAGGGGTATTATTTTTAACCCCCATGATTTTTGTGGGGGTGCCAGAAAGGGCAGTCTAGTGTAATAAACCCCTTGATAGGAAATTTTGGTGGCCCCGGAAAAAAACAGTCTATTAAGGGAACCCAAACACCTTTATATTTTTTGGGGGTGCCAGGAAAAGACAGTCCTTTGTAATAATCACCTTTTATATTTTGTGGTTTGGGGCAACCCGACAGTCTAGTTTGTAATAATCACCCCTTTTATTATTGGTGCCAGAAATTTACAGGTAGTAGTAATAAAACCCTATTGAAAATTAGTGGGGTGCCAGACGACAGGCCCACCCAGTAAAAAAAATCACCTTGATTTAGTGGGTGCCAGAAATGACAGTTTTGTAAAAAAACCATCTTGGGGTTTTAGTGTTGGGGGCCCCGACTGAAAAGTCTAGTTGTAATAAAAACCCCCTTGATATTAGTGGGTGCCAAACGACAAGGGGTAAATATTTAAAAACCCAAACCCTTTATATTAGTGTGGTTTTTGGGCCCGACATTTTCAGGCTCCCAGGGAATAAACAACCCCTTATATTAGGGGGGGTGCCGACTGGGCAAATCTAAAAAGGTAAATAAAAACCAACCCCCTTTTAATTTTGGGGGGTGCCAGAAAAACAGGCTAGGGGTTTTAAAAAATCACCCCTTTAATTATTGGGGGTTGCCAGGGCTGACAGGTAAATAGTTTTAATCACCCCTTGGGGAAAAAGTGTGGTGGGCCCGGAAAAAGACAGGTAGTGTAATAAACCCCCCCTTTATATTAGGTGGTTTGGTGGGCCCGACTAACAGAATAGGTTAAAAATAATCAAACCCTTTTAAAATGGGGGTGTGGTTTCCAGACTGAAAAGGCTAGGTTTTAATAATCACATTGATATTAGTTTTTGGTGGCCCAGACTGGGCAGTCTAGGGAGTAATAAACCCCTTGATATTTTTTGTTTTGCCAGGGGTGAGACCCAGCCAAAAATTAAATAAAACCCCCATGATATTAGTGGGTTTCCCGGGCGGGCAATTCTAGTGTAATTTTAAACACCTTTATATTATTTTGGGCCAGACTGACAGGGCTTAAATGGGAAAAATCACCTTGATATTAAATGGTGTGGCCCCGACTTTCCCGGCTTTGTAGTTTTTAAAAACCCCCTTTATATTAGTTTTGGTGCCAGGAACTGAAAAGTCTGTAGTAATAATCACCCTTGATTTAGTGTTGGGGGCCAGGGCTGGGGCAGTTTTAGTAGTAAAAAACCAACCCTTTTATATTAGTGTGGTTCCAACTGGGCGTTTTTAGAGTAATAAAACCCAAAACCTTTATATTAGTTTTGGTGCAAAACTGGCAGTTAGTAGTAATAAAAAAACCTTGATATTGTGTGGTGCCCCGACTGAAATTGTAAATAAAATAGTCCCCCTGAAAATTTTTGTGGTTGGGCCCGACTACGTCTAGTAGTAACAATCAAACCCTTTATATTTTTGGGGGTTTGGGGCCAGAAATGACCCGTCTAAATAGTAAAAAACCACCTTGATATTTTTGTTTTTGGGTTCAAATGACAGGGCCCGTAGTAATAATCAAACCCTTTTTATATTAGTGTGGGGGCCCCGGGGCTGACAGTTTTTAGTAATAAAAATCACCTTGATATTAGGGTGGTGCCAACCCGAAAAAGGGCTAGTAGGGAAAAACCACCTTGATATTAGTGTGGTGCCAGACTGACAGGCTATTAGTAATAATCAAACCCTTTATATTAGGGGTAGTGGGGCCCGGGCTGCATCTAGTAGTAAAAAACCAAACCCTTTATATTAGTTTGGTGGGCCCGACGGGAAAGGGTAGCGTAAAAAATCACCTTGAAAATTAGTTTTTTGGGGCAGATGACTTTTAGTAGTTTAAAAAACCTTTAAATTTTGTGGTTTGGGGCCAGAATGGGCCGGTTTTAGTAGTTAAAAAACCCCCTTGATATTAGTGTGGTGGGCCCGACTGAAAAAGGGTTTGTAGTAATAACCAAACCTTTTTATATTAAATGTGGTTTTCCAGACTGACGGCTAGTAGTAAATTTTTGTTTTTAGGGCAGCTTTTTTTGGGCCAAGTCACTTTGGCTACATATAATTAGAAAAACCTTTTTTCTGAGTGTTTTCACCTTTTCAGGGAGGCTTATTTTAATACAAAAAATGTTCCCTTTTTTTAAAACCCGGTTTTTTGGGAAACTACAACATGTATCCTTTCTAAACCTTTTTGTATCTAAAAACATGTTTTCCTTTTTTTAAACCCGTTTTTGTATCTACAAAAAATGTACCCCCCCTCTAACCTGGTTTTTAAAATTTACAAAAAAGTAAAACCCATCTAACCCGTTTATATTTTCTACAACATGTACCCCATCTAACCTGTTATATATCTACAAAATTCCCCTTCCCAAAACCTTTTTATGTATCCACAACATTTTCCCCCTTAACCTGTTATTATCTAAAAAAATTACCCCCCCCTCTAAACCCGTTATACATTACAAAATTTTAACCCCCTCTAAAAAAGTTATATAAAACTAAAACATGTACCCCATCTAACCTGTTTTTATCAAAAAATGTCCCCCCCCTCTAACCTGTTATATATCTAAAAATCATGTCCCCCCTCTAAAACCCGTTATATTATCAAAAAAAACGTGTAAAACCCCTCTAACCTTTATATACTAAAAAAAATGTACCCCATTTTAACCTGGTTTTTAAAATCTAAAAAACATGTACCCCATTAACCTGGTTTTTAAAAAAAAATTAAAAAATTTTACCCCCCAACTAACCTGGTTTTGGGATCTCAAAAAAGTACCCCATCTAACCTTTTATATATCTACAACAGTAACCCCCCTACCTGTTATATATTTTACAAAAAGGGACCCCATCTAAACCCTTTTTTTATCTACAAAATGGTTTCCCCCCCCCTAACCTTTTTATGTATCTACAAAAAAGGGACCCCCCAAACTAAAAACCTGTTTTTATATTACAACATGTAAACCCCCTCTAAAACCCGTTATATTTTACAAAGGGACCCCATCTAAAACCTGTTAGGGATCCCACAACATGTACCCCCCTCTAAAACCCGTTTTTATATCTACAACCCTGCCAACCCCCTCTTTAACCCGTTTTGTATTCCGACAAAAATTTTTCCCCATCTAAACCCGTTTTATCTACAACTTGACCCCATCTAACCTGTTTATATATCTATAAAAATTTACCCCAAACTTAAAAACCCGTTATGTAAACTAAAAAACATGTACCCCCTCTTAAAAACCCGTCCCTATTTTCTACAACGTACCCCCCCCTAACCTGTTTTTTTTATCACAATTGTACCCCATCCCAACCCTTTTTTTGTATCTAAAAACATTAACCCCCATCTAAAAACCCGTTATTAAACTACAACCTTTTTAAACCCCCCCTAACCTTTATATATCTAAAAAACAGTTAACCCCCTCTAAACCGTTTATATAAAAATTTCCAAAAAAATTTAAACCCCCTCTAAAACCGTTTTTATCTACAAAATGTCCCCATCTAAAACCCGTTATAGATCTACAAAAAGTAAACCCCCTCTAACCTTTTTTATATCTAAAAACATGTAAACCCCCTCTAACCTGTTTTGTAAACTAAAAACATGTAAAACCCCCTCTAAACCCGTTTTTATATCTACAACATGTACCCCCCTAACCTGTTTTTATATCTACCAAAAATGTCCCCCTCAAAACCCGTTATATAAACTACAAAAGGGCCCCCCCTTTTAAAACCGTTATAAACTTTCAAAAATGTTTCCCCCTTTTAAAACCCGTTATTTAAACACCCAAAATGTACCCCCCATCTAAACCTAAATTTTGTAAACTTTAAAAGTACCCCCCTCTAACCTGTGTTCCACCCCCTTCACAGAGGAAGTGTTTGTATGTTGTTTGAGTTACGCATGTAACCCCACCACCACTACAAGCAATACAGAAATACAAACCCTACCTTCTTCTGTGCTCCTCCAGTAAATGTAACCTACTGTGTTACGCTGAAGACATGCAAAACCACCCCAGCACATCTACCCCCTGTCTAACCTCCCCCCTCCCAACCCCCTCTGACTCCCCCCAGCACATCTACACCCTGTCTAACCTCCCCCCTCCCAACCCCCTCTGACTCCCCCCAGCACATCTACCCCCTGTCTAACCTCCCCCCTCCCAACCCCCTCTGACTCCCCCCCAGCACATCTACCCCCTGTCTAACCTCCCCCCTCCCAACCCCCTCTGACTCCCCCCAGCACATCTACCCCCTGTCTAACCTCCCCCCTCCCAACCCCCTCTGACTCCCCCCAGCACATCTACCCCCTGTCTAACCTCCCCCCTCCCAACCCCCTCTGACTCCCCCCCAGCACATCTACCCCTGTCTAACCTCCCCCCTCCAACCCCCTCTGACTCCCCCAGCAACATCTACCCCCTGTCTAACCTCCCCCCTCCCAACCCCCTCTGACTCCCCCCAGCACATCTACCCCCTGTATAACCCTCCCTGATGCCCCCATTCTTAACCTGTGGAGAAACGGAACACACTTGTGGGGCAATGTGTGTGTGTGTGTCTGTGTGTGTGTGTGTGTGTGTGTCTGTGTGTGTGTGTGTCTGTGTGTGTGTGTGTGTGTGTGGTGTGTGTGTGTGTGTGTGTGTGTGTGTGTGTGTTGTGGTGTCTGTGTGTGTGTGTGTGTGTGTGGGTGTGTGTGTGTGTGTCTGTGTGTGTGTGTGTCTGTGTGTGTGTCTGTGTGTGTGTGTGTGTGTGTGTGTCTGTGTGTGTGTGTGTGTCTGTGTGTGTGTCTGTGTGTCTGTGTGTGTGTCTGTGTGTGTGTCTGTGTGTGTTTTGGAGGGGGTTGCCGATCTCCTCTGAGTCACTCCCCCCTTTAGCCCTTATCACCCTCAACCCAACCTCATCAACAGTCAATGGCCTATTAGATCAGAGGACAGGTGTTAGTCATCGACAGCCGCTGTCCAATGAGACGAGAGGACAGGTATGAGTCAGTTTATATGGCCGTCATTCGGAACACGTCCTGAGATACAGTTAGGAGCAAAGCTAATAGAGAGGGTCAGTTAAGGACAGAGTAACAATTCCCTGACGGAACCCCAAGAATGAACACATTTTTTTATTCTTTCAGCTTCTCAGACTGAATGAATGGAACACCTGTTTTAGAATGCTCCATTCTGTGTCGAAGGTCTGATTGTAGCACCAGACCAACGGTTATCTCTGTGAAGTATTTTGGAATATCAGACCATTGAACAGATTATGATTATGATAGGGACTTATTTAGTTGGTATGAGTTTGATAGGGACTTATTTAGTTGATATGAGTATGATAGGGACTTATTTAGTTGGTATGATTATATAGGGACTTATTTAGTTTGGTATGAGTATGATAGGGACTTATTTAGTTGGTATGAGTATGATAGGGAATTATTTAGTTGGTATGATTAGGATAGGGACTTATTTAGTTGGTTGCTTATTTGGAATTTTGGGTTTGATATTAATAGGAATTTTTGTCTTTTTCCCTTTTTTCTTTTTTTCCCCCTCTGCTCCCTCTTCCCCCTTTTCCTCTCCTTTCCCGGGGGGGCCCCCAAAAACCCCCCAAAAACTTTTTGTGGCTTCACCCCAAAAATTTCCCCCCCTCCCCCCCTCCCTCTCTCTCTCCCCTTCCATTTCCTCCTGCTTTTTCTGTCTCTCTTCCTCTCTCCCCCTCTTTTTCTTCTCGCTCTCTCCCTCCCTCCCTTTAGTCTAGCAGCCCAGCCATAGTAGTCATATGAATAAGTTATGATCTAATACTTATGATGAATTATCATCAAGTTTTATTCAATAGGACTTCCCTATCGGTGGGTGCGAACACACACACACACACACACACACACACACACACCACACACACACACACACACAGAGGGCGTGAGAAGGTGCTTGAGCTTGTCATCAGGCCAAGTGGATCCGGCTTCAACAGGCAATCCAAACACGTACACACACACCTCGTACGCTAACACACACAGACACTCCTCGACGAGTAGGGACCCATAAATGCATTAATGGTTCTTACTTAAGTCTTTATGCTGACAACTGTGTGTCTCGTTTCCTATAGTCAACCTTAGCAGTCAACTGTAGCTGGAAGACCACTGTGGTTGAAAAGAGCTGAATCAAAACAGGACTCAAATACAAGGTCCCACAGCAACAACACATTATTCTGCCTTAATACACAGACGGTGTGTGAGTTCACACACAGGGGCACACACACACAAACACACACACACACACACACACACACACACACACACACACACACACACACACACACACACACACACACACACACACACACAGAGAGAGATTGCTGACTGGGCTGGTTTGTATGATGTGCACAGCTGTCCTGTGGGAACTTACTGAGGTGGTAAACAATGTCTTACCTGCTGGGAGGGAGGGAGGGAGGGGGGGTTAGGGGGTTGGGAGGAGGGAGGGAGGGAGGGAGGGAGGGAGGGATGGCGGAAAAGATAGAGAGAGGCCCGGTGTGTGCAGGAACAGGGCGTGAGAGGGGTTGAGAGAGATCAGAGAGGAAAGGGAGGGATAGAGGAGAGAGGAATGGAGGAAAGGAGGGAGGGAGAGAGAAAGAGAAGGGAGGGAAGGAGGGTCGGGAGAGAAACAGAGAAGGGAGGGAAGGAGGGTGGGAGAGAACAGAGAAGGGAAAGGGAGGGAAGGAGGGTGGGAGAGAGACAGAAGAAGGGAGGGAAGGAGTGGAGGGAGGGAAAACGAGAAGGGAGGGAAGGGGGGGGAGGGAAGGGAAAACAGAGAATGGGGGAAGGGGGTGGGGGCGGCGCCAGAGAAGGGGAGGGGGAAGGAGGGAGGGGAGGTAGCAGACAGAGAAGGGAGGGGAGGAGGGAGGGAGGGAATAACAGAGAAGGGAGGGCAGCGAGGGTGGGAGCGGAGACAGAGAAGGGAGGGAAGGGGGGGGGAGGGAGGGAAAACAGAGCAGGGAGGGGGAAGGAGGGGGTGGGAGGGAGACAGAGGAAGGGAGGGAAGGAGGGAGGGAGGGAAACAGAGAAGGGAGGGAAGGAGGGAGGGAGGGAAACAGAGAAGGGAGGGAAGGAGGGTGGGAGGGAGACAGAGAAGGGACGGAAGGAGGGAGGGAGGGAGACAGAGAAGGGAGGGAAGGAGGGAGGGAGGGAGACAGAGAGATGGATGAAGAGAGGAAGGTGTCTGTCAGGAAGATAAGAAGTGAGTCACCCTGAAGATATACAGTTGAAGTCGGAAGTTTACATACACTTAGGTTGGAGTCATTAAAACTTGTTTTTCAACCACTCCACAAATTTCTTGTTAACAAACTATAGTTTTGGGAAGTCGGTTAGGACATCTACTTTGTGCATGACATAAGTAATTTTTCCAACAATTGTTAACAGACAGATTATTTCACTTATAATTCACTGTATCACAATTCCAGTTGGTCAGAAGTTTACATACACTAAGTTGACTGTGCCTTTAAACAGCTTGGAAAATTCCAGAAAATGATGTCATGGCTTTAGAAGCTTCTGATAGGCTAATTGACATCATTTGAGTCAATTGGAGGTGTACCTGTGGATGTATTTCAAGGCCTACCTTCAAACTCAGTGCATCTTTGCTTGACATCATGGGAAAATCAA
>LR778274.1:4347729-4362729 GCA_902810595.1 Coregonus sp. 'balchen' | reverse complement strand
CCCTGAGAGGGGGGAAGGTCCGTCACAAAATCCACCGATAGGTGAGACCACGGCCGTTGTGGAACGGGTAGGGTGTTGTAACTTCCCCCTGGGCAGGTGTCTAGGCGCCTTACACTGGGCGCACACCGAGCAGCAGGAAAACATAAACCCTCACATCCTTTGCTAAGGTTGGCCACCAGTATTTCTCACTAAGGCAGTGCACTGTCGACCAATACCTGGATGACCAGAGGAGGGTGACGTGTGAGCCCAGTATATCAACCGGTCGCGAACCTCGAGCGGCACGATACCTCCGACCCTCTGGACACTGTGGAGGAGTAGGGTCGGAACGTAACGCCCGCTCGATTTCCGCATCCACCTCCCACACCACCGGTGCCACTAAACAAGACTCCGGGAGTATGGGAGTGGGCTCAATGGACCTCTCCTCAGTGTCATATAGTCGGGACAGGGCGTTCTGCCTTAGCGTTCTGGGACCCCTGGTATATATGTGATCTTAAATACAAAAGCGGGAAAGGAACATTGACCACCTTGCCTGGCGAGGGATTCAACCTCCTCGCTGCCCGGATGTACTCCAGGTTACGATGGTCCAGTCAGAATGAGAAAAGGGTGTTTAGCCCCCTCAAGCCAATGTCTCCACACCTCAGGGCTTGAACCCCAGCCAGCAGCTCCCTATCCCCCACGTTCATAATTGCGCTCCGCCGGACTGAGCTTCTTAGAATAGAAAGCACAGGGGCGGAGTTTAGGTGGCGTACCCGAGCGCTGAGACCAGCACAGCGCCGATCCCAGCCTCGGAAGCGTCCACCTCCACCTGGAATGCCAAAGAGGGATCCGGATGCGCCAGCACCGGCGCCGAGGTAAACAGGTCCTTCAAGCGTTTAAACGCCATATCAAGCCTCAGCTGACCACTGCAGGCGCACCGGACCACCCTTTAGCAGAGAGGTAATGGGAGCCGCTACCTGTCCAAAGCCCCGGATAAACCTCCGGTAGTAATTGGCAAAACCCAAGAAGCGCTGCACCTCCTTTACCGTGGTCGGGGTCTGCCAATTACGCTCTGGCAGAAACGCGGTCAACCTCCATCTCTACCCCTGACGCGGACAACCGATGTCCCAGGAAGGAGATGGACTCCTGGAAGAACAGACATTTCTCCGCCTTCGCATACAGGTCAGTTCCAACGTCTACCAAGCACTCGACGCACCAGGGACACATGCTCGGCTCGTGTAGCGGAATATATAGGATATCATCAATATATACCACAACATCCTGTCCATGCAAGTCCCGAAAAATCTCGTCCACAAATGATTGGAAGACTGAAGGAGCATTCATTAACCCGTATGGCATGATGAGGTACTCATAGTGACCCGAGGTGGTACTAAATGCTGTCTTCCACTCATCTCCATCCCTAATGCGCACCAGATTGTACGCGCTCCTGAGATCTAATTTTGTGAAGAATCGCGCCCCGTGTAATGACTCCGTCATGCTAGCAATCAGAGGAAGAGGATAGCTGTATTTGATGGTGATCTGATTTAGACCACGGTAATCAATACACGGGCGTAAACCCCCATCCTTCTTCTTCACAAAAAAGAAACTTGAGGAAGCAGGGGAAGTAGACGGCCATATGTAACCCTGTCTCAAAGATTCGGTGACGTAGGTTTCCATAGCGGCCGTCTCCTCCTGAGATAGAGGATACACGTGACTACGTGGGAAGCGCAGCGCCTACCTGGAGGTCTATCGCACAATCCCCCTGTCGATGAGGTGGTAATTGAGTCGCCTTCCTCTTACTGAAGGCGAGAGCCAAATCGGCGTACTCAGGTGGAATATGCAAGGCGGGGAACTTGGTTCTGGCTTTCCACCGTCGTTGCCCCTACGAAACGCCTAAACACTGCCCAGTACACTGATCAGACCATCCCTGGAGAGCTCTCTGCTGCCATTTAATGTTTGGGTCATGAGCTGTTAACCAGGGAAGCCCCAACACCACGGGAAACGCAGGAGAATCAATCAAATACAACCGTACCATCTCCTCATGACCCTCCTGCGTTTTCATCCCGAGAGGCGCCGTGACCTCCCTAATCAAACCAGACCCCAACGGGCGGGCTATCTAGGGCATGAATGGGGAAGGGCATATCAACAGGCACAATAGGAATCCCTAACTTATAGGTGAACTGACGATCAATGAAATTCCCAGCTGGCGCCCTGAATCTACTAGCGCCTTATGCTGGGAGTGAGGAGAAACCTCAGGAAACACCACTTTAATACACATATGATCGCAGAGAGCTCTGGGTGAGTTGGGTGCCTACTCACCGGGAAACACTCATCAGTGCGTCGCCCACTGCCTCGATTCCTAGGAGACCTTCCCCAGCACCGACCAGCAGTGTGTCCTCTGCGGCCACAGTTGGTGCAGGGGGACAGCCTCCCTCTGGTCTCCCTACTAGTCTCCCTAGCACCAGCACCCCCCGAGCTCCATAGGGGTCGGCTCGGAAGTGCTGGGGGGGGGATGGAATGGACGGCTCCGAATCCGGACGTCCGCGGGTAGCCAACAGGGTATCCAGCGAATCGACATGTCCACCAGTTGGGTCAAGCTGAGGTTGGTGTCCCTGCAGGCTAATTCCCGACGCACGTCCTCTCTCAGGGCTGCATCTGAAGTTGGTCGATGAGGGGCCCTCTCATTCCAAGTCCCGTGTTGGCGGCTAGCGTCCGGAAGTCCAGCGCAAACTCCTGCGCGCTCCTCCTCCCCTGTCTAAGGTGAATAGACGCTCACCCGCCGCTTTACACCTCTGGGGGATGATCGAATACTGCCCGGAAGCGGCGGGGTGAACTCCGCATAGCTGACCGTAGCGGCATCATCCCACCCCATTCGGCGTTGGCCCACTCCAGCGCCTTGCCGGACAGACAGGAGATGAGGGCGGGACACGCTCTCGTATCCCAAGGGCGCCGGGGTGAATGGTGGCGAGGTAGAGTTCAACCTGGAGTAGGAACCCCTGACACCACCCGGCCACGGTGCCATCCTAAGCCCTCGTGAGCGAGAAGCCGAATCCCACTGGACTCCGATATGGACCGATGGGTATCGTTTCTGATGATGGTGCATCGTAGGAGGAGATGTGGGCAAACCTCCCCTCTCCCACTCGCCGCAAAGTGTCCTCACTCATGCATGGTGGTACCCAGTGGTGGCTCCTGGCCCTCTTGGAGGCTTATGCGCTCCTCCATGATCCCCCCTAGGCACAACCGATCCTTCTGACTCCATGGTGGTGTGTTAATTTGTCAGAAACGGCGAAAGTGAAATGCGGTAGGCGAAGTCACCACGCCGACACGGAGCTACTGGAAATTGTATTTAAACAAGTCGCCAGGTAAATGACGTCTCCAAACAGACGTAGAAAAATAACACAACCGGTACACACTGTCGATGAACACAACCAATAACACACCACACCAAGCCCGACGCGGGTTAAATAGGGACTACAATACAACATAATGGGGAACAGTGTACACCATCAGAGACCAACAGTCCAACACCGAAACATAGATCGGTGGCATCTCGTACTTACTTACACTGGGTACGACTAACGCCGAAGCCTGCCCGAGCCCCCGGGAGAGGGCAGCCTCGGCTGAATCCGTGACAAGTGCACTATGGTTAGATAAGTGGGGGGCATTTTGGACGTATCTGTAGATTGCCTGGCTTAAGGTTATGGTGAATTGAACACAGTACAAATCATGGCTCATCACTAGATGGCTCTACATTTAAAACAACCTCACATATGTATCAGCTCTGGAATCCAGAGTGATTGTTGGCTGGAAGTAATTTTCCCAGGAATATTTGTGTGTGTGTGTTTGGAGACAGTGCCAAGTTGTGGTGCGTGTGTTTGTGAGAGAGTGCTTGTGCGTGGTGAGTGGTCCCTTAAAAGTTGCCCCTCAAGCAATACCTACTTTTTTGGTCTGATTTCAAGTTGCTCTATTCAGTCCAAATCAATTCCGCTGAGGCTTTAAACATTTCTCAACGCTGGGAAAAAGGAGAGATTGTTAAAGGGGGTTTTTAAAAGAAGTGGGGGGGAGGGAGGGGAGGGAGGAGAGAGCGAGAGCAGAGAGAGAGAGAGAGAATCGAGGGGGGGCCGCCGGGCTGGTCCCCCCTAAAAGGGGGAAATTGGGCCCGACCCCCTCTCGCCCCCCCTCTCGGCCTTTCCTTCTCTCGCTCCCCTTTTTCCCGCCTTCCCGCCTCCTCTTTTTCTTTCCCTCCCCCTCCTCGCCCTCTCTCCCCTCTCGCTCTCTCCTCCTCTCCCTCGCCTCTTTTTTTGGGGCTTTCCTTTCCCCTCCCCACCTTTACCCCTGCACCAAACTTTCTCCTTCCCGGGAAATACAAAACCCTTTTTAAAACTCATGCCCCCCTATAAGTGACTAAAATTTTTCCCCCGGTGAAACACAATTCTCCCTTAAATTTTTTTTAAAATCACTGCAAAAGCCCGGGGAAAGACTTTGTATTTGGGTTTATATGAGGCAAGACTCTCTGTGTGCATCCCAAATGGCACCCTTTTCCCCATAGAGCTCTGGTCAAAAGTAGGATGCTATTTGGGACACATACAGAGTCCAACCTTAAATAACCAGTATAGACTCTGACCAAAATGTACTGTCATAGGGGAATAGGGTGCCATTTGGGATGCAACTTCTGAAAGCAATCAGTCATTTCACACTGCAGAGAGTTGAGATCAGGTAGCAGTCACTACACTGCTGGAGGGAATCATCTTCTGAGTGGAACATGGTATGTGTGTGTGTCTGTTTGTATGTGTGTTTGGTGTGCGCTCCACTGTGGTGTATGTGAGTGTGAGTGGTGTGGTGTGTGTGTGTTTCTGAGTGTGTAGTATGTGTGTGGCTCGCAAGGGGAAGTAATTTTTCGGTCCAGTTCCTTACCGTCATTCTTCAATTAACTTTCCAGTCCGGTCAGGGTAAGAAGATCCATTGCAACCTCGATGAACATGGTGGATTGGATACTGGCGACTGGTTGTGTGGTGTCTACCAGTATGTGTGTGTGTGGTGTATGTGTGGTGTTGTGTGTGTTGTGTGTGTGTGTGTGTGTGTGTGTGTGTGTGTGTGTGTGGTGTGTGTGTGGTGTGTGTGTGTGTGTGTGTGTGTGTGTATGTGTGTGTGTGGTGTGTGTGTGTGGTGTGTGTACAGTGGGGGGAAAAAAGTATTTAGTCAGCCACCAATTGTGCAAGTTCTCCCACTTAAAAAGATGAGAGAGGCCTGTAATTTTCATCATAGGTACACGTCAACTATGACAGACAAAATGAGAAAAAAATATCCAGAAAATCACATTGTAGGATTTTTAATGAATTTATTTGTAAATTATGGTGGAAAATAAGTATTTGGTCAATAACAAAAGTTTCTCAATACTTTGTTATATACCCTTTGTGGCAATGACAACAGGTCAAACGTTTTCTGTAAGTCTTCACAAGGTTTTCACACACTGTTGCTGGTATTTTGGCCCATTCCTCCATGCAGATCTCCTCTAGAGCAGTGATGTTTTGGGGCTGTTGCTGGGCAACACGGACTTTCAACTCCCTCCAAAGATTTTCTATGGGGTTGAGATCTGGAGACTGGCTAGGCCACTCCAGGACCTTGAAATGCTTCTTACGAAGCCACTCCTTCGTTGCCCGGGCGGTGTGTTTGGGATCATTGTCATGCTGAAAGACCCAGCCACGTTTCATCTTCAATGCCCTTGCTGATGGTTTTCACTCAAAATCTCACGATACATGGCCCCATTCATTCTTTCCTTTACACAGATCAGTCGTCCTGGTCCCTTTGCAGAAAAACAGCCCCAAAGCATGATGTTTCCACCCCCATGCTTCACATTAGGTATGGTGTTCTTTGGATGCAACTCAGCATTCTTTGTCCTCCAAACACGACAAGTTGAGTTTTTACCAAAAAGTTCTATTTTGGTTTCATCAGACCATATGACATTCTCCCAATCCTCTTCTGGATCATCCAAATGCACTCTAGCAAACTTCAGACGGGCCTGGACATGTACTGGCTTAAGCAGGGGGACACGTCTGGCACTGCAGGATTTGAGTCCCTGGCGGCGTAGTGTGTTACTGATGGTAGGATTTGTTACTTTGGTCCCAGCTCTCTGCAGGTCATTCACTAGGTCCCCCCGTGTGGTTTTGGGATTTTTGCTCACCCGTTCTTGTGATCATTTTGACCCCATGGGGTGAGATCTTGCGTGGAGCCCCAGATCGACGGTAGATTATCAGTGGTCTTGTATGTCTTCCATTTCCTAATAATTGCTCCCACAGTTGATTTCTTCAAACCAAGCTGCTTACCTATTGCAGATTCAGTCTTCCCAGCCTGGTGCAGGTCTACAATTTTGTTTCTGGTGTCCTTTGACAGCTCTTTGGTCTTGGCCATAGTGGAGTTTGGAGTGTGACTGTTTGAGGTTGTGGACAGGTGTCTTTTATACTGATAATAAGTTCAAACAGGTGCCATTAATACAGGTAACGAGTGGAGGACAGAGGAGCCTCTTAAAGAAGAAGTTACAGGTCTGTGAGAGCCAGAAATATTGCTTGTTTGTAGGTGACCAAATACTTATTTTCCCCCATAATTTGCAAATAAATTCATTAAAAATCCTACAATGTGATTTTCTGGAGAAAAAAATGCTCAATTTGTCTGTAATAGTAGACGTGTACCTATGATGAAAATTACAGGCCTCTCATCTTTTTAAGTGGTAGAACTTGCACAATTGGTGGCTGACTAAATACTTTTTTTCCCCACTGTATGTGTGTGTGTGTGTGTGTATGTGTGTGTGTGTGTGTGTGTGTGCGCGTGCAGGTGTGTGTGTGTGTGTGTATGCTTGTGCGTGTGTGTGTGTGTGAGTGTTTGTGTGTGTGCGTGTGTGTGCGTGTGTGTGTTTGTATGCGCGTGCGTGTTTGTGTGTGTGTGTGTGTGCATGTGTATGTGTGTATGTTGTGTAATGCGCGTGCGGGGTGTTGTGTGTGTGTGGTCGTGTGTGCGTATGTGAGTCTGGTGTGTGTGGTGTTGCGTGTGTGTGGGCGTGTGTGTGTGTTTTTGTTGATCGCGTGCGTTGTTGTTGTGTGTGTGGCGTGTGTGTGTGGTGTGTGGTGTGTTTGGTGTGCCGTGTGTGTGGTGTTCGTGTTGCGTGTGCGTGTGCGTTGTTGTGTTGTATGCGGCCGTGCAATGTTTGTGTGCGTGTGGTATGTGTGTATGTGGGTATGCGCGTGCGGGTGGGTGTGTGTGTGTGTGTGGTGTGTGTGTTGTGGCGTGTGTGCGTAATGTGAATTCTGTTGGTGTGTGTGCGTGGTGTTGTTGTGTGTGTATGTGTGTGTGTGTGCGTGTGTGTGTGGTGTGTGTGTTTGTGTGCCGTGTGTGGTGTGTGTGGTGCGTGTGTGTGTGCGTGTGCCGTGTGCAGTGTGCGTGTGCGTGTGGTGTGTGTGTGTGTTGGGTGTGTGTGTTGTTTGTGTGTGGGTGTGTTTGTGGTGTGCATGCTTTAACCCGTGGCCTACTAAGGGTAAAACCTAGAACGGTGAGATTCAGTGGGTTGCTGCTCCAAAGCTGTACGTCCATGGACATAATAATTAGTTAAGGGATGGAACAAAAACCTGCTCAGCCAGTACCTCGCCAGAACACGAGAGAACCCTGTTCTGAATCCATAGTGACGTCACCTCCCCAGGACCAGAGAGAGACCCCTGGTCTGAATCCATAGTGACGTCACCTCCCCAGGACCAGAGAGAGACCCCTGGTCTGAATCCATAGTGACGTCACCTCCCCAGGACCAGAGAGAGACCCCTGGTCTGAATCCATAGTGACGTCACCTCCCCAGGACCAGAGAGAGACCCATCGTCTGGATCCATAGTGACGTCACCTCCCCAGGACCAGAGAGAGACCCATGGTCTGGATCCATAGCCACTGGGAAACACAATTGTGTTTGTGCCTAAGAGTGTTATTCTAAATCTAAGTTTTAACAACAAGATGTTTAACGCTTGAGAGAGGAGAACAAAGAAGATCCATGTTACATTCTAATAGAACCATATATTATAATAGGACATTCTAATAGAACCATATATTATATTAGGACGTTCTAATATAACCATATATTATAATAGGACATTCTAATGGGACAATACATTATAATAGGACATTCTAATGGGACAATATATTTTGATAGGACATTCTAAAAGAACCATATATTATAATAGGACATTCTAATGGGACAATATAATATAATAGGACATTCTAATGGGACAATATAATATAATAGGACATTCTAATGGGACAATATATGATAATAGGACATTCTATTGGGACCATACATGAATATTATTTAAATTACATTGCATACATTCACTTGCCAATCACTGGAATAGAATGATGTGCAGTTGCTTGCGAAAATATTTACCCCCCCTTGGCATTTTTTCTATTTTGTTACCTTACAACCTGGAATTTAAATGGTTTTGGGGGGGGTTTTATCATTTGATTTACACAACATGCCTACCACTTTGAAGATGCAAAATATTTTTTTATGTGAAACAAACAAGAAATAAGACCAAAAACAACTTGATAGTGCATAACTATTCACCCCCCCCAAAAAATCTATACTTTGTAGAGCCACCTTTTGCAGCAATTACAGCTGCAAGTCTCTTGGGGTATCTCTCTATAAGCTTGGCACATCTAGCCACTGGGATTTTTTCCCATTCTTTAAGGCAAAACTGCTCCAGCTCCTTCAAGTTGGATGGGTTCCACTGGTGCACAGCAATATTTAAGTCATACCACAGATTCTCAATTGGATTGAGGTCTGAGCTTTGACTAGGCCATTCCAAGACATTTAAATGTTTCCCCTTAAACCACTTTGAGTGTTGCTTTAGCAGAATGCTCAGGGTCATTGTCCTGCTGGAAGGTGAACCTCCGTCCCAGTCTCAAATCTCTGGAAGACTGAAACAGGTTTCCCTCAAGAATTTCCCTGTATTTAGCGCCATCCATCATTCCTTCAATTCTGACCAGTTTCCCAGTCCCTGCCGATGAAAAACATCCCCACAGCATGATGCTGCCACCACCATTTTTCACAGTGGGGATGGTGTTCTCGGGGTGATGAGAGGTGTTGGGTTTGCGCCAGACGTAGCGTTTTCCTTGATGGCCGAAAAGCTCAATTTTAGTCTCATCTGACCAGAGTACCTTCTTCCATATGTTTGAGGAGTCTCCCACATGGCTTTTGGCGAATACCAAATGTGTTTGCTTATTTTTTTTCTTTAAGCAATGGCTTTTTTCTGGACACTCTTCGGTAAAGCCCAGCTCTGTGGAGTGTACGGCTTAAAGCGATCCTATGGACAGATACTCCAATCTCCGCTGTGGAGCTTTGCAGCTCCTTCAGGGTTATCTTTGATCTCTTTGTTGCCTCTCTGATTAATGCCCTCCTTGCCTGGTCCGTGAGTTTTGGTGGGCGGCGCTCTCTTGACAGGATTGTTGTTATGACATATTCTTTCCATTTTTTAATAAAGGATTTAATGGTGCTCTGTGCGATTTTCAAAGAATTCAGATATTTTTTTTATAACCCAACTCTGATCTGTACTTCTCCACAACTTTGTCCCTGACCTGTTTGGAGAGCTCCTTGTTCTTCATGGTGCCGCTTACTTGGTGGTGCCCCTTGCTTAGTGGTGTTGCAGACTCTGGAGCCTTTCAGAACAGGTGTATATATACTGAGATCATATGACAGATCATGTGACACTTAGATTGCACACAGGTGGACTTTATTTAACTAATTATGTGACTTCTGAAGGAAATTGGTTGCACCAGATCTCATTTAGGGGCTTCTTAGCAAAGGGGGTGAATTCATATCAATGCACCATTTTTCTGTTAAGTTATTTTTTTTCATTTCACTTCACCAATTTGGACTGTTTTGTGTATGTCCATTACATGAAATCCAAATAAAAATCCATTTAAATTACAGATTGTAATGCAACAAAATGGGAAAAAGCCAAGGAGGATGAATACTTTTGCAAGGCACTGTCCTGACAGAGCAGGAGTCAGGATATATGGAGAGGAAGAATAGACAGAGAGGAATAAACGAGAGATGGAAAGAGAGAGTAGAGGTCAGGATGTTGTAGGTTAACAATACGATCATGTCTCCACGTCGCCAGGTCAGGATGTTATGGGTTAACAATACGATCATGTCTCCAGGTTGCCAGGTCAGGATGTTGTGGGTTAACAATATGATCATGTCTCCACGTCGCCAGGTCAGGATGTTATGTGTTAACAATACGATCATGTCTCCAGGTTGCCAGGTCAGGATGTTGTGGGTTAACAATATGATCATGTCTCCAGGTTGCCAGGTCAGGATGTTGTGGGTTAACAATATGATCATGTCTCCAGGTTGCCAGGTCAGGATGTTGTGAGTTAACAATATGATCATGTCTCCAGGTTGCCAGGTCAGGAAGTTATGGTTTAACAATATGATCATGTCTCCACGTCGCCAGGTCAGGATGTTGTGGGTTAACAATACGATCATGTCTCCAGGTTGCCAGGTCAGGAATTTACGGGTTAACAACATGATAATGTCTCCAGGTCTCCAGGTCTTCAGGACAAGCTGGCTATAATCTGAACCCAATGGGCCACCCTGACACTGTCCTGATTTAGAGACAGCACAGACGGCAGTCTACACCACCTGTGTGTGTGTGTGTGTGTGTGTGTGTGTGTGTGTGTGTGTGTGTGTGTTGTGTGTTTGTGTGTGACTACGCCACCTGTTTCCCCTCTAGATCTTCACAACATGCCTCACTGACCCACATAATGGGACGCCCCACACACACACACACACACACACACACACACACACACACACACACACACACACACACACACACACACACACACACACACACACACACACACACATACACAAATATCTCCCACCCTCCTGAACACAAATCACCTCTTACTCATCCCATATGGCCTACCAGATCAAAAACCCTGTTCCATGTGGGCCTTCAAATGCCCTATAATGTTGGAATCTCTCCCCGAGGAGAGACAATGTGATTCCAGGTAATCTCTTCAGCTTCTAACTGTGTTTTCCCACTGAGCTGACAACGTGGGTGTTGGTTATGGTGTTGACTAACACAAGTCACTGGGTCTGAGCTAGGTCATGCACCACCTTTTGCCAATTTTGTAATATCCTTCAGTTCTCCTTCTACCCTGTATAAAGCATGGTGTGTGTTTCTAATCATTACCTAATTTTAGTATATCGAACTACCTCCGTTTACACAAAGCCAGTTTATCTCAGTTGATAAACCAGGTTCTTCTGTCAAGATATTTAAACCAGGTTCTTCAGTCAAGATATTGACCTGTCTGTCTATCTGTCTGAAAGATATTAAATGTGTTCTATGTGCACTATGAATTCACTCATACCCTAATGAAGAATGACTGAAGAAATGTTATCCATCCCATGCAGTCACTTTGAGAACAACCTTCACTTCATATAATGACTGGTGTGTCTGTCTTGAAAGGCTGTGCATAAAGCCTTTTTTACTTTCTCATGAAGGATGATTGTCCATCTCATGAGACCACTGAGACCATGGATCAGCCACAGTCCCCTCAGACAGCTGAACCTCATGCGGTAGACCTGGCCCAACTACAGTTTGTTATTAGATCACTGTTGGTATGTGGACTGGGACTCTGAACAGGCCTTCATTGTTCGTCTTATAGGTTAGAACAAATCAAATGCCTATTTGGGCAAATTTCCTCTGTGTTTTACACTTGTAATTTGATTATAAGTAACTGTTCGGTCCAGGGACCCACAAGACGCCAAAGAATAGAAGTGTAATCTGCAATCACAATATGCCTGCCTGCCCATAGTGAAGGGGCCGGGTCTTGTAGGTTCAATGTTTTTGATTGTTGAACATAAAAGATTGTAAAAACACAAGGAAATGTGATTTTAATTCAGGAAATCTGTTCCCAATTATTCCCACGCATATTAGAGAGTCGTGATCGTATACAAATGTAAGCGAGGTTTGAAATTATTATGTTTTATCTTTTTATGTCGGTCTGGGTTGCGGTCAATTTGCAGTCTACAAATTATTTGTAATTATGTTTCCGGCCCCCTAACCATCCGCTCAAGAAAAAAATCGTCCTGAGGCTGAATCTAGTGGGTGATCCCTGATGTAGAGCGATAAGACCACAATGTCTCATTCGCAATCTGTTCGAACCCTGTGTGCCTGCCTGTTGGTCTGCCTGTCTTTGGACAAGGATGTGTGTATGTGTGAGCTGTCTGGAATCTCACACAGAATTCCCAAATTGGGAAATTCTCACTTCAGGACGGAGTGATCCTTATCTCTCCCTGGGAGACATCCTGGGAACGTGGGAGGGAGTGTGGGAACATTGTGCCCCATCCTGGGGGATATCTCTATCTCTGGCCATGTGGGATGTCTCTGTGTGGGTGTGGGAGGGAGGGGAGGATGTAGTTAAGTGGTTAATAGGAAACAGACGTTTACATCCTGAGTCAGAGTATGCTCTACCAACTGAGCTACAGGGGACTTAACTCTCTATGTAGATGGCTCTGGTCTGGCCTAACTCTCTATGTAGATGGCTCTGGTCTGGCCTAACTCTCTATGTAGATGGCTCTGGTCTGGCCTAATTCTCTATGTAGATGGCTCTGGTCTGACCTAATTCTCTATGTAGATGGCTCTGGTCTGGCCTAATTCTCTATGTAGATGGCTCTGGTCTGACCTAACTCTCTATGTAGATGGCTCTGGTCTGACCTAACTCTCTATGTAGATGGCTCTGGTCTGACCTAACTTTCTATGTAGATGGCTCTGGTCTGGCCTAATTCTCTATGTAGATGGCTCTGGTCTGGCCTAACTCTCTATGTAGATGGCTCTGGTCTGACCTAACTCTCTACGTAGATGGCTCTGGTCTGGCCTAACTCTCTATGTAGATGGCTCTGGTCTGACCTAATTCTCTATGTAGATGGCTCTGGTCTGGCCTAACTCTCTATGTAGATGGCTCTGGTCTGACCTAATTCTCTATGTAGATGGCTCTGGTCTGGCCTAACTCTCTATGTAGATGCCTCTGGTCTGACCTAACTCTCTATGTAGATGGCTCTGGTCTGACCTAACTCTCTATGTAGATGGCTCTGGTCTGACCTAACTCTCTATGTATATGGCTCTAGTCTGGCCTAACTCTCTATGTAGATGGCTCTGGTCTGGCCTAACTCTCTATGTAGATGGCTCTGGTCTGGCCTAACTCTCTATGTAGATGGCTCTGGTCTGGCCTAATTCTCTATGTAGATGGCTCTGGTCTGACCTAACTCTCTATGTAGATGGCTCTGGTCTGACCTAACTCTCTTTGTAGATGGCTCTGGTCTGACCTAACTCTCTTTGTAGATGGCTCTGGTCTGGCCTAACTCTCTATGTAGATGGCTCTGGTCTGGCCTAACTCTCTATGTAGATGGCTCTGGTCTGACCTAACTCTCTATGTAGATGGCTCTGGTCTGGCCTAACTCTCAATGTAGATGGCTCTGGTCTGACCTAACTCTCTATGTAGATGGCTCTGGTCTGACCTAACTCTCTATGTAGATGGCTCTGGTCTGGCCTAACTCTCTATGTAGATGGCTCTGGTCTGACCTAACTCTCTATGTAGATGGCTCTGGTCTGACCTAACTCTCTATGTAGATGGCTCTGGTCTAGCCTAACTCTCTATGTAGATGGTTCTGGTCTGGCCTAACTCTCTATGTAGATGGCTCTGGTCTGGCCTAACTCTCTATGTAGATGGCTCTGGTCTGGCCTAACTCTCTATGTAGATGGCTCTGGTCTAGCCTAACTCTCTATGTAGATGGCTCTGGTCCTGTGCAGTCCTCTGTGTAGTTCATTATTAGTTTCACTCCTTTCCTCAGACATTCCCGTTACTTCAACACTGTTTCCTGTCTGTGTCTGAATGGGAAAACGCACAGACAAGCCGACTGTGTGACTGCCTGGATGGAGAGAAATAGAGTCTCTGGTCTCAGTGGTTGAGTCTCGCCTTCACAGAGTTACACGACCAGAACCACTTTAATTCTCAACTCATTTCATGTTGAATTTGCAGCCCCACACAGCTCACTATAGATAGAGCGAAGCAGAAACAGAGAGAGAGACAGAGAGAGAAATATGAAAATAAAATAGGTATTTCAAGCCTGAGTGGCATTGAGAGTGTAATAAGACATGCTGGAATAGGGGAAGGTATTGTACTTTAATATAAAAGTGAAGTGAGGTGTGTGTGCGTGCGTGCGTGCATGCTTGCGTTCGTGCGGAAGTTCGTGCCGGGCATGTGTGTTCATATGTGCACGTGTGTCTGTACATGTGTACCTGCATGTGTGTTCATATGTGCATGTGTGTGTGTGTGAACAAGAGACCACACAGCCCTTAAGTGTGTGTCCGTGTGTGTTTCCGTGTGTGTGTTCATGCGTACCTTTATGCCTTGGCTCAAGTATGTAAGCGTGTGGTGGTGACACTTGAAACTTAGTTGTCTCTTCTCTCTGAATGGAACCCTCTATTCCTCCCACTTCTCTCCCTCCCTCTCCTTTCCTCACTCTATCCCTCACTCTATCCATCACTCTTCTCTCCCTCCCTCTCCATTCCTCCCTCTATCCCTCCCACTATCTCTCCCTCCATCTATCCCTCACTCTCTCCTTTCCTCCCTCTCTCATTCTTTCTTCTCTCCCTCACCATGCATTTGATCTCTTCTCGTCTGACATGCTACATGTGAATGGAGCCTCTGTTCACTGAGCAGTTAACAGCTAGTGTAACGCACACTTTTTAACACACAGAAACACACACACACCAGGTGACTGCATGGCTTTCACACAAAAAGCCTTTCATTCAGTCAGTCAGCCAGATGGGTGAGTCTGACAGTGTGGCCACCAGACAACCTTCCTCTAGCCAGAGAGAGAGAGAGAGAGAGAGAGAGAGAGAGAGAAAGAGAGAGAGAGAGAGAGAGAAAAAGGGGGGGGGGGGGGGTTGGGGGGGGGAGGGGGAAAAAAAAAGGGGGGGA
>LR778274.1:4315358-4347629 GCA_902810595.1 Coregonus sp. 'balchen' | reverse complement strand
CAAAAAACCGGTTGGGCAGAGGGAGGACCATCCCAGGGGGGGATGCAAAGTGTGGGATGCTGTCAGGAAGATAAGAAGTGAGTCACCCTGAAGATATACAGTTGAAGTCGGAAGTTTACATACACTTAGGTTGGAGTCATTAAAACTCGTTTTTCAACCACTCCACAAATTTCTTGTTAACAAACTATAGTTTTGGGAAGTCAGTTAGGACATCTACTTTGTGCATGACACAAGTAAGTTTTCCAACAATTGTTAACAGACAGATTATTTCACTTATAATTCAATGTATCACAATTCCAGTTGGTCAGAAGTTTACATACACTAAGTTGACTGTGCCTTTAAACAGCTTGGAAAATTCCAGAAAATGATGTCATGGCTTTAGAAGCTTCTGATAGGCTAATTGACATCATTTTGAGTCAATTGGAGGTGTACCTGTGGATGTATTTCAAGGCCTACCTTCAAACTCAGTGCCTCTTTGCTTGACATCATGGGAAAATCAAAATACATCAGCCAAGACCTCAGAAAAAAAATGGTAGACCTCCTCAAGTCTGGTTCATCCTAGGGAGCAATTTCCAGATGGCTGAAGGTACCACGTTCATCTGTACAAACAATAGTATGCAAGTATAAACACCATGGGACCACACAGCCGTCATACCGCTCAGGATGGAGAAGCGCTCTGTCTCCTAGAGATTAACGTACTTTGGTGCGAAAATTGCAAATCAATCCCAGAACAACAGCAAAGACCTTGTGAAGATGCTGGAGGAAACCGGTACAAAAGTATCTATATCCACAGTAAAACGAGTCCTATATCAACATAACCTGAAAGGCCGCTCATCAAGGAAGAAGCCACTGCTCCAAAACCGCCATAAAAAAGCTAGACTACGGTTTGCAACTGCACATGGGGACA
The DNA here is from genome assembly GCA_902810595.1 of Coregonus sp. 'balchen'. Taxonomy (NCBI): domain Eukaryota; kingdom Metazoa; phylum Chordata; class Actinopteri; order Salmoniformes; family Salmonidae; genus Coregonus; species Coregonus sp. 'balchen'. Next base: position 4,346,722 of record LR778274.1, on the reverse strand, counting down.
AAGATCGTACTTTTTGGAGAAATATCCTGTGGCTGATGAAACAAAAATAGAACTGTTTGGCCATAATGACCATCTTATGTTTGGAGGAAGAAGGGGGTTGTTTGCAAGCCGAAGAACACCATCCCAACCGTGAAGCACTGGGGTGGCAGCATCATGCTGTGGGGGTGCTTTGCTGCAGGAGGGAATGGTGCGCTACACAAAATTGATGGCATCATGAGGCAGGAAAATTATGTGGATATATTGAAGTAACATCTCAAGACATCAGTCAGGAAGTTAAAGCTTGGTCGGAAATGGGTCTTCCAAATGGACAATCACCCCAAGCATACTTCCAAAGTTGTGGCAAAATGGATTAAGGACAACAAAGTCAAGGTATTGGAGTGGCCATCACAAAGCCCTGACCTCAATCCTATAGAAAATGTGTGGGCAGAACTCAAAAAGCGTGTGCGAGCAAGGAGGCCTACAAACCTGACTCAGTTACACCAGCTCTGTCAGGAGGAATGGGCCAAAATTCACCCAACTTATTGTGGGAAGCTTGTGGAAGGCTACCCGAATACGTTTCACCCAAGTTAAACAATTGCTACCAGGCTACCAAATACTAATTGAGTGTATGTAAACTTCTGACCCACTGGGAATGTGATGAAAGAAATAAAAGCTGAAATAAATCATTCTCTCTACTATTATTCTGACATTTCACATTCTTAAAATAAAGTGGTGATCCTAACTGACCTAAGACAGGGAATTTTTACTAGGATTAAATGTCAGGGATTGTGAAAAACTGAGTTTAAATGTGTTTCGCTAAGGTGTATGTAAACTTCAGACTTCAACTGTACATGCAAATACAGGGTGGGAGAGAGAAACAGGAAGTGAACAAGAGCGAGAGAAAAAAAGGGAGCGAGAGAGAGAAAGAGGAAGTGAATGATTGATAGAGAAGGCGCATCAGTACGGTTTCTCTCTATAACTCCAGGAGGACAGTGACACACCCAGCGAGTATGATTCATGATTATTATATAAACCTATAAAACAACTGTGTCTCTAACCAGTAAATAATGACCTATACTACTGGCCTACAGTATCTATGTGTGTCCTTGTCAGTCTATCGTGTCCATGTTTTTCCTATGTTTACTGCAGGTGTATATGACCTTGTGTTTGCCACATCTACAGGACATGTGTATGTGCATTTTAAAAACAGATTATTTCCCATTAATGTCTTTAGCATTATTCTGTGGTCATTGGAGGGACAATAACAACATGCTACGTCTGTGGATTCGAACATGCGTGTGAGCGTGCGAGCGTGCGTCTGTGTGTGTGTGTGTCTACATCTGTTTTGTGACTGCGTCCAAAATGTCAACCTATAGCCTTTACAGTGCACTAAGTTTGTCTAGAGCCCTATGGGTAAATGAATAGGGTACCGTTTGGAAAACAGACTGTGTGTGTGAGTGATGATTTCAGCTGATTGGAACGACCGCTCCGTGAATTAGCGCTGATGCTAGCAACTTCAATGGGACCATTTAGCATTCCGCTAATAGCCTGTCACCATGGGCGGTCATCAGCCTCACGTTGACCTATTGACCTCTCTCAAAATGGCCTCTCTCTCATTATTTTTCATCTGTGTGTGTGTGTGATATAGTGTGGTGTGTGTGTGTGTGTGTGTGTGTGGTGTGTGTGTGTGTGTGTGTGTGTGTGCGTGTGTGTAAGTGTGTGTGTGTATGTGTGTGTGTGTGAGCTGGCTGTCTTGCCTGCTATATATATCATCAGGTGGACATGAATGTGTTTCAATACAGCAATCAATTAGATGTTAACATGCAGGTTCTGTCAGATGAACAGAAGGGGACCCGGTAGGGGGTACAGAGGTGTGTGTGTGATAGAGTGTGAGAGTTTGTGTACTGTGTGTGTGTGTGTGTGTGTGTGTGTGTGTGTGTGTGTGTGTGTGTGTGTGTGTGTGTGTGTGTGTGTGTGTGTGTGTGTGTGTGTGTGTGTGTGTGTGTGTGTGTGTGTGTGTGGTGTGTGTGTGTGTGTGTGTCTCTGTGTGTGTGTGTGTGTGTGTGTGTGTGACAGTGTACAACTTTTTCTGATGATTCTTGAAACTGCTCTTGTTTGTGTTCTTAAAGGTCAGTGATGTTTCATCTCCTGCTGCGGCTCCCAGAACACTTAATGGGGAGTTGCTGCAGTCTCCCAGAGGTTACAATGAGCTGAGCAACACACACACACACACACACAACACGCGCACACACACACCTCACTGCAGGGGTAAAAAACAATGTAAAGAGAAAGGAAGGATGAAGGTCATTGTATTTTTGCGTTTTGAAAGACGAGGTCATTTTGAGTGTCACGTAGAGTTACTAAAGTTTGTGTGGAAACTCCTCAGAGTGGATATCACCATGGTAACAAGAGAGGCAACAGAACTGTGGAATAGAGTGAGAGTTCCATGTGATTCTGATTCCACAGTGAGATGTCGGATGGATGAATGATCTGGCTCTATGATGCGTCCTAAATGGCACCGTATTCCCAAAATAGTGCACAACTTTTGACCAGAGTCCATAGGGAAAGTAGTGCACTATGAAGAGCATAGTGTGTCATTTGGGACGTATTGTCACGATCGTTTACTGATGAGACGGACCAAGGCGCAGCGTGATAAGAGTACATTTTATTACGTACTTGACACGACACAAAACAACAAACAAACGATACGTGAAGTCCTAGGTTACACAAAACAAACCTTTACGGAACAAGATCCCACACCGACTAGTGCCAAACAGGCTGCCTAAGTATGGTCCCCAATCAGAGACAACGAGATACAGCTGCCTCTGATTGGGAACCACCCTGGCCAACATAGATCCACACGATCTAGAAAACACAACATAGAAAATACAACAAAGAAACTCCACACCCTGGCTCAACATTTAAGAGTCCCCAGAGCCAGGGCGTGACAGTACCCCCCACCCCAAAGGCGCGGACTGCGACCGCGCCACACAAACACAACAGGGTAGGGGCCGGGTGGGCATTCCGCCTCGGAGGTGGATCCGGCTCCGGGCGTGACCACCACTTTCTCTCCACCTCCCTGTTGCGCCCCTGGTCTGGTCTGGCACCGCTGACTGGAGCTGGATCCGACGACGGTGGATCGATCTGTACAGGCTCCGGACTGGAGCCGCTGGCCGGAGTTGGACCGGACCCCGGTGGAGCGGATTGCTCTGGCTCCGGAGTGGAACAGGCACGGGCCGTGCCGGACTGACGACGCGCACCACTGGCTTGGTGCGGGGAGCAGGAGCAGGCCGGACCGGACTGACGACGCGCACCACTGGCTTGGTGCGGGGAGCAGGAACGGGCCACACCGGGCTGACGACGCGCACCACTGGCTTGGTGCGGGGAGCAGGAACGGGCCGGACCGGGCTGACGACGCGCACCACTGGCTTGGTGCGGGGAGCAGGAACGGGCCGTACCGGGCTGGCGATGCGCACCACTGGCTTGGCGCGAGGGACAGGAACAGGCCGGACCGGGCTGGCAACGCGCACCACTGGCTTGGTGCGAGGGACAGGAACAGGCCGGGCTGGACTGGGTACACGCACCACTGGCTTGGTGCGGGGAGCAGGAACGGGCCGGACCGGGCTGAAGACGCGCACCACTGGCTTGGTGCGGGGAGCAGGAACGGGCCGTACCGGGCTGGCGATGCGCACCACTGGCTTGGCGCGAGGGACAGGAACAGGCCGGACTGGGCTGGCAACGCGCACCACTGTCTTGGTGCGAGGGACAGGAACAGGCCGGGCTGGACTGGGTACACGCACCACTGGCTTGGATATACGGCACCGAGGAGGCGTACTGGAGACCACGAGCGTTGAGCCGGCACACCCCGTCCTGACTGAATGCCCATCTTTGCACGACACGTGCGTGGTGCTAGCACAGGACGTACAGGACTGTGCCGGAACACTCGCGGCACAGTACGTGCCTCCGCATAACACGGAGCCTGCCCAGTCACACGCTTCCTAGCCTGAGTATGGGGAGTTGGCTCTGCTTTAACCCTAGGCTCCGCCAACCACCCTTTTAGCCCCCCCCAAAAAAAATATTGGGGCTGTCTCTCGGGCTTCCTCCTCGGCCGGTACCCTCTGCGTTGCCGCTGCTCCTCTCTATAGCGCGCCTCCACAGTCTCCTCCCAAGGACGGCGATCCATTCCGGCCTGAATCTCCTCCCAAGTCCAGGATCCCTTCCCGTCCAGGATCTCCTCCCAGGTCCAGGCTGTCTGTCACGATCGTTTACTGATGAGACGGACCAAGGCGCAGCGTGATAAGAGTACATTTTATTACGTACTTGACACGACACAAAACAACAAACAAACGATACGTGAAGTCCTAGGTTACACAAAACAAACCTTTACGGAACAAGATCCCACACCGACTAGTGCCAAACAGGCTGCCTAAGTATGGTCCCCAATCAGAGACAACGAGATACAGCTGCCTCTGATTGGGAACCACCCTGGCCAACATAGATCCACACGATCTAGAAAACACAACATAGAAAATACAACATAGAAACTCCACACCCTGGCTCAACATTTAAGAGTCCCCAGAGCCAGGGCGTGACACGTATCTGTAGAGTGCACTGGTATTAAGGTTATGGTGAATTGACACAGTACAAATCATGGCTCACTAGATGGCACTACATTTAAAACATCCTCCATCATGTTATCAGCTCTGGATCAGAGTGATTGGTTGGCTGGAAGTATTCCAGGAAATATGTGTGTGTGTGTGTGTTTGTGAGACAGTTCAAGTGTGTGTGCATGTGTTTGTGAGAGAGTGCTTGTGCGTGTGTGAGTGTGTGCCGTTGAAGTTGTCTCAAGCACATAACCTAGTCAGTAATTTGGTCTGATTTCAAGTGTGCTCTATTCAGTGCCAATCAATTCCGCTGAGAGCTTTTAAGCATTTTCTCAAACGCTGAGAGAAGAGATAGAGAGAGAGATTGTTAGAAAGAGGGGTGTGGAAAGAGAGATAGAGAGGGAGAGGGAGACGAGAGGGAGATAGGAGAGAGAGAGAGAGCGGAGAGAGCTAGGGAGATCTCCTATAGCTCGAGGAGAGCCCTCTCGTTCTTCTCTCTCTTTCTTTCTCTCGGAGTTTAGCGATCTCTCCTCTTCTCTACGAGAGAGGGCCTCCTCGCGAGATAGAGAGAACTCGGTTTTCCCATGTCACACTCTCAACTAGCAATGCCACCAAGACTTATCCTATAGACCAGGGGGGGAAATACACAACATTATATAACATACATGCTTCCCTATAAGTAGACTATAATATTGTGTCAGCTCTGTGCAACACAATTCTACCTTCATTGTTTAATCAGCTGCAGCCCAGGGAAGACTTTGTATTTGGGTTATATGAGGCAGACTCTCTGCGTGCATCCCAAATGGCACCCTTTTCCCCATAGAGCTCTGGTCAAAAGTAGGATGCTATTTGGGACACATACAGAGTCCAACCTTAAATAACCAGTATAGACTCTGACCAAAAGTACTGTCATAGGGAATAGGGTGCCATTTGGGATGCAACTTCTGAAAGCAATCAGTCATTTCACACTGCAGAGAGTTGAGATCAGGTAGCAGTCACTACACTGCTGGAGGGAATCATCTTCTGAGTCAACATGGTGTGTGTGTGTGTGTCTGTTTGTATGTGTGTTTGTGTGCGCTCACGTGTGTGTATGTGAGTGTGAGTGTGTGTGTGTGTGTGTTTCTGAGTGTGTATGTATGTGTGTGGCTCGCAAGGGGAAGTAATTTTTCGGTCCAGTTCCTTACCGTCATTCTTCAATTAACTTTCCAGTCCGGTCAGGGTAATAAGATCCATTGCAACCTCGATGAACATGTGGTTGGATACTGGCGACTGGTTGTGTGTGTCTACCAGTATGTGTGTGTGTGTGTATGTGTGTGTGTGTGTGTGTGTGTGTGTGTGTGTGTGTGTGTGTGTGTGTGTGCGTGTGTGTGCGTGTGTGTGCGTGTTTGTATGCGCGTGCGTGTTTGTGTGTGCGTGTGTATGTGTGTATGTGTGTATGCGGGTGTGTGTGTGTGTGTGTGTGCGTGTGTGCGTATGTGAGTCTGTGTGTGTGTGCGTGTGTGTGTGTGTTTGTATGCGCGTGCGTGTGTGTGTGTGTGTGTGTGTGTGTGTGTGTGTGTGTGTGTGCGTGTGTGTGTGTTCGTGTGCGTGTGCGTGTGCGTGCGTGTGTGTGTGTGTGTTTGAATGCGCGTGCGTGTTTGTGTGTGTGTGTGTGTGTGCGTGTGTATGTGTGTATGTGTATGCGGGTGTGTGTGTGTGTGTGTGTGTGTGCGTGTGTGCGTATGTGAGTCTGTGTGTGTGTGTGTGCGTGTGTGCGCGTGTGTGTGTGTGTGTTTGTATGCGCGTGCGTGTGTGTGTGTGTGTGTGTGTGTGTGTGTGTGTGTGTGTGTGTGTGTGTGTGTGTGTGTGTGTGTGTGTGTGTGTGTGTTTGTGTGCGTGTGTGTGTGTTCGTGTGCATGTGCGTGTGCGTGTGCGTGTGTGTATGTGTGTGTGTGTGTGTGTGTGTGTGTCTGTATTTAGCGCCATCCATCATTCCTTCAATTCTGACCAGTTTCCCAGTCCCTGCCGATGAAAAACATCCCCACAGCATGATGCTGCCACCACCATTTTTCACAGTGGGGATGGTGTTCTCGGGGTGATGAGAGGTGTTGGGTTTGCGCCAGACGTAGCGTTTTCCTTGATGGCCAAAAAGCTCAATTTTAGTCTCATCTGATCAGAGTACCTTCTTCCATATGTTTGAGGAGTCTCCCACATGGCTTTTGGCGAATACCAAATGTGTTTGCTTATTTTTTTTCTTTAAGCAATGGCTTTTTTCTGGCCACTCTTCCGTAAAGCCCAGCTCTGTGGAGTGTACGGCTTAAAGCGATCCTATGGACAGATACTCCAATCTCCGCTGTGGAGCTTTGCAGCTCCTTCAGGGTTATCTTTGATCTCTTTGTTGCCTCTCTGATTAATGCCCTCCTTGCCTGGTCCGTGAGTTTTGGTGGGCGGCGCTCTCTTGGCAGGTTTGTTGTTATGACATATTCTTTCCATTTTTTAATAAAGGATTTAATGGTGCTCCGTGCGATTTTCAAAGAATTCAGATATTTTTTTATAACCCAACCCTGATGTCACGCCCTGGCTCGGGGGACTCTCTTATGTTGAGCCAGGGTGTTAGTTTCTATGTTTTGTGTTGTAGGTTGTGGGTCTAGTTTGATTATTTCTATGTTGGCCTGAGTGACACCCAATCAGAGGCAACGAGTGTCAGCTGTCAGCTGGTTGTCTCTGATTGGGAGCCATATTTAAACAGTCGGCTTTTCTTTCGTGTTTGTGGGATTTTGTTTCAAGTCTGTTTATGTTTGACCGTGTACTGTCACGTATCGTTTGTTGTTTTGTTCGTGTTTCCGTCAGTGTTAATAAATATGTTTGCATTCGACGCTGCGCATTGGTCCTCTATTACCGGCGAACGTGACAGAAAATCCCACCACAACTGGACCAAGCAGCGAGTCGAGGAGCCATCGCCAGGGAAATCCCTAGCAGATCTCCGTGGCAGCCTCGACTGGGTCAAGCCGATTGAAGAGCGGAGAGAGTGGACTTGGGAACAATGGAGGAAGAGTTTCGACTGGGTCAAGCCAATTGAGGAGCTGAATAGCGGGAGTTGGAAGCAGAAGAGCGAGAGTTGGGCGAGAACTATAGAGGCCTGGCCCACGGGGAGGAGAGACCCCCAGACATTTTTTAGGGGGGGGCTCACGACGTCGGGGCAGCAGGAGGCCGCGATAGAGCGGTCCAGCGGGTTGGCAGAGGAGGCCGCCAGGTTACGGGGGCCACTGGCCGAAGAGGGGGTGGAAGGTGTAGAGGCACGGCGAGAGGTACTGGGGTGTGTTACCAGTCCGGTCCGGCCCATTCCAGATCCCGGCGTAGGACCAGTGGTGTGTGTCCCCAGTACGGTCCGGCCTGTTCCTGCTCCCCGCACCAAGTCTGTGGTGCGTTTCGTCAGCCCTGTCCGGCCCGTTCCTGCTCCCCGCACCAAGTCTGTGGTGCGTTTCGTCAGCCCTGTCCGGCCCGTTCCTGCTCTCCGCACCAAGTCTGTGGTGCGTTTCGTCAGCCCTGTCCGGCCCGTTCCTGCTCCCCGCACCAAGTCTGTGGTGCGCGTCGCCAGCCCAGTCCGGCCCGTTCCTGCTCTCCGCACCAAGTCTGTGGTGCGTTTCGTCAGCCCTGTCCGGCCCGTTCCTGCTCTCCGCACCAAGTCTGTGGTGCGTTTCGTCCGGCCCGTTCCTGCTCCCCGCACCAAGTCTGTGGTGCGCGTCGCCAGCCCAGTCCGGCCCATTCCTGCTCCCCGCACCAAGTCTGTGGTGCGTTTCGTCAGCCCTGTCCGGCCCGCTCCTGCTCCCCACACCAAGCCAGTGGTGTGCGTCGTCAGTCCAGCACGGCCCGTGCCTGTTCCCCACACCAAGCCAGGGGTGTGCGTCGTCGGTCCGGCACGGCACGTGCCTGTTCCACTGGTGCCTGGTCCGGCGCCGGTCAGATGCGTTACGCCGGAGCTAGAGCAATCCGCTCCACCAGTGTGCAGTCCAGCTCCGGGCAGCAGGGCCAGACCGGACCAGGGGTACTTTGGGGGGTTAGAGAGTGAGTGGGGATCATGCCCGGAGCCGGATCCGCCGCCTAGGCGGAGTGCCCACCCGGTCCCTCCCCTGTTGTGTGTGGTTGGCGCGGTCGGAGTCCGCGCCTTTAGGGGGGGGTACTGTCACGCCCTGGCTCGGGGGACTCTCTTATGTTGAGCCAGGGTGTTAGTTTCTATGTTTTGTGTTGTAGGTTGTGGGTCTAGTTTGATTATTTCTATGTTGGCCTGAGTGACTCCCAATCAGAGGCAACGAGTGTCAGCTGTCAGCTGGTTGTCTCTGATTGGGAGCCATATTTTAAACAGTCGGCTTTTCTTTCGTGTTTGTGGGATTTTGTTTCAAGTCTGTTTATGTTTGACCGTGTACTGTCACGTATCGTTTGTTGTTTTGTTCGTGTTTCCGTCAGTGTTAATAAATATGTTTGCATTCGACGCTGCGCATTGGTCCTCTCTTACCGGCGAACGTGACACCTGATCTGTACTTCTCCACAACTTTGTCCCTGACCTGTTTGGAGAGCTCCTTGTTCTTCATGGTGCCGCTTGCTTGGTGGTGCCCCTTGTTTAGTGGTGTTGCAGACTCTGGAGCCTTTCAGAACAGGTGTATATATACTGAGATCATATGACAGATCATGTGACAATTAGATTGCACACAGGTGGACTTTATTTAACTAATTATGTGACTTCTGAAGGTAATTGGTTGCACCAGATCTCATTTAGGGGCTTCTTAGCAAAGGGGGTGAATTCATATTCATGCACCATTTTTCTGTTAAGTTATTTTTTTTCATTTCACTTCACCAATTTGGACTGTTTTGTGTATGTCCATTACATGAAATCCAAATAAAAATCCATTTAAATTACAGATTGTAAGCAACAAAATAGGAAAAAGCCAAGGGGGATGAATACTTTTGCAAGGCACTGTCCTGACAGTCAGGATATATGGAGAGGAAGAATAGACAGAGAGGAATAAACGAGAGAGGGAAAGAGAGAGTAGAGGTCAGGATGTTATGGGTTAACAATATGATTATGTCTTCAGGTTGTGTCACGCCCTGGCTCTGGGGACACTGTTATGTTGAGCCAGGGTGTGTAGATCTATGTGTTTTGTTTCTATGGTGTACATTCTATGGGTGCTATTTCTATGTTGGCCAGAGTGGCTCCCAATCAGAGGCAACGAGTGTCAGTTGTTGCTGGTTGTCTCTGATTGGGAGCCATATTTAAACAGTCTGTTTTCCATTCGTGTTTGTGGGATCTTGTTCGAGTTGGTTTGTGTTTGACCGTTGACTGTCACGTTATCGTTTTCTTGTTTTGTTCGTGCTTTCACTTAATAAAGAAGTATGTTCGCAACTAACGCTGCGCATTGGTCTACTCCATACGACGATCGTGACAGAAGATCCCACCAAAACTGGACCAAGCAGCGTGTCCAGGAGCCATCGCCAGGGGAATCGCTAGCAGATCTCCGTGGCAACCTCGACTGGGTCAAGCCTAGTGAGGAGCAGAGAGGGTGGACTTGGGAACAGTGGAGGAAGAGTCTCGACTGGGTCAAGCCAAATGAGGAGCAGAATGGCTGGAGTTGGAAGCAGAAGAGCGAGAGTTGGGTGAGAACTATAGAGGCCTGGCCCACGGGGAAGAGATACCCCCAGAAATCACGACGTCGGGGCAGCAGGAGGCCGCGATAGAGCGTTCCAGCGGGTTGGCAGAGGAGGCCGCCAGGTTACGGGGGTCACTGGTCAAAGAAGGGAAGGAAGGTGTAGAGGCACGGCGAGAGGTACTGGGGTGTGTTACCAGTCCGGTCCGGCCCGTTCCAGATCCCGGTGTAGGGCCAGTGGTGTGTGTCCCCAGTACGGTCCGGTCTGTTCCTGCTCACCGCACCAAGTGTACGGTGCGCGTCGCCAGCCCAGCCCGGCCTGTTCCTGCCCCTCGCACCAAGCCTACGGTGCGCGTCGCCAGCCCGGCCCGGCCTGCTCCTGCCCCTCGCACCAAGCCTACGGTGCGCGTCGCCAGCCCAACCCGGCCTGTTCCTGCCCCTCGCACCAAGCCTACGGTGCGCGTCGCCAGCCCAGCCCGGCCTGTTCCTGCCCCTCGCACCAAGCCTACGGTGCGCGTCGCCAGCCCGGCCCGGCCTGCTCCTGCCCCTCGCACCAAGCCTACGGTGCGCGTCGCCAGCCCAACCCGGCCTGTTCCTGCCCCTCGCACCAAGCCTACGGTGCTCGTCGCCAGCTCGGCCCGGCCTGTTCCTGCTCCCCGCACCAAGCCTATGGTGCGCTTCGCCAGCCCGGCCCGGCCTGTTCCTGCTCCCCGCACCAAGCCTATGGTGCGCGTCGTCAGCCCGGTCTGACCTGTTCCTGCCACTCGCACCAAGCCAGGGGTGCGAGTCGTCAGCCCGGTCCAGCCCGTTCCTGCTCCACGCACCAAGCCAGGGGTGCGCATCGTCAGCCCGGTCCGGCCCGCTCCTGCTTCCCGCACCAAGCCTATGGGGCGCATCGCCAGCCCGGTCCGGCCCGCTCCTGCTCCTCACACCAAGCCAGTGGTGTGCGTCGTCAGTCCAGCACGGCCCGTGCCTGTTCTCCACACCAAGCCAGTGGTGGGCGTCGTCAGTCCGGCACGGCCCGTGCCTGTTCCACTGGTGCCTGGTTCGGCACCGGTCAGATGCTTTACGCCGGAGCTAGAGCAATCCGCTCCATCAGTGTGCAGTCCAGCTCCGGCCAGCGGGGCCAGACCGGACCAGGGGTACTTTGGGGGGTTGGAGAGGGAGCGGGGAACAGGCCCGGAGCCGGATCCGCCGCCTAGGCGGAGTGCCCACCCGGTCCCTCCCCTGTGGTATTTGATTGACGCGGTCGGAGTCCGCGCCTTTAGGGGGGGGTACTGTCACGCCCTGGCTCTGGGGACACTGTTATGTTGAGCCAGGGTGTGTAGATCTATGTGTTTTGTTTCTATGGTGTAAATTCTATGGGTGCTATTTCTATGTTGACCAGAGTGGCTCCCAATCAGAGGCAACGAGTGTCAGTTGTTGCTGGTTGTCTCTGATTGGGAGCCATATTTAAACAGTCTGTTTTCCATTCGTGTTTGTGGGATCTTGTTCGAGTTGGTTTGTGTTTGACCGTTGACTGTCACGTTATCGTTTTCTTGTTTTGTTCGTGCTTTCACTTAATAAAGAAGTATGTTCGCAACTAACGCTGCGCATTGGTCTACTCCATACTACGATCGTGACAGGTTGCCAGGTCAGGATGTTGTGGGTTAACAATATGATCATGTCTCCAGGTTGCCAGGTCAGGATGTTGTGGGTTAACAATATGATCATGTCTCCAGGTTGCCAGGTCAGGATGTTGTGGGTTAACAACATGATCATGTCTCCAGGCCTCCAGGTCTTCAGTACAAGCTGGCTATAATCTGAACCCAATGGGCCACCCTGACACTGTCCTGATTTAGAGACAGCACAGATGGCAGACTACACCACCTGTGTGTGTGTGTGTGTGTGTGTGTGTGTGTGTGTGTGTGTGTGTGTGTGTGTGTGTTGTGTGTTTGTGTGTGACTACGCCACCTGTTTCCCCTCTAGACCTTCACAACATGCCAAGCCCCAGGAACACCTCACTGACCCACATAATGGGACGCCCCCCCCCCCCCCCCCCCCCCCACACACACACACACACACACACACACATACACAAATATCTCCCACCCTCCTGAACACAAATCACCTCTTACTCATCCCATATGGCCTACCAGATCAAAAACCCTGTTCCATGTGGGCCTTCAAATGCCCTATAATGTTGGAATCTATGTGTGATTCCAGGTCATCTCTTCAGCTTCTAACCGTGTTTTCCCACTGAGCTGACAACGTGGGTGTTGGATATGGTGTTGACTAACACAAGTCACTGGGTCTGAGCAAGGTCATGCTCCACCTTTGCCAATTTTGTAATATCCTTCAGTTCTCCTTCTGCCCTGTATATCTGTCTTCAAAGCATGGTGTGTGTTTCTAATCATTACCTGAATTTAGTATATCGAACTACCTCTGTTTACCACAAAGCCAGTTTATCTCAGTTGATAAACCAGGTTCTTCTGTCAAGATATTTAAACCAGGTTCTTCAGTCAAGATATTGACCTGTCTGTCTATCTGTCTGAAAGATATTAAATGTGTTCTATGTGCACTATGAATTCACTCATACCCTAATGAAGAATGACTGAAGAAATGTTATCCATCCCATGCAGTCACTTTGAGAACAACCTTCACTTCATATAATGACTGGTGTGTCTGTCTTGAAAGGCTGTGCATAAAGCCTTTTTTACTTTCTCATGAAGGATGATTGTCCATCTCATGAGACCACTGAGACCATGGATCAGCCACAGTCCCCTCAGACAGCTGAACCTCATGCGGTAGACCTGGCCCAACTACAGTTTGTAATTAGATCACTGTTGGTATGTGGACTGGGACTCTGAACAGGCCTTCATTGTTCGTCTTATAGGTTAGAACAAATCAAATGCCTATTTGGGCAAATTTCCTCTGTGTTTTACACTTGTAATTTGATTATAAGTAACTGTTCGGTCCAGGGACCCACAAGACGCCAAAGAATAGAAGTGTAATCTGCAATCACAATATGCCTGCCTGCCCATAGTGAAGGGGCTGGGTCTTGTAGGTTCAATGTTTTTGATTGTTGAACATAAAATATTGTTAAAACACAAGGAAATGTGATTTTAATTCAGGAAATCTGTTCCCAATTATTCCCACGCATATTAGAGAGACGTGATCGTATACAAATGTAAGCAAGGTTTGAAATTATTATGTTTTATGTTTTTATGTCGGTCTGGGTTGCGGTCAATTTGCAGTCTACAAATTATTTGTAATTATGTTCCGGCCCCCTAACCATCCGCTCAAGAAAAAAATCGGCCTGAGGCTGAATCTAGTTGGTGATCCCTGATGTAGAGCGATAAGACCACAATGTCTCATTCGCAATCTGTTCGAACCCTGTGTGCCTGCCTGTTGGTCTGCCTGTCTTTGGACAAGAACGTGTGTATGTGTGAGCTGTCTGGAATCTCACACAGAATTCCCAAATTGGAAATTCTCACTTCAGGACGGAGTGATCCTTATCTCTCCCTGGGAGACATCCTGGGAACGTGGGAGGGAGTGTGGGAACATTGTGCCCCATCCTGGGGGATATCTCCATCTCTGGCCATGTGGGATGTATCTGTGTGGGTGTGGGAGGGAGGGGAGGATGTAGTTAAGTGGTTAATAGGAAACAGACGTTTACATCCTGAGTCAGAGCATGCTCTACCAACTGAGCTACAGGGGACTTAACTCTCTATGTAGATGGCTCTGGTCTGGCCTAACTCTCTATGTAGATGGCTCTGGTCTGGCCTAACTCTCTATGTAGATGGCTCTGGTCTGGCCTAACTCTCTATGTAGATGGCTCTGGTCTGGCCTAACTCTCTATGTAGATGGCTCTGGTCTGGCCTAACGCTCTATGTAGATGGCTCTGGTCTGACCTAACTCTCTATGTAGATGGCTCTGGTCTGACCTAACTCTCTATGTAGATGGCTCTGGTCTGGCCTAACTCTCTATGTAGATGGCTCTGGTCTGACCTAACTCTCTATGTAGATGGCTCTGGTCTGGCCTAACTCTCTATGTAGATGGCTCTGGTCTAGCCTAACTCTCTATGTAGATGGCTCTGGTCTGGCCTAACTCTCTATGTAGATGGCTCTGGTCTGGCCTAATTCTCTATGTAGATGGCTCTGGTCTGGCCTAATTGTCTATGTAGATGGCTCTGGTCTTTTTTTTTTTTTTTTTTTTTACCTTTATTTAACTAGGCAAGTCAGTTAAGAACAAAATCTTATTTACAATGACGGCCTACACCGGCCAAACCCAGACGACGCTGGGCCAATTGTGCGCCGCCCTATGGGACTCCCAATCACGGCCGGTTGCAATACAGCCTGGAATCGAACCAGGGGGTCTGACCTAACTCTCTATGTAGATGGCTCTGGTCTGGCCTAATTCTCTATGTAGATGGCTCTGGTCTGGCCTAACTCTCTATGTAGATGGCTCTGGTCTGGCCTAACTCTCTATGTAGATGGCTCTGGTCTGGCCTAACTCTCTATGTAGATGGCTCTGGTCTGGCCTAACTCTCTATGTAGATGGCTCTGGTCTAGCCTAACTCTCTATGTAGATGTTTCTGTTCTAGCCTAACTCTCTATGTAGATGGGTCTGGTCTGGCCTAACTCTCTATGTAGATGGCTCTGGTCTGGCCTAACTCTCTATGTAGATGGCTCTGGTCTGGCCTAACTCTCTATGTAGATGGCTCTGGTCTGACCTAACTCTCTTTGTAGATGGCTCTGGTCTGGCCTAACTCTCTATGTAGATGGCTCTGGTCTGGCCTAACTCTCTATGTAGATGTTTCTGTTCTAGCCTAACTCTCTATGTAGATGGGTCTGGTCTTGCCTAACTCTCTATGTAGATGGCTCTGGTCTGACCTAACTCTCTTTGTAGATGGCTCTGGTCTGGCCTAACTCTCTATGTAGATGGCTCTGGTCTGGCCTAACTCTCTATGTAGATGGCTCTGGTCTGGCCTAACTCTCTATGTAGATGGCTCTGGTCTGGCCTAACTCTCTATGTAGATGGCTCTGGTCTGGCCTAACTCTCTATGTAGATGGCTCTGGTCTGGCCTAACGCTCTATGTAGATGGCTCTGGTCTGGCCTAACTCTCTATGTAGATGGCTCTGGTCTGACCTAACTCTCTATGTAGATGGCTCTGGTCTGGCCAAACTCTCTATGTAGATGGCTCTGGTCCTGTGCAGTCCTCTGTGTAGGTCATTATTAGTTTCACTCCTTTCCTCAGACATTCCCGTTACTTCAACACTGTTTCCTGTCTGTGTCTGAATGGGAAAACGCACAGACAAGCCAACTGTGTGACTGCCTGGATGGAGAGAAATAGAGTCTCTGGTCTCAGTGGTTGAGTCTCGCCTTCATAGAGTTACACGACCAGAACCACTTTAATTCTCAACTCATTTCATGTTGAATTTGCAGCCCCACACAGCTCACTATAGATAGAGCGAAGCAGAAACAGAGAGAGAGACAGAAAGAGAAATAAGAAAAGAAAATAGGTATTTCAAGCCTGAGTGGCATTGAGAGGGTAATAAGACATGCTGGAATAGGGGAAGGTATTGTACTTTAATAGAAAAGTGAAGTGAGGTGTGTGTGTGTGCGTGCGTGCATGCTTGCGTTCGTGCGGAAGTTCGTGCCGGGCATGTGTGTTCATATGTGCACGTGTGTCTGTACATGTGTACCTGCATGTGTGTTCATATGTGCATTTGTGTGTGTGTGAACAAGAGACCACACAGCCCTTAAGTGTGTGTCCGTGTGTGTCCGTGTGTGTGTTCATGCATACTCAAGATCCAAGATGGCGAAGTAGTGCAGTTCTGTTTTTGTCGTGTGTCTGTAAATAGCCTGTAAATACCCTGTTTTTTTGTATTTTTCGTACATATTTCCCTATCAGACTTTTCATTCTTCTACAAAATATACTTTCCTGCAACCCGCCTCACTCAATGTGGAACGGATTCTATTATTGACTTACCTTTTATCTAGAATCTAGAATCTCCAGTTGAAACTAGCTAGCCAGCTAGCCAGCTAACTAGCTACTTGCTATTAGCCACAGTTAGCGGTATTTCACCCAGAACATTGGATTTTTTTCTGCGGGATTAATTCAATCACTGGATATTAATCACCGGATATTCGGCCAGTCTGCACAGCGCGTTATCGACCCAGAACATATCAGTTTTTCTGCCGGAATCACTGAATCACTGGACCTTTAACTCCGGATTCATCGCTACCAGCTAGCTTCAACTAAATGGACGCTGTGGTCTGGCTAATCATCCTGAGCTAGGCCCATCTCCCGGCTATCTACCTCTCTGTCAACCGGACGGGACCACCTAATGTTGACACGGAGCCCCGCCGATCCTACACGACTGGTCTGCCGACGAAATCGTCTGATGTGGTTGCGACGACGTCGACCACGAAGATTCCATCTGCTAGCTCCGGCCCGCTAGCACACGCTAGCCGTGGCCTCTTACCTGCTAGTGCTTTAGCAGCCTCCGAACTATCCTATTGCTGTTCACCGGACCTTATGATAACTCAGCTATACAGCTGATGTCTGCTTGACTGTTCCTTTTTACGGTACTACATCCTGTTTATGTTTAGCCTCAGCCCAAACATGGTTAGCTTATTGTTGTTTCGGTTATTTCTAATTGTACTATTTCACTGTAGATCCCCCAGCCCAGCTAAACCTGCCTTAGATAGCTCCTTTGTCCCACCCCCCATACACGCAGAGACCGACTCAATTGATGCCTCTAGTGATACTATCTCTTTCATTGTTACCCAACGCTTAGGTTTACCCCCACTTTACTCATATCCTTCCATATCCTTGTCTGTACATAATGCCCTGAATCTTTTCTACAACACCCGGAAATCTGCCCCCTTTATTCTATGTACCCGACGCACTAGAAGACCAGTTCTTAAAGCCTTTAGCCGTATCCTTATTCTAGTCCTCCTCTGTTCCTCTGGTAATGTAGAGGCTAACCCAGGCCCTGCAGCCCCCAGTATCACTCCTACTCCCCAGGCGCTATCATTTGCTGACTTCTGTAATCGCAAAAGTCTTGGTTTCTTGCACGTAAACATCAGAAGTCTACTTCCTAAGTTTGAGTTATTCACTGCGTTAGCACACTCCGCCAACCCTGATGTTCTAGCAGTGTCTGAATCCTGGCTCAGGAAGGCCACCAAAAATTCTGAAATTTCCATCCCCAACTATAACATTTTCCGTCTAGATAGAACTGCCAAAGGGGGTGGAGTTGCAATCTACTGTAGAGATAGCCTGCAGAGCTCTATCATACTATCCAGGTCTGTGCCCAAACAGTTTGAGCTTTTACTTCTAAAAATCCACCTTTCCAGAAATAAGTCTCTCACTGTTGCCGCTTGCTACAGACCCCCCTCAGCCCCCAGATGTGCCCTGGACACCATATGTGAATTGATTGCCCCCCATTTATCCTCAGAGTTCGTACTGCTTGGTGACCTAAATTGGGATATGCTTAATACCCCGGCCATCCTACAATCCAAACTAGATGCCCTCAACCTCACGCAAATTATCAACGAACCTACCATGTACAACCCTAAATCCGTAAACATGGGTACCCTCATAGATATCATCCTGACTAACATACCCTCTAAATACACCTCAGCTGTCTTCAACCAGGATCTCAGCGATCACTGCCTTATTGCCTGCGTCCGTAACGGGTCCGCGGTCAAACGACCACCCCTCATCACTGTCAAACGCTCCCTAAAACACTTTAGCGAGCAGGCCTTCCTAATTGACCTGGCCCAGGTATCCTGGATGGATATAGATCTCATTCCGTCAGTAGAGTATGCCTGGTTGTTCCTTAAAAGTAATTTCCTCTCAATCTTAAATAAACATGCCCCATTCAAACAATACAGAACTAAGAACCGATATAGCCCCTGGTTCTCCTCAGACTTGACTGCCCTTGACCAGCACAAAAACATCCTGTGGCGTACTGCATTAGCATCAAATAGCCCCCGCGATATGCAACTTTTCAGGGAAGTTAGGAACCAATATACACAAGCAGTCAGGAAAGCAAAGGCAAACTTTTTCAAACAGAAATTTGCATCCTGTAGCACTAACTCCAAAAAGTTTTGGGACACTGTAAAGTCCATGGAGAATAAGAGCACTTCCTCCCAGTTGCCCACTGCACTGAGGCTAGGAAACTATCACCACCGATAAATCTAAAATAATCGAGAATTTCAACAAGCATTTTGCTACAGCTGGCCATGCTTTCCATCTGGCTACCACTACCCCGGCCACCAACTCTGCACCCTCCGCTGAAACTTGCCCATGCCCCCCCCCCCGCTTCTCCTTCACACAAATTCAGACAGCAGACGTTTTGAAAGAGCTGCAAAATCTGGACCCCTACAAATCAGCTGGGCTAGACAATCTGGACCCTTTCTTTCTAAAACTAGCCGCCAAAATTGTCGCAACCCCTATTACTAGTCTGTTCAACCTCTCTTTCATAACGTCTGAGATCCCCAGAGATTGGAAAGCTGCCGCGGTCATCCCCCTCTTCAAAGGGGGTGACACTCTAGATCCAAACTGCTACAGACCTATATCCATCCTGCCCTGCCTTTCGAAAGTATTTGAAAGCCAAGTTAACAAACAGATCACCGACCATTTCGAATACCACCGTACCTTCTCCGCTATGCAATCCGGTTTCCGAGCTGGTCATGGGTGCACTTCAGCCACGCTCAAGGTCCTAAACGATATTATAACCGAGATTGATAATAGACAGTACTGTGCAGCCGTCTTCATCGACCTGGCCAAGGCTTTCGACTCTGTCAACCACCGCATTCTTATTGGCAGACTAAATAGCCTTGGTTTCTCAAATGACTGCCTCGCCTGGTTCACCAACTACTTCTCAGATAGAGTTCAGTGTGTCAAATCGGAGGGCCTGTTGTCTGGACCTATGGCAGTCTCTATGGGGGTGCCACAGGGTTCAATTCTTGGGCCGACACTTTTCTCCGTGTATATCAATGATGTCGCTCTTGCTGCTGGTGACTCTCAGATCCACCTCTACGCAGACGACACCATTTTGTATACATCTGGCCCTTCATTGGACACTGTGTTAACAAACCTCCAAACGAGCTTCAATGCCATACAACACTCCTTCAGTAGCCTCCAACTGCTCTTAAACACTAGTAAAACTAAATGCATGCTTTTCAATCGAACGCTGCTGGCACCCGCCCACCCGACTAGAATCACCACTGTTGACGGGTCTGACCTAGAGTATGTGGACAACTACAAATACCTAGGTGTCTGGTTAGACTGTAAACTCTCCTTCCAGACTCCCATAAATAATCTCCAATCCAAAGTTAAATCTAGAATCGGCTTCCTATTTCGCAACAAAGCCTCCTTCACTCATGCTGCCAAACATGCCCTCGTAAAACTGACTATCCTACCGATCCTTGACTTTGGCGATGTCATTTACAAAATAGCCTCCAACACTCTACTCAGCAAATTGGATGTAGTCTATCACAGTGCCATCCGTTTTGTCTCCAAAGCCCCATACGCTACCCACCACTGTGACCTGTACGCTCTTGTTGGCTGGTCCTCACTACATGTTCGTCGTCAAACCCACTGGCTCCAGGCCATCTATAAATCACTGCTAGGCAAATCCCCGCCTTATCTTAGCTCATTGGTCACCATAGCAGCACCCACCCGTAGTCTGCGCTCCAGCAGGTATATCTCACTGGTCATTCCCAAAGCCAACACCTCCTTTGGCCGCCATTCCTTCCAGTTCTCTGCTGCCAATGACTGGAACGAATTGCAAAAATCTCTGAAGCTGGAGACTCTTATCTCTCTCACTAACTTTAAGCATCAGTTGTCAGAGCACCTTACCGATCACTGCACCTGTACACAGCCCATCTGAAATTAGCCCACCCAACTACCTCATCCCTATATTGTTATTTATTTTGCTATTTTGCACCCCAGTATCTCTATTTGCACATAATCTCTTGCACATCTAGCATTCCAGTGTTAATACTATTGTAATTATTTTGCACTATAGCCTATTTATTGCCTTACCTCCATAACTTGCTACATTTGCACACACTGTATATATATTTTCTGTTGTATTTTTGACTTTATGTTTTTTACCCCATATGTAACTCTGTGTTGTTTTTATCGCACTGCTTTGCTTTATCTTGGCCAGGTCGCAGTTGTAAATGAGAACTTGTTCTCAACTGGCTTACCTGGTTAAATAAAGGTGAAATAAAAAAAATAAAAATAAAATGTGTGCCTTGGCTCAAGTATGTAAGCGTGTGGTGGTGACACTTGAAACTTAATTGTCTCTTCTCTCTGAATGGAACCCTCTATTCCTCCCACTTCTCTCCCTCCCTCTCCTTTCCTCACTCTATCCCTCACTCTATCCATCACTCTTCTGTCCCTCCCTCTCCATTCCTCCCTCTATCCCTCCCACTATCTCTCCCTCCATCTATCCCTCCCTCTCTCCTTTCCTCCCTCTCTCATTCTTTCTTCTCTCCCTCACCATGCATTTGATCTCTTCTCGTCTGACATGCTACATGTGAATGGAGCCTCTGTTCACTGAGCAGTTAACAGCTAGTGTAATGCACACTTTTTAACACACAGAAACACACACACACCAGGTGACTGCATAGCTTTCACAAAAAGCCTTTCATTCAGTCAGTCAGCCAGATGGGTGAGTCTGACACAGTGTGGCCACCAGACAACCTTCCTCTAGCCAGAGAGAGAGAGAGAGAGAGAGAGAGAGAGAGAGAGAGAGAGAGAGAGAGAGAGAGAGAGAGAGAGAGAGAGAGAGAGAGAGAGAGAGAGAGAGAGAGAGAGAGAGAGAGAGAGAGAGAGAGAGAGAGGAGAGAGAGAGGAGAGAGAGAGAGAGACACAAAGAGAGAGATATACAGAGAGAGACACAGAGAGAAAGAGAGATACAGAGAAATACAGAGAAAGAGAGAGAGAGAGAGAGAGTACTTGATTCAGATATAGAACCCATTGCCCTTTATGGTTGTGAGGTCTGGGGTCCTCTCACCAACCAATAATTCACAAAATGGGACAATAACCAAATTGAGACTCTGCATGCAGAATTCTGCAAAAATATCCTCAGTGTAAACGTAAAACACCAAATAATGCAGGAAAGAAGAATTAGGCCGATACCCGCTAATGATCAAAATCCAGAAAAAAAGACTTTAAATTCTACAGCCACCTAAAAGGAAGCGATTCCCAAACATTCCATAACAAAGACATCACCTACAGAGAAATGAACCTGGAGAAGAGCCCCCTAAGCAAGCTGGTCCTGGTGCTCTGTTCACAAACAGACCCCACAGACCCCCAGGACTGCAACACAATTAGACCCAACCAAATCATGAGAAAACAGATAATTACATGACACATTGGAAATAATTGACAAAAAAACAGAGCAAACTAGAATGCTATTTGGCCCTAAACAGAGAGTACACAGTGGCAGAATACCTGACCACTGTGACTGACCCAAAATTAAGATAATCTTTGACTATGTACAGACTATTGAGAAAGGCCGTCGAAGGCAGACCTGGTTCTCACACTGCCCACAAAATGAGGTGGACTTCCTAAGCTCCTGCGAAATGTATGTCCATATTAGAGACACATATTTCCCTCAGATTACACAGAGCCACAAATAATTCGAAAACAAATCCAATTTGGATAAACTCCCATATCTATTGGGTGAAATACCACAGTGTGTAATCAAAGCAGCAAGATGTGTGACCTGTTGCCTCAAGAAAAGGGCAACCAGTGAAGAACAAACACCATTGTAAATACAACCTATATTTATGTTTATTTGTGTTCCCTTTGGTACTTTAACTATTTGCACATCATTACAACAGTGCATAGAGACATAATGACATTTGAAATGTCTTTATTCTTTTTGAACTTTTGTGAGTATAATGTTTACTGTTCATATTTCGTTTATTTCGTTTTTTGTTTTATCTATTTCACTTGCTTTGGCAATGTTAACATCTGTTTCCCATGCCAATAAAGCCCCTTAAATTGAAATTGAATTGAGAGAGAGACACAGAGAGAGAGACACACCGAGAGAGAGAGAGAGAGAGAGAGAGAGAGAGACACAGAGAGAGAGACACACAGAGAGAGAGAGAGACTGAAGAGAGAGACCGAGAGAGAGAGGACGAGGAGACAAGACCGAGAGAGCAGTAGAGCGAGACAGAGAGAGAGAGAGACGAGACAAGAATGAGAGAGAGGCAGAGTGAAGCAGAGAGATGAGAGACTAGAGGAGAGATAGAGAGAGGATGAGAGAGAGAGAGAGAGAGAGAGAGAGAGCAGAGAGAGGAGAGCAGACGAGAGAGGGGAAAGAGAGAGGGGAAAAGAGAGAGAGAGGGGACACACAGAGGGGAGAGGAAGAGAGAGAGGAGAGAAGAGAGAGAGGAGAAGGAGAGAGCCCGAAAAAAGGGGGACACAGAGAGAGACGGAGAAGAGATAATGGGAGAAACAGAGGGGAGGTTGTGAAAAGGAAAAATAAATAGGCGAGAAAGAGAGGTAAAACCCCCAGATTTGCTTCGGGCCCTTTTGCCCCTTGCAAAATTAAAAACCCCTAACAAATATTGTGCAGCCAAATGGCAACTTTTCCCCTTTATCAATATGGACCCTGATAAAAAGTAGGCATTTAATAGGGAATGGGGTTTCCATTTAGGACCGGGTATTGGAGGCCAATATTTTTAACTGGCTATTTTGTAAAACCTTTATGTGGAGAGGAGGTGAATGAAAATGAAATTTAAAGTGGAGGAATTTTAGTTGATACAAAAAGCAGTGTAAGGGGGAGAATAAAAAAAGGGAAAGGGGAAAGAAAGAGAAAGAGAGAGAGGGGAGAGAGAGGAGAGAGAAGGAGAGAGAGAGAGAGGAGAGAGGAAAAAGAAAAAAGAGAGAGAGAGAAGAGAGAGAGAGAGAGAGGGAGAGAGAAAGGGGAAAAAAAGAGGGAAAAAGAGAAAAAGGAAAAAAAAAGAGAGAAAAGAGAGAGGAAGGGGAGAGAGAGAGAGAGGGAAGAGAGAGAAAGAGGAGAGAGAGAGAGGAGAGGAGAGAGAAGAAGAGAGAGAGGGGGGGCGGGGGAAAAGAAAGAGAAAAGAGAGAAAGAGGAGAGAAGAAGAGAAGAGAAGAGAGAGAAGGAAAAGAGGAAAAAAGAGAGAGAGAGAGAGAGGAAGGAGAGAGAGAGGGAGAGAGAGGAGGAGAGAGAGAGGGGAAAAAGGAAAAAAAAAGGGAAAGAAAAATAAAAGGAAGAAAAAAAGAGGGAAGAAAAAGGGGAAAAAACCCCAAAAAAAAAAAAAAAAAAAAAAAAAAAAAAAAAAAAAGGGTGAAAACTCCCAATAGCCCAATAGCCCACCAATCCAATCCTTTTAGATTTGTGGAAAGTAGTGAACGAGTGTGCACTTCAGGAAATAGGAGATGTTATTAGGACACACTCAGTCTATCATTTTGTGGATATAACAGGCTTTGGACATATATTTTGATCAGTGGAGGCTGCTGAGGGGAGGACGGCTCATCATAATGGTGGAGCATTAAACGGAGCAAATGAAATGGCATCAAACAACTGGAAACCATGTGTTTGATGTATTTGATACCATTACACTCATTCCACTCCAGCCATTACCACGAGCACATCCTCTCCAATTAAGGTCCCACTAACCTTCTGTGACTTAGATTGCTTTCCCTATTGCTCTCTCTTAAACCATTATCAATGATTATCAATGATCAATGACTTATTAATATCAATGATTATCAATACAAGTGATACGTTCTTGAAGTTTCTGGCTAGAGCAAGGAGGGACAGAGAGAGATTTTGATTATTAGATTTTTGTCTTAAGGTGCGTTTGTACTGAACGACACGTTTATCAAAACGTTCTTGCATGTCCTTGAACAGACTTTGAGGTACATTTGCTCCCATTTGGTGGGTGTGGCAAGGTGTGGTTTGAAGCAATGTGTGACGTATTTAAAGGCCAGCGGCCATGCTGACAGTGTTCCCCAACCCACAACCGAACCCTTCACCAATTTTCAACTGGTCGTTTCCGCTCAATTGAACGTTCCAGAACGCAGCCTGGGTGTTCTATCTAGGAGCGTTCCAAGGTCAAGAATAGACCAATCAGGTGTCCGATTGCATTAGACAGGCAAAGAGCCTCAGCTGCAGCTAATCCCCTGGCACCTGTAGCTCCTCAGGGGTGCGTTCAGTTAGCTTGAACGTTTGTTGCGTTGCGGAACGGTTTGTACTGAATGGCACGTTTTCTCCAAACGTTCTTGTACATTCTGGGACAGACTTTGAGATACATTTGCTCCCTTCAGTGGGTGTGCCGGGGTGTGGCTTGAAGCACTGAGTGACGTATTTAAAGGGCAACGGCCATGCTGACAGCGTTCCCCAACCCACAACCCTCCCCTCCCCGTTTTTTCAACTAGTCGTTCAGTACAGCACCGTTTTCGTTCAATTGAACGCTCTATTATGTTTTTATGTACTGAACGCAGCCCAGGTAGCTTGGGAGAAGAGATGATGCTTTTCATGATATTGTAGTGCTCCTTGAGGACTTTCAATGTATCTTCTTGAGGATATATCTGGCACTTTGCATCATTGTACATCCCATCTCAACCATTGAATCACCTTCAGAACAACTAAGCACCTGTGGATGCACCTTGTAGTGGCCATTGGAGTAAGATGATGGATCATAAGATGCTCCTCCTTGAGGTCTTGGTGTACTACTACCCATCAACTGTCACCCTACTACCCATCAACTGTCACCCTACTACCCATCAACTGTCACCCTACTACCCATCAACTGTCACCCTACTACCCATCAACTGTCACCTTACTACCCATCAACTGTCACCTTACTACCCATCAACTGTCACCCTACTACCCATCAACTGTCACCCTTCTACCCATCAACTGTCACCCTACTACCCATCAACTGTCACCCTACTACCCATCAACTGTCACCCTACTACCCATCAACTGTCACCCTACTACCCATCAACTGTCACCCTACTACCCATCAACTGTCACCCTACTACCCATCAACTGTCACCCTACTACCCATCAACTGTCACCCTACTACCCATCAACTGTCACCCTACTACCCATCAACTGTCACCCTACTACCCATCAAATGTCACCCTTCTACCCATCAACTGTCACCCTACTACCCATCAACTGTCACCCTACTACCCATCAACTTCACTAACAACAAAAGAGTAAATTATACTTTTTATTTGAATCCCTCCAGGATTTTACTTGATTTTGCTGAAATTTACTGAAATGTTTATGTTTTCATCATGATGAGTTCATTTAAAGCAATAAAACGTATCTGGAGCCGCTGCACTGAGCAGGAGGAGCGTGTACCTTCGTTGCGACCACATGTAATCATTGTGGTCAGCAGTTCAAACCAAAATATAATAAAGATTCTCGAGTCAGTAAAAAGAGTCATTCAAAAATAACAAATCGTTCGCGAACTGCATATCACTACCACAGATTTCCCTGCTATGGCTTCGTTCAAGCTGATCTGCTGCTGCTGTGGCTGTTCCGACATTCTTTTCACATGATTTGCTGATTCGTAGTGACTTTCTCTTGTGTTCCAGCACAACGCTGTATGGGATTGGTGGATTTTGCATTGGATTATTAGATCACAGAATCACGGACTCCTGGAGGGACTGATAGATTAATGGTGTGTGAAAGCACCTGTCAGAATGGGGAGAGGCTACACGGACAAGCCTGGTGCCGAAATTGATGACGTATGTCGCGCTAGAGTCGAGTGGAGACGAATGGATTCGGTTCAGTCACTTCTGTCAGTCGTCCTGATGAGCCCTCCGCAGCTAGCTACTTTATTCTGGCTCGCTGGCAACAACAGCAGCGTGGCGCTAGTTAACACTTGTAAAATAAAGTGATGTTTATTTCGATGGGCGAGGGAGAAATAACTTGTATTGTATTGGTCACCATCTGGATGTGACGTGCCAAATAGCTAATGTAAAGACAAGCCGGTGCCACCAGTGAAACAGTGTTGAATCAAGGTGCTTGCTAGCCTCTTCGCTCTGGGCCACAGGTCTCCTGGGGCAAAGCAATATGGTAGGGGCAAAGAGGTTAGCGCTTGCTGACGTGAGTTACTTCCCACTGGATCACATGTCGCCGGCAGTAGCTAAAGTGGCCAATTTGTTCCATCCCACTTGATTTTATTTTGACTAGAATAACAGCATACAGGAGAAATAACTTGTAATAGTGGTAGAAACCATCTGGATGTCGCCGTGATACAGTCTACTGCTCAATGGAGAGAGTTTGAGCTGCTAGCCGGCCACACAACAACACAGGCACTGGGTGTCCTTCGCTCCTGCTTGGCAAGAACTACTGCCCTAGAGTAAGGAGAGGGAAGTAGCTAGATAATGTAGCCAATATCAGGCCAGTAAGGAGAGGGAAGTAGCTAGATAGGGTAGCCAATATCAGGCCAGTAAGGAGAGGGAAGTAGCTAGATAGGGTAGCCAATATCAGGCCAGTAAGGAGAGGGAAGTAGCTAGATAGGGTAGCCAATATCAGGCCAGTAAGGAGAGGGAAGTAGCTAGATAATGTAGCCAATATCAGGCCAGTAAGGAGAGGGAAGTAGTTAGCTAATGTAGCCAATATCAGGCCAGTAAGGAGAGGGAAGTAGCTAGATAATGTAGCCAATATCAGGCCAGTAAGGAGAGGGAAGTAGCTAGATAGTGTAGCCAATATCAGGCCAGTAAGGAGAGGGAAGTAGCTAGATAGGGTAGCCAATATCAGGCCAGTAAGGTAGGGAAGTAGCTCGATAATGTAGCCAATATCAGGCCAGTAAGGAGAGGGAAGTAACCTGAGGGAAGTAGCCCCCCCCCGAACAATTACTCTGATGAAAACGGAATGATTCTGAACACGCTCCCACTTCAGCAGATAGGTTACTAGCCTTGCTTTCTGGGAAGGGCTCACTGAACCGAATCCATTGGGCTCGACTCTCGCTGTACGAACACACGTCATTAATTTGAGCACAAGGCATGTCCGTATAGCCTCTCCTGTCAAAATGGCTGTGGACATGGAGTCAGTGAATGTGTCTGTGTATTGGGGCGTTTGGGGTTCATGCACGTACTTCTGCCTTTGTGTGTATTTGCATAGTAAGCCTGGCTTTAGGAGATTGTCCCTGCTCTGCTCTGCTGGGCCCAGTGTGACAGACAGGCTTTATGGAAATAGGCATTTTCATATGACGATATGACTATCATGTCTGGAAATTCATGGCTGGCTTTTTCGGAGGCTTTGAAAAGCAGGGCATCCCCAGGGGTGGCTAGTTGTGTGGGTGAGTGGAGTCGTGCCCAGGGACATCGACGATGAGACTCGTGTCCCAGTTTCGCAAATCCTTCTTAAAAACCATGTTGATTCCTCTCTTCCTCTCCCCGTCTCCTCCCTGCATCCCTCTATCATCTCTATTCAGATACAGTACATATCCATGTGGTGTTCACCCATTTTCTATATTTACTTAACATCACGTATTCAACTTTCTTCCTCTCTTCCCCTCCTCTCCTCCTCCTCTCCTCCTCCTCTCCTCCTCCTCTCATCCCCCTCTCATCTCTATACATATCCATTTGCTATATTTACTTTCAATCTAATATTCAGCTATCTTACTGTCTCATGTTGGATCTAGCTTAGAACAGCCATAAAGAGGATTCAGATTGAAGCTATCAGGTGTTCATTATCCGGCAGGGATACCTCTTCAGTACTTTAGGATGGGCACAATGTTGCCTGTTAAGAAAGCCTACATTGTGTTTGTGTCGACAGGGAGTTGACGTGGAAGAGGTACTCCATCTGAACTCAAATAAATCTCCGGTTTATATTGATCTTGCTATATATCCCTGGTGTGTGTGTGTGTGTGTGTTAATGTGTGTGCATTTCTGTCTGTAATTGTCTGTGTGTGTGTGTGTGTGTGTGTGTGTGTGTGTGTGTGTGTGTGTGTGTGTGTGTGTGTGTGTGTGTGTGTGTGTGTGTGTGTGTGTGTGTGTGTGTGTGTGTGTGTGTGTGTGTGTGTGTGTGGAGAGAGAGATTGAGACTGGAGACTGGAGACTGGAGACTGGAGACTGGAGACTAGGGGATATAATGTGTGTTGGAGTGTAGAGAGAGATGACTGTCACTAAGGGCCATTCAGACTGACTGACAGACAGACAGACAGACAGACTGACAGACAGACAGACAGACAGACAGACAGGCAGACAGACAGACAGACAGACAGACAGACAGACAGACAGACAGACAGACAGACAGACAGACAGACAGACAGACAGACAGACAGACAGACAGACAGACAGACAGACAGACAGACAGACAGACAGACAACGACAGGACAGGACAGACAGACAGACCAGACAGACAGACAGAAGACAGACAGACAGACAGACAGGACAGACAGACAGACAGACAGACAGACAGACAGACAGACAGACAGACAGACAGACAGACAGACAGACAGATAGATAGATAGATAGATAGATAGATAGATAGATAGATAGATGTGTGTGTGTGTGTGTGTGTGTGTGTGTGTGTGTGTGTGTGTGTGTGTGTGTGTGTGTGTGTGTGTGTGTGTGTGTTGTGTGTGTGTGCGTGAGAGTATGTGTGAGTACCTCCAGTCCACTCAGCGCAGATATCCATTCATAGTAGAATTATCTCCAAGTCATTGTAGTGAAGACTAATACATTTTTTTATGTAGAATCCAATGAAATTGTACTGGATCATATTAGCATTCATTATCTCATTACTCACTTTTGTGTGTGTCCGAAATTACACCCTTTTCTCTAAATCACACTTCTTTTGACCAGAGCCTCATAGGCTTTCTAGTGCACTATAAAGGGATTAGGGGACAATTTGGAACTCAACCACTGTTTTATTTAGTTGAGGAGAGAATGATCATACTCGTTATGTTAAGACATTGTTGAGACGTTATGATACGACAGTCAAACAATGCATTACTTTTATGAGTCATTCCGTTATGATGGGATTTGTCAGTTTAATCTGTATAATCAAAAGTAACACACACACACACACACACACACGCACGCACGCACGCACGCACGCACGCACGCACGCACGCACACACACACACACACACACACACACACACACACACACACACACACACACACCCTCTAGAGGTGCAGTCAGACAACAGAGAGACAGGCTTAAGACTTCTATGACTTTAAGTTTGTGGAATAGGTCTGTGTGTGTGTGTGTGTGTGTGTGTGTGTGTGTGTGTGTGTGTGTGTGTGTGTGTGTGTGTGTGTGTGTGTGTGTGTGTGTGTGTGTGTGTGTGTGTGTGTGTGTGTGTGTGTGTGTGTGTGTGTGTGTGTGTGTGTGTGTCTGTATGTGTGTGCAGTTTGGGAGTTTGTTGACTGGAGGTGTGCTGCGTCTGCTGCCTGTGTCGGAATCCTCTGAGAATCTAGTCCCCAACATGACAGACAGAGAAGGTTCTGAGAACATCCGTCTACAAAGACTCTCTGAAACAGTTTCGGTCAGCAAAGTCTGAGGGAATCATGGAGAACTGCTTAGCAACAGACCTTACAGACTACTACTGGAGCAGTTGCCAGAGCTGCAGAATATCACTTCTAGACCGTAACGGTCTACCATAAGAAACTACAGCCTATTGGTTAAACTAGGCTTACTCTACCTTGTTGCTAACATCTCCACATGTATTCATGTTGTGTTAGGCAGTCTGTAGCCATGTTACTCTGGCTGCTGTATGTAGAGGTTGCTTCCTGGGTTTCAGATCTTTGAATATTGTTCTGATTTGTTTTTACCATGGCTGTTTAAATCTACTGTCGTAAGGACATTTTATCATGGCTGTTTAGAACTACTGTCGTAAGGACATCTCTAAAGGTGTTTTATCATGGCTGTTTAGAACTACTGTCGTAAGGACATCTCTAAAGGGGTTTTATCATGGCTGTTTAGAACTACTGTCGTAAGGACATCTCTAAAGGGGTTTTATCATGGCTGTTTAGAACTACTGTCGTAAGGACATATCTAAATGTGTTTTATCATGGCTGTTTAGAACTACTGTCGTAAGGACATATCTAAAGGTGTTTTATCATGGCTGTTTAGAACTACTGTCGTAAGGACATATCTAAGGGGTTTTATCATGGCTGTTTAGAACTACTGTGTAAGGACATATCTAAATGTGTTTTTATCATGGCTGTTTAGAAACTACTGTCGTAAGGACATATCTAAAGGTGTTTTATCATGGCTGTTTAGAATACTGTCGTAAGGACCATCTAAAGGGGTTTTATCATGGCTGTTTTAGAATACTGTCGTAAGGACATATCTAAATGTGTTTTATCATGGCTGTTTAGAACTACTGTCGTAAGGACATATCTAAAGGTGTTTTATCATGGCTGTTTAGAACTACTGTCGTAAGGACATCTCTAAAGGGGTTTTATCATGGCTGTTTAGAACTACTGTCGTAAGGACATATCTAAATGTGTTTTATCATGGCTGTTTAGAACTACTGTCGTAAGGACATTCTAAATGTGTTTTTATCATGGCTGTTTAGAACTACTGTGTAAGGACATCTCTAAAGTGTTTTATCATGGCTGTTTTAGAACTACTGCGTAAGGACAATCTAAAGGTGTTTATCATGGCTGTTTAGAAACTACTGTCGTAAGGACATTCTAAAGGTTATATCATGGCTGTTTTAGAACTACTGTCGTAGGACATATCTAAAGTGTTTTATCATGGCTGTTAGAACTATGTCGTAAGGAATTCTAAAGGGGTTTATCATGGCTGTTTAGAACTACTGTCGTAAGGACATTCTAAGTGTTTATCATGGCTGTTTAGAACTACTGTCGGAAGGACATATCTAAATTGTTTTTTCATGGCTGTTAGAACTACTGCGTAAGGAATCTAAAGTGTTTTTTCATGGCTGTTTAGAACTACTGTCGTAAGGACATTCTAAAGGTGTTTATCAGGCTGTTTAGAATACTGTCGTAAGGACATATCTAAATGTGTTTTAAACATGGGTGTTTTGAACTTACTGTGCTAAGGGACATCTTTTTAAAAGGTGGTTTGGGTTATCATGGCTGTTTAGAAAATACTGTCGTAAGGACATATCTAAAGGTGTTTTTCATGGCTGTTTAGAACTACTGTCGTAAGGACAAATATCGGTAAAATGTGTT
>LR778274.1:4268894-4315258 GCA_902810595.1 Coregonus sp. 'balchen' | reverse complement strand
AAAGCCCTCATTCAAACTGTGAAGAAAGCCACTACTAAGGACACAATAAGAGAAGAGACTTGCTTGGGCCAAGAAACACGAGCAATGGACATTAGACCGGTGGAAATATGTCCTTTGTTCTGGAGTCCAAATTGGAGATTTCTGGTTCCAGCGGTGTGGGTGAACGGATGATCTCCGCCTGTGTATTTCCCACCGTAAAGCATGGAGGAGGGGGTGCTATGGTGTGGGGGTGCTTTGCTGGTGACACTGTCTGTGATTTATTTAGAATTCAAGGCACACTTAACCAGCATGGCTACCACAGCATTCTGCAGCGATACGCCATCCCATCTGGTTTGGGCTTAGTGGGACTATCATTTGTTTTTCAACAGGACAATGACCCAACAAACCTCCAGGCTGTGTAAGGGCTATTTTACAAAGAAGGAGTGATGGAGTGATGGAGTCGGACCGCAGAGTGAAGGAATAGCAGCCAACAAGTGCTCAGCATATGTGGGAACTCTTTCAAGACTGTTGGAAAAGCATTCCAGGTGAAGCTGGTTGAGAGAATGCCAAGAGTTTGCAAAGCTGTCATCAAGGCAAAAGTCGGCTATTTGAAGATTTTCAAATATTAAAATATATTTTGATTTGTTAAACACTTTTTTGGTAACTACATGATTCCATATGTGTTATTTCATAGTTTTGAGGTCTTCACTATTATTCTACAGTGTAAAAAATAGTAAAAATTAAGAAAAACTGTCCAAATTCTTGACTGGTAGTGTACATTAAAAAATATATATTATTAAATAAAATGACACCTAATTGGTAGTACTGGACCCTGTTCTCAGAGAAACCAGAGCTGCACGTCTGTCGCATAATGATGATGTCAGAGGTGATGGCCAATGGCTGTATCAACGACGTTGCCAAGGGATACGGAGAGACGATGAAAGGCATACAAAACGCCCTGAACTCTCCTTGACTCTTTGCATACACCACACACGCACGCACGCACGCACGCACACACACACATGCACGCACACACACAGAGCACGCACGCACACACACAAACTCTGCTGCCAACTGTAAAGGAAGAAAACGATTGATATTAATCTTCAGCCAATCAATGAGGAAACGCAGCGGCTTCAGAATATCACAGAGTCGTTTAGAATGCAGAGAAGAAGAAGCTTCTGGAATGTGTCCAGGTGTGTGTGTGTGTGTGTCCAGCCGTGTAGGCAGGGATTTATTCAGAGCATTGTGACTCCAGGGTGTGTGTGTAATTGGGCTGTATCATTAGTGAATGATGGAATGATTGGAACCCTGTAATGTTATTTTCTAGAGTCTTCAGTAGATGAGAGCGTTCATAATGTTCTAGAGTCTTCAGTAGATGAGAGGGGAGGGCGTTCATAATGTTCTAGAGTCTTCAGTATATGAGAGGGGAGAGTGTTCATAATGTTCTAGAGTCTTCAGTAGATGAGAGCGTTCATAATGTTCTAGAGTCTTCAGTAGATGAGAGGGGAGAGCATTCATAATGTTCTAGAGTCTTCAGTAGATGAGAGGGGAGAGCGTTCATAATGTTCTAGAGACTTCAGTAGATGAGAGGGGAGAGATTTCATAATGTTCTAGAGTCTTCAGTAGATGAGAGCATGCATAATGTTCTAGAGTCTTCAGTAGATGAGAGGGGAGAGATTTCATAATGTTCTAGAGTCTTCAGTAGATGAGAGCATGCATACTGTTCTAGAGTCTTCAGTAGATGAGAGGGGAGAGCGTTCATAATGTTCTAGAGTCTTCAGTAGATGAGAGCATTCATAATGTTCTAGAGTCTTCAGTAGATGAGAGGGGAGAGCGTTCATGACTGACGGTTAATTACACCAAAGAAACAAGAACAAAAGCCATCAGCTGGGTTGACACCCTATTCCCTTTGTAGTGCACTCATTTTGACCAGGGCCCTTAGGGTGTCCCATAGGGCTCTAGTGAAAGTACTGCACTACATGTATGTAGGGAATAGGGTGTCATTTGGGACGGACACATTCTAGTCAATTATATTTACTCATGAACTCCGTGTGACTTCAGAGGGAAGATTGACGATGTGAGAAGGAGGAAAGAAAAGAAAAAACTTTGTGAGAGCTTAAACCCCTGCTTGAAGAGACTGAGAGGAATTCAATACCAATAGCAGAACCATTTGATGTCGATAGGCTACCCACTCCATTCCAAACACCACTGATGTCTGGCGATTTCTCAACATCAAAACACTACACAAATCTCCTGATGAAGGACAGTAGTTGGGTCTCTAATGCACCCTATTCCCTATATAATGCACTAATCCCATATGGGCCATGGTCAAAAGAAGTGCACTTGGGAACAGGGTGCCATTTGAGATGTAGCCTCGATAGTTCTGCAACAGGATTTACTTTAATGTTTACAAGTTCACCCCTCACACAGCCATTCACCTTTGCATCACGCACGCACACACACACACATTAAAGAGATGCAGCCTTTAGTTAACAACCCTTACAACACACAATAGGCCTGAGGACAGACGAACAACAAAGTATTGATTTTAGAGAAGAGGGGATCTTTTCAACACGACCAAAACAGTGTTAGGAGTAATAGAATGTTTTGGAATTCCACTTCAACTGAAATACCTCGAAGGAGATGTTTCCTCTTTGTTTCTGTGTGCATCCCGAAATAGCACCCTATTCCCTATGTAGTGCACTACTTTTGACCAGAGCACTATACAGTGAGGGAAAAAAGTATTTGATCCCCTGCTGATTTTGTACGTTTGCCCACTGACAAAGAAATGATCAGTCTATCATTTTAATGGTAGGTTTAGGGTTAGGGTTAGGGAACTGTCAATCTCTCTCGGCCTGGGGCTCCATGCAATATCTCACCTCGTGGAGTTGCAATGATCATGAGAACGGTGAGGAATCAGCCCAGAACTACACGGGAGGACCTTGTCAATGATCTCAAGGTAGCTGGGACCATAGTCACCAAGAAAACAATTGGTAACACACTACGCCGTGAAGGACTGAAATCCTCCAGCGCCCGCAAGGTCCCCCTGCTCAAGAAAGCACATATACATGCCTGTCTGAAGTTTGCCAATGAACATCTGAATGATTCAGAGGAGAACTGGGTGAAAGTGTTGTGGTCAGATGAGACCAAAATCGAGCTCTTTGGCATCAACTCAACTCGCCGTGTTTGGAGGAGGAGGAATGCTGCCAATGACCCCAAGAACACCATCCCCACCGTCAAACATGGAGGTGGAAACATTATGCTTTGGGGGTGTTTTTCTGCTAAGGGGACAGGACAACTTCACCGCATCAAAGGGACGATGGACGGGGCCATGTATCATCAAATCTTGGGTGAGAACCTCCTTCCCTCAGCCAGGGCATTGAAAATGGGTCGTGGATGGGTATTCCAGCATGACAATGACCCAAAACACATGGCCAAGGCAACAAAGGAGTGGCTCAAGAAGAAGCACATTAAGGTCCTGGAGTGGCCTAGCCAGTCTCCAGACCTTACTCCCATAGAAAATCTGTGGAGGGAGCTGAAGGTTCGAGTTGCCAAACATCAGCCTCGAAACCTTAATGACTTGGAGAAGATCTGCAAAGAGGAGTGGGACAAAATCCCTCCTGATATGTGTGCAAACCTGGTGGCCAACTACAAGAAACGTCTGACCTCTGTGATTTCCAACAAGGGTTTTGCCACCAAGTACTAAGTCATGTTTTGCAGAGGGGTCAAATACTTATTTCCTCATTAAAATGCAAATCAATTTATAACATTTTTGACATGCGTTTTTCTGAATTTTTTTGTTGTTATTCTGTCTCTCTCTGTTCAAATAAACCTACCATTAAAATTATAGACTGATCATTTCTTTGTCAGTGGGCAAACGTACAAAATCAGCAGGGGATCAAATACTTTTTTCCCTCACTGTACATACAAAACACAGGCCATAGTGTTGAACAAGGATTCATCACAGGCAAATAGAGAAGAGAACACAATTATAGCAGGAACATTTTTAGATAGATGTGTTTACAAAACCAGAGAATAGACAAAGGATACCTTGTCTACTAAGTGAGACATCCGTGTGTTTCTCTCAGCTAACCCAATCAACCTGTACTTTATCCCATCTAAAACTACTGCTGTATAAGGCAAACACGTCCTCTGTCATTCTGAGGAAGTAAATTAGGGACCCGTTGTTAATGTTTGCTTCCTCTGGAATAGGGGGGTCATGGGGTATGGAGTGATGATTCAGACGAGTGAAGGACGAGAGGAGGAGGAAGGGAGGTGGGGGGGAAATCAGGGAATGAGATGAAATGGTGTCATTTAGAACCTCTAACTGGCTTTCTGTACACAGAGTCACGTCTTCCTGTCGGGGGTTAACCTGTGGATGACCCTAACCATCTACACACCCACACACACCCACACCCACACAAACACACGCTCACACACTTGCTCGTCCCTCCCCACATCAGCATCCTTTATCTACCTTACAAATACACCCAACAGGTACATATCCTAGACATTAAGGAGACACCCAACAGGTATATATTGTAGGCATTAAGGAGACACCCAACAGGTATATATTGTAGACATTAAGGAGACACCCAACAGGTACATATCCTAGGCATTAAGGAGACGTGTGCAATGAGACGTCAGAGATGGAAACTCACACTAGGCATTTAGGGAGGAGTAAATGTACCCCTGTTTCACCACGGCACAAACACACCAAACAAAACACTATGGCTGCGTTTACACAGGCAGCCCCGTTCTGATCTTTCTTTCATCACTAATTGGTATTTTGATCGATCAGATCTGAAAAGATCTGATGTGATTGGTCAAAAGACCAATTCATGGAAAAAAGGTCAGAATGGGGATGCCTGTGTAAATGCAGCCTGTGTGTTAAGTGAGAATACATGTATATTTCACAAGAGTTTAATCTGGCCTTCCTTCCCCATATATCATAATTACAGTAAATGTCACGTTATGTTTTCAGCGTTCTCTGAATTACAGGAAAGCAGCAATCCCGACAGGCAATCTTGCATATCAATTTGAATATGAAGATGTACATTTGAGATGTGCTCTCAAAATGTAAATGTAAAATGCCCTTACCGTATGCTAGCATTGTTTCAGCAGCAAAACTCAATAGCTCAGATAAGATTACATACAGTATGTTATCACACCGAGACTAAACTACAATCAGACTAACATGAAGGTCTGTGTACTTAACAAGGCTTATAACAGTGGAGTGAGAGGAAAAAAACAGAAAAGAGATGAGGAATAAAAACCAGCACGCTGAAACAAGGAGTGAGACGCAAACAACCAGAGAGGGGAGAGAGAGAGAGAGCGAGCGAAGAGAGACGAGAGAGAGAAGAGAGGAGAGCGAGAGGAGAGAGAAGAGGAGAGTGCGAGAGAAGAGCGAGCTAGAGCGAGATAGAGATACGAGAGACGAGAGATCGCATAGATAGATCCTCTCTCTCTCTCTCTCTCTCTCTCTCTCTCTCTCTCTCTCTCTCTCTCTCTCTTCCCTCTCTTCTGCCCTTAATTAACATTATCAAATAATGAGGGACGGGAGGAGAGAGAGAGGAGGAGAGAAAGGCCTCGACCCGTGAACGACGTTCAAAATCAGATCGCGCCCCAAAGCTCATCAAGAAATGTCCCAACGGGGGACTTTCTAGAAGATTCTGACCTTTTTTCTTTCCAAGTTCTTTCCATCTCTGTTGTTTACCGAATCAGGAGCATAGAGACATCTAGACTGATGTGTTTATTCACTCACAATAATTTCCCTCGACACACACACACACCTCCCTAGACACTCCAGACGCTCCGGCTTTAAGTTAATTGAATCTCGGCTTAATCCAAAGCTTTTCCCTCGGAACTCCGCCCGACGTTCCCCTTCTGTTCATCCCCTCCCTTCTCCCATCCTTCCACCAGTCTCCAGACACTTTTGTTCCACCCCTACCTTCTCCCATCCTTCCACCAGTCTCCAGACACTTCTGTGTGTGTGTTTCCATGGGAGCGGCACAGCGGGAGTCTGGGAGTTTAAGTGATGTTAAATATTTACAGAAGAACGTATTAATTCATATTTTACAGAGGACTACTTATGCCCATGCTCAAATCCCAGCTGTTATAGTGGAGGGGGAGTAGGGTGGTGTGTGGAGGGGGAGTAGGTAGAGGGGGGGTAGGGTGGTATGTGGAGGGGGGTAGGGTGGGTGTGGAGGGGGATGGGAGTAGGGTGGGGGGAGGGGTTTAGGGGGGTGTGAGGGGCGGGGTGTGTGGAGGGGGAGTAGGGAGCTGTGTGGAGGGATGTGGTGGTGTGTGGAGGGCAGTAGGTGGTTCGTGTGGAGGCAGTAGGGTGCGGTGTGGAGGGCAGTAGGTGGTTGTGGAGGGCAGTAGGTGTGTGTGGAGGGCAGTAGGGTGCTGTGTGGAGGGGCAGTAGGGTGCTGTGTGGAGGGCAGTAGGGTGCTGTGTGGAGGGCAGTAGGGTGCTGTGGGAGGGCAGTAGGGGGCTGTGTGGAGGGGCAGTAGGGTGCTGTGTGGAGGGGCAGTAGGGTGCTGTGTGGAGGGGCAGTAGGGTGCTGTGCGGAGGGCAGTAGGGGGCTGTGTGGAGGGGCAGTAGGGTGCTGTGTGGAGGGGCAGTAGGGTGCTGTGTGGAGGGGCAGTAGGGTGCTGTGTGGAGGGGCAGTAGGGTGCTGTGTGGAGGGGCAGTAGGGTGCTGTGTGTGGAGGGGCAGTAGGGTGCTGTGTGGAGGGGCAGTAGGGTGCTGTGTGGAGGGGCAGTAGGGTGCTGTGTGGAGGGGCAGTAGGGTGCTGTGTGGAGGGGCAGTAGGGTGCTGTGTGGAGGGCAGTAGGGTGCTGTGTGGAGGGGCAGTAGGGTGCTGTGTGGAGGGCAGTAGGGTGCTGTGTGGAGGGGCAGTAGGGTGCTGTGTGGAGGGCAGTAGGGTGCTGTGTGGAGGGGCAGTAGGGTGCTGTGTGGAGGGCAGTAGGGTGCTGTGTGTGTTACTACAATATGCTGTATTTAGAAGAACACTTTAATCCAAAGTGAGTTACAGTAGTGAGTGATACATTTTTATACATGTGGCCCCAGCGGTAATTTAACCCACGGTCCTGGTGTTGCAGGCACCCTGCT
Source organism: Coregonus sp. 'balchen' (assembly GCA_902810595.1). Classification (NCBI taxonomy): domain Eukaryota; kingdom Metazoa; phylum Chordata; class Actinopteri; order Salmoniformes; family Salmonidae; genus Coregonus; species Coregonus sp. 'balchen'. Next base: position 4,308,161 of record LR778274.1, on the reverse strand, counting down.
CTACCAACTGAGCTACACAGACCATGTCTGTGCATGCATGACTACGCGTCTGTGAGTAAGTTGTGTTTTTCCGTGTCAGAGCTGTTAGACAGACATCCCAGTTATGAGTGAAGACAAGCGGAGTAACTAAACTCTACTTCAGATGGTGAAATATGCATGTATCTTTTAGCACTGCACAACAGTGATGCAAATCTGTTCTGAGGCCCTTGCAATGATTCATCTTTTCAACCAATCAACAGTTATAGAGTCGTTCAAAGTCAATCATGCAGTCTAATGGTGTGTGTGTGCATGCGCGTGTACGCGTGTACGTGTGTGTTTGTGTGTGTGTGTGTTACATCTCGCCCTCTGTCTACACTATCTGTTTTAGGTCTGTGTCCTACATGTCAAGTCGGTGCCAGCTGGAATGTCCCTGCCAACGATGATCTGTTCACGCCAACGCATACGGTCCCTGTCAAAACATGTGCCAATGACAGATGTCATCCTGGGCAGTAAACTGTATGATTGAATATGAATGATTCAATGAAGGGTATATACACAGACACAGACACACACACACACATTCAGAGGACACTCAGAGGATGAGATGTTGGCAAGATGATCAGACCTAGCATCGACACCTAGCATGGTGTAACACTAATGCTAACAGACTCGATGCTAACGCTAAATGGAAAGAAGAGCAGTTGTAAGCACACGAGAGCAGTGTTTAAGGGTATGTTCCAAATGGTACCTTATTCCCCATGTAGTGCAGTAGGGCCACAGGGCTCTGGTCAAAAGTAGGGTACTACATAAGGAATAGGGTGCCCTTTGGGACGTAGCCTTTAATCACTGCGAGAGATGGAGGGATGGAAGGGTGGAGAGATGGAGGGATGGAGGGGTGGAGGGATGGAGGGGTGGAGGGATGGAGGGGTGGAGGGGTGGAGGGGTGGAGGGGTGGAGGGGTGGAGAGATGGAGGGATGGAGGGGTGGAGGGGTGGAGAGATGGAGGGATGGAGGGGTGGAGGGGTGGAGGGGTGGAGAGATGGAGGGGTGGAGGGGTGGAGGGGTGGAGGGGTGGAAGGGTGGAGGGGTGGAGAGATGGAGGGATGGAGGGGGTGGAGGGGTGGAGGGGTGGAGGGGTGGAGGGGTGGAGAGATGGAGGGGTGGAAGGGTGGAAAAAGAAAATAAACTTTCCAGTTTGAGAAGAAAAGTGAAATCTGGGAGGAGGTGGTGTTGCACTGTGGTGTTTCCATTGAATAATTGAGATCTGTTTGGGCACTGAAGCAAAACTATCCCCTTTCACTCCTCCATCCCCCCTCCTCACAACCCTGGCATAGGTCCCACAGTGGGTGCCTCAGCCAAAACCAACAACCACCCCCTCACAAACACATATAGACACACACACATGAACCCACACACACACACACACACTCATCACAGCTATACTTTTGAAAGGCCGTGAGGTCTAGCGTTGCTATGAAATATGAAAGAGACCCCTGAAGGCTGAGCAGTTTAAAATATTAACACCATTCACATCTCTTATATGTCACGTCTCTGGTGTGTGTGTGTGTGTGTGTGTGTGTGTGTGTGTGTGTGTGTGTGTGTGTGTGCTCGCTTGCGTTTAAGTGTGTGTTCGTTTGTGTGTGTGTTTGCGTTTGTGTGTGTATGAATTATTTCACGTCCATGTCAGTGTGTGTGAGTCTCCACAGGAGCAGCAGAGCTCCAGAGAGGTGTGTAAAAAGCAAGCAGAACAGACACACTGTCACGTCAGGTTACAGCCCTGCCGGAGAACACATGTGGAATAGACGGGCTCTCTAGTTAAGATGAGCCGGGCTGTCAGGTTAGTGTACACTGCCGTCACCGAAGCTCGTTTAATGTGAGCGGGTCAGAAACTTAATCTGAGGACTACCGATCTCGTCTTTGAGCAGTCCCGGACGTCCCGATATTTTCAAACGTTTGATTTTATTGGCACAAAATCTGCAACGCTCTTGTAGTGTGAGATGTGCGACGACAAAGTTTTGAGAACGGTGATCAGCAATAGCCAATGAGAGTTAGCCAGAGAAGAAGCCAGTGAGATGATGACGTGATGTCACATCAGTGTAGGAGCGATGCCTACTAGTATGCGTTTGTACTTGCCTTTAACCAAAGCCAAAGTGTCAAATTGTTACAGTTCTGAAGTTTCAAAATGTTGGCTAGATACAGTATTTAAACGATCTATGGCAAGCGAGAATGTCTGACTGAAAACATTTATGAGGCTTAAAATGAGCCGAGCTGTCAGGTTAGAGTCAGTTCTCTAGTTAAGGTGAGCTGTCAGGTTAGAGTCAGTTCTCTAGTTGAGATGAGCTGTCAGGTTAGAGTCAGTTCTCTAGTTGAGATGAGCTGTCAGGTTAGAGTCAGTTCTCTAGTTAAGGTGAGCTGTCAGGTTAGAGTCAGTTCTCTAGTTGAGATGAGCTGTCAGGTTTGAGTCAGTTCTCTAGTTAAGATGAGCTGTCAGGTTAGAGTCAGTTCTCTAGTTAAGGGCTATGGGTGAGACAGGTACATCTCTATAGATGAGTCTGGGATGGTCATGTGACCTATAGGATGAGACAGGTACATGTCTATAGATGAGTCTGGGATGGTCATGTGACCTATAGGATGAGACAGGTACATGTCTATAGATGAGTCTGGGATGGTCATGTGACCTATAGGATGAGACAGGTACATGTCTATAGATGAGTCTGGGATGGTCATGTGACCTATAGGATGAGACGTGGATGAGATAGTTTGGAGGTATGTGACTTTTTTTTTATCAATGGTTGTGATTATAGGCAGAACAGGACAGTAGGATGGTGGGCAGGTAATGTCTATAGATGAGTCTGGGATGGTCATGTGACCTATAGGATGAGACGTGGATGAGATTAGGTTTAGGTTATATTCTTTTTTTTAATCAATTGTTTTTATTATAGGCAGAATAGGAGTAGGATGGTGAAGGTAAAGAATAGGGTAATGGTTAAGGCTTGATAGTAGGATAACCCAATGCGCCCGCGAAGTGGCTGCACAGGGGTCTAAGAGATCATGGTTCGATCCCAGTGCTCTGTCGCCTTCCGGCCGCGACCGGCAGAATCATGGCGGCGCACAATGTGCCCAGCGTTCGTCCAGGTAGAGGAGGGAATGGCCGGCAGGGATGTAGCTCAGTTGACAGAGCATGGCGTTTGCAACGCCAGGGTTATGGGTTCGATTCCCACGGGGGGCCACTATAAAAAAAAAATATATTCACTAACTGTAAGTCGCTCTGGATAAGAGCGTCTGCTAAATGACTGAAAATGTAAAAAAAAAATGTAAAATGTAGCTCAGTTGATAGAGCATGGCGTTTGCAAAGCCAGGGTTGTGGGTTCGATTCCCACGGGGGACCAGTATGAAAAAAATAAAAAAATGACTAAAATGTAAATGTATAGAATAGGGTAATGGTTAAGGCTTGATAGTAGGATGGTGAAGGTTAGGGTTATGATTGTAGACACTGACTGCAGGGCTAGGCATTTTGAACACTTCACAGAATCCCTGTCCTGCTAAAGAAACCCATTACCTGATATTCAACACTATCACAAATAATCTTCCATTTTCCACCATATTTGATAATATCTGCAGCATCTTGAAACGGATTACATTTCATTTTCTCAAGTTCAGCTGTTCAGTACATCATGTCACCGATCTGACTTAACCACTCTCTCCATGTCCTAATGACACACAAACACACACACAAACACACACACACACACACACACACATACACACACTCTGGTCCTGCTGTGTAAAACAGATTGGTTTTCACATTTGTGCAGTAACAGCTTTCCATTTCAGCTGGGCAGATTCATTTAAATGGCCCTCTAAGGGTGTGTTTGTGTGTGTGTGTGTGTGTGTGTGTGTGTGTGTGTGTGTGTGTGTGTGTGTGTGTGTGTGTGTGTGTGTGTGTGTGTGTGTGTGTGTGTGTGTGTGTGTGTGTGTGTATTTGTGTCAGATGGCGCGACTTAGGCTGCTAGCTACAGATGTCTCCTGTCTGTCGTATGCCTGTTTCTGCTGACGCACCCAAAGAGTGTGTGTGTATGTGTGTGTGTGTGTGTGTGTGTGTGTGTGTGTGTGCTTGCGGGTGTGTGTGTGACACTTATATGTTGATGTGAGCTGGTTGGCTCGAGGTGGGTGTTATACGATAAAGCTGGAACAGCTGTGAAATATTTACTAGCATATATTTCCAATGGTCAGCATTACAACTACACTCTAAGAGTATACTGCTAGACAGAGGTTGTTTCCCAAATGGCTCCCTAAAGTCTATATAGGGCACTAATGGCTGCATCCCCAATTGCACCCTATAATAACGCTCTCTATAGAGACATCCCATAACGCTATATAGAGACATCCCATAATGCTATAGAGACATCCCATAATGCTATAGAGACATCCCATAACGCTCTCTATTGAGACATCCCATAATGCTATATAGAGACATCCCGTAATGCTATATAGAAACTTCCCATAATGCTATATAGAGACATCCCACAATGCTACAGTGGGGGGAAAAAGTATTTAGTCAGCCACCAATTGTGCAAGTTCTCCCACTTAAAAAGATGAGAGAGGCCTGTAATTTTCATCATAGGTACAAGTCAACTATGACAGACAAATTGAGATATTTTTTTCCAGAAAATCACATTGTATGATTTTTTATGAATTTATTTGCAAATTATGGTGGAAAATAAGTATTTGGTCACCTACAAACAAGCAAGATTTCTGGTTCTCACAGACCTGTAACTTCTTCTTTAAGAGGCTCCTCTGTCCTCCACTCGTTACCTGTATTAATGGCACTTGTTTGAACTTGTTATCAATATAAAAGACACCTGTCCACAACCTCAAACAGTCACACTCCAAACTCCACTATGGCCAAGACCAAAGAGCTGTCAAAGGACACCAGAAACAAAATTGTAGACCTGCACCAGGCTGGGAAGACTGAATCTGCAATAGGTAAGCAGCTTGGTTTGAAGAAATCAACTGTGGGAGCAATTATTAGGAAATGGAAGACATACAAGACCACTGATAATCTCCCACGATCTGGGGCTCCACGCAAGATCTCACCCCGTGGGGTCAAAATGATCACAAGAACGGTGAGCAAAAATCCCAGAACCACACGGGGGGACCTAGTGAATGACCTGCAGAGAGCTGGGACCAAAGTAACAAAGTCTACCATCAGTAACACACTACGCCGCCAGGGACTCAAATCCTGCAGTGCGAGACGTGTCCCCCTGCTTAAGCCAGTACATGTCCAGGCCCATCTGAAGTTTGCTAGAGTGCATTTGGATGATCCAGAAGAGGATTGGGAGAATGTCATATGGTCAGATGAAACCAAAATAGAACTTTTTGGTAAAAACTCAACTCGTCGTGTTTGGAGGACAAATAATGCTGAGTTGCATCCAAAGAACACAATACCTACTGTAAAGCATGGGGGTGGAAACATCATGCTTTGGGGCTGTTTTTCTGCAAAGGGACCAGGACGACTGATCCGTGTAAAGGAAAGAATGAATGGGGCCATGTATCGTGAGATTTTGAGTGAAAACCTCCTTCCATCAGCAAGGGCATTGAAGATGAAACGTGGCTGGGTCTTTCAGCATGACAATGATCCCAAACACACCGCCCGGGCAACGAAGGAGTGGCTTCGTAAGAAGCATTTTAAGGTCCTGGAGTGGCCTAGCCAGTCTCCAGATCTCAACCCCATAGAAAATCTTTGGAGGGAGTTGAAAGTCTGTGTTGCCCAGCGACAGCCCCAAAACATCACTGCTCTAGAGGAGATCTGCATGGAGGAATGGGCCAAAATACCAGCAACAGTGTGTGAAAACCTTGTGAAAACTTACAGAAAACGTTTGACCTGTGTCATTGCCAACAAAGGGTATATAAGAAAGTATTGAGAAACTTTTGTTATTGACCAAATACTTATTTTCCACCATAATTTGCAAATAAATTCATAAAAAATCCTACAATGTGATTTTCAGGAATTTTTTCTTCTCATTTTGTCTGTCATAGTTGACGTGTACCTATGATGAAAATTACAGGCCTCTCTCATCTTTTTAAGTGGGAGGACTTGCACAATTGGTGGCTGACTAAATACTTTTTTCCCCCACTGTATTTAAAGACATCCCATAATGCTATATAGAGACATCCGATAATGCCATATAGAGACATCCCATAATGCTATATAGAGACTTCCCATAATGCTATGTAGAGACATCACATAATGCCATATAGAGACATCCCATAATGCTATATAGAGACATCCCATAATGCCATATATAGACATCCCATAATGCTATGTAGAGACATCACATAATGCCATATAGAGACATCCCATAATGCCATATAGAGACATCCCATAATGCTCTCTATAGAGACATCCCATGATGCTCTATATAGACATCTCATAATGCTACATACAGTGCATTCGGAAAGTATTCAGACCCCTTGACTTATTACACATTTTGTTACGTTACAGCCTTATTCTAAAATCGATTAAATTGTTTTTTTCCCTCATCAATCTTCACGCCATACCCCATAATGACAAAGCAAAAACACGTTTTAAGAAATGTTTGCAAATGTATTACAAATAAATAACGGAAATATTACATTTACATAAGTGTTCAGACCCTTTACTCAGTACTTTGTTGAAGGACTTTTGGCAGAGATTACAGCCTCAAGTCTTCTTGGGTATGACGCTACAAGCTTGGCACACCTGTATTTGGGGAGTTTCTCCCATTCTTCTCTGAAGATCCTCTCAAGCTCTGTCAGGTTGGATGGTGAGCGTCGCTGCACAGCTATTTTCAGGTCTCTCCAGAGATGTTCGATCGGGTTCAAGTCCGGGCTCTGGCTGGGCCACTTAAGGACATTCAGAGACTTGTCCCGATGCCACTCCTGCATTGTCTTGGCTGTGTGCTTAGAGTCATTGTCTTGTTGGAAGGTGAATCTTCACACCAGTCTGAGGTCCTGAGTGCTCTGGAGCAGGTTTTCATCAATAATCTATCTATACTTTGCTCCGTTCATCTTTCCCTTGATCCTGACTAGTCTCCAAGTCCTTGCTGCTGGCAAACATCCCCACAGCATGATGCTGCCACCACCATGCTTCACCGTAGAGGTGGTAATGGCCAGGTGATGAGCGGTGCCAGGTTTCCTCCAGACATGACGCTTGGCATTCAGGCCAAAGAGTTCAATATTGGTTTCATCAGACCAAATAATCTTGTTTCTCATGGACTGAGAGTCTTTAGGTGCCTTTTGGCAAACTCCAAGCGGGCTGTCATGTGCCTTTTACTGAGGAGTGGCTTCCATTTGGCCACTCTACCATAAAGGCCTGATTGGTGGAGTGCTGCAGAGATGATTGTCCTTCTGGAAGGTTCTCCCTTCTCCACAGAGGAACTCTGGAGCTCTGTCAGAGTGACCATCGGGTTCTTGGTCACCTCCCTGACCAAGGCCCTTCTCCCCCAATTGCTCAGTTTGGCCAGGCGGCCAGCTCTAGGAAGAGTCTTGGTGGTTCCAAACTTCTTCCATTTAAGAATGATGGAGGCCACTGTCTCGACACAATCCTGTCTCGGAGCTCTACGGACAATTCCTTCAACCTCATGGCTTAGTTTTTGCTCTGACATGCACTGTCAACTGTGGGACCTTATGTAGACAGGTTTGTGCCTTTCCAAATCATGTCCAATCAATTGAATTTACCACAGGTGGACTTCAATCAAGTTGTAGAAATTATAGATCAGTGGAAACAGGATGCACCTGAGCTCAATTTGGAGTCTCATAGGAAAGGGTCTGAATATTTATGTAAATAAGGTATTTCTGTTTTTTATTTTTTATACATTTGCAAAAATGTCTAAAAACCAGTTTTCACTTTTTCATTATGGGGTATTGTGTGTAGATTAATGAGGATGTTTTTATTTTTTTAATCAATTTTATAATAAGGCTGTAATGTAACAAAATGTGGAAAAAGGGTCTGAATACTTTCCAAATGCACTGTATAGGGACATCCCTTATCTTTCTACTACAAACTATGTCATCCAATCCAATCCATTATCTCAAAAATGTTGGGATAGAGAAAAACAACTATCCAAAACTGCAGAACAGAATAACCAGATTCTAATTGCTTAGCCCTTTTTGGTTTTGCCCTAGCACTAACACACAGGATTCAACTCACACGCTTGATAATGAGTTGATTCGTTTAAACAGGTTTGTTAGTGCTAGGAGTTTTTTAAAAAGGGAACTCCTTTGGGTCCCCAGGACCAGGATTGAGAAACACTGGGCTAGCTATAGTTTTACATTCCTAAGGTGTTTTCTCACTATAAACATATAATCCGGAACAGACAAACAAATGTTGTTGGACAGCAAACACACAGACAGCGTACGACACTGACATGAGTCTGTGGATCAAGCCAATGTTCTGTCTCTCTTTGTTTGCGTCCCAAATGGCACCCTATCCTACAGAGCACTATGGGCCCCTGTCAAAAGTAGTGCACTACAAAGGGAGTAGGGTGCAATTTGGAACGCAACCTCTGGCTTACCTGAAATACAACAGAACACTGGTGGGTTATGGTAGAGTTTAAGGTATTGCACTGTGTTGACATTGACTTAATAGCAGATTAATGGTCTGTTTGCCTAGCACAGAGCAGCTAACTCTCTCTCTCTCTCTCTCTCTCTCTCTCTCTCTCTCTTTCTTCTCTTCTCTCTCTCTCTCCTCTCTCTCTCTGTCTCTTTCTCTTTCTCTGTCTCTCCCTCTCTCGCTCTGCATCTTTCTCCCTCTCTCTTTCCGTTCTATCTCTCTTTCTCTCTCTCTCTCCACCCCATCTCACTCTCTCCTTATCTCTCTCTGTCTCAGGGTGTCTCTCTCTCCCTCTCTTTCTCTGTCTCCCTTTGTCTCTCTCTCCTCTCCTGAGAGGGCTGGCTGGCAGTATAAAACCTCTCTGAACAAACTGTTCTCATGTCTTTAGTGGAGAGGGAAAGAGAAAAGCAAGCAATGAAGGAGTCCATTAGAGGTATAGACAGAGAGATATAAAGTAATAATGGAGAGAGAACAATGGTTAACATAACTCTGGTAGAGGGACAACTGGGTTAGGATGCCTTATGAGACACTGTAGACCATGGTGGTAAAGGGAGAGGGAGGGAGGGAGGGAGGAGGAGAGGTAGGGTGGTAGAGGGAGAGGGAGGGAGGGAGGGAGGGAGGGAAGGATTAAACTCACACACACACACACTCACACACTCACACACTCACACACACAGTCAGTGGAGTGAAGAGGATATCATAGGTTTGGTTACAGCATTGCCCTTCTGCTTGGCCTGAATAATGTATGCCCACACTGGACACACCATCAAATAATAAAACACTCACATGCACAAACACACACACACACACACACATATACACACATATACACACACATGCACACACACACACACACATAGACACACAAACATAAACACACACACACAAACACACAAACACACAGAACCCCCAGCTGGGACATGAATAGGGATACCAGAATGCCAGCGTTAAATAATTCACACAGTCATGGTTCTGACGGACATACTATGTTAACCAGTGTGTTTGTGTGTGTATTTGTGTGTGTGTGTTTGTGTGTGTGTGTGTTTGTGTGCGTGCGTGTGTGTATGTGTGTGTATATGTGTGTGTGGGGGGGGGTGTTTGCCTGCCCAAACATCAACATGTCCAAATGGCCAAGTCAAGCACACACACGTAAAGACACAGTCACGTTCACTCTGTCACACACACACACACACACACACACAAACACACACACACACACAACACACACACACACACATACACTCGTTCTCCTGCGAGGGTGGAGGGTTGGAGGGAGGAGGGGGGGGAGTGGAGGGGTGGAGGTGGAGGGGTGGAGGGAGGGGGGAGGGTGGGGGGAGGGAGTGGGAGGGAGGGGGGAGGGATGGAGGGGGGAGGAGGAATGGAGGGAGGGGTGGAGGGGAGGGAGGAGGGATGGAGGGGGGGGTGGAGGGGGGAGTGGAGGGATGAGGGGGGGGTGGAGGGTATGGAGGGATGGAGGGGGGGGAGGGGTGGAGGGATGGAGGTGGAGGGGGGATGGAGGGGTGGAGGGGAGGGATGGAGGGGGGAGGGTGGAGGGTGGAGGGATGGAGGGGGAGGGGGGGAGGAGGATGGAGGGAGGGAGGGATGGAGGGATGGAAGGGGAATGGAGGGATGGAGGGGGAGGGGGGGAGGGAGGGGTGGAGGGGGGAGGGATGGAGGGAGGATGGATGGTAGAGGGGGGAGGGGGGGAGATGGAGGAGGGGGAGGGATGGAGGAGGGGGGAGGGAGGTGGAGGGATGGGAGGGATGGAGGGAGGGTGGAGGGGTGGAGGGATGGAGGGGTGGAGGGGTGGAGGGATGGATGGATGGAGTGGGGAGGGATGGAGGGATGGAGGGAGGGAGGGGGGAGGGGGGGAGGGAGGGAGGGGTGGAGGGGGGGAGGGAGGAGGGGTGGAAGGGATGGATGGAGGGGTGCAGGGGTGGCACCCTATTCCCTATATAGAGCACCTTTTTTTGCCCAAGGCCTACATGGACCCATAGGGACGTATCGCCAGGCAGGTCACCCGGGATACAAGTCAGTTTTCGAGATGACGAGGAGACCGGCCACTAGGGGCAACAGTGAGCACTGTTACCTTCAAGTAGGTTTCGGTTTTGCTGCCTCTGGATGGGGTAAGCAGCTACCTCTGGTTCGAAAGGTTGCATGTTCAAATCAAGCTATAGAACGTTTTTCATATTTTAGTTTTAAGCCTATCCCAAACCTTAACCTTTACCTTAACCATTTGTAGTCAATGCCTACCCTTAAGAATTCGGTGTTAATGCCTAAACTTGACCCTAACGTAAAAAATACAGATTTAATGCTTAATCTTAACCTTAAACACTTAGAAATTTGACGCTTGGAACAACTTTGCAATTTGAAGTTAGAGAAATATGGATGAACGTCTAATTCTGCCGTGAGACTGTGTAGGCCTTCATTGTAAATAAGAATTTGTTCTTAACTGACTTGCCAAGTTAAATAAAGGTAAAATAAAAATAACAAGAGCTTATTGAGTGTGGCTTACCCAGCCAGAGAGAACCAGAGGAACCCAGTGGTGGTAGTGTGCCAAGCCCAGGAGCTGCAGCCCTACCCTGGGTCACTCTGCTCCCTCTATTGATCTCACACCCATTAGCATTGGCTCCATCTGGCACCTGGTGTCACGCACACACACTCACACGCACGCACGCACGCACGCACACACACACTCTCACACACACACACAGAATAGCCCCTCTCTCTGCCAAAAACAGGCTAATATGAGAAAGACTAATTCACTATAACTCTCACACATAGTGGTGTGTATGTGTATGTGTGTGTGCGTGTGCGTGTGCGTGTGTGTGTGTGTGTGTGTGCGTGTGTGCGTGTGCAAGTGTTTGTAGTGTGTGACAGTGGTGGGTGGAGGGTTGTGTCTTTTTGCGATGAGATGCTGCTAACATCTGTGACTGAACCGTGAGACAGAAGGCTGCTCCACTCTCCTGGCTGCTACGCAAGGCCTACCTTCTCCCCTCTCTCTCTGTATCTCTATAGCTCTCTACCCCTCCCCCTCTCTCTCTCGTTCGTTGCGTGATGATTGTGGATGGATTCGACGCGCGCTGTTGGTTCTTGTCTTCGTTATTCGCATTACCTATTCGTGCTATCTTCTCTCTCTATTTTATTTCTTCTTTCACTTCTTTCTTTCTTTCTTTCTTTCTTTCTTCCTCCCTCTCTCTCTCTCTTTGTCTCTCTCTCTCTCTCTATTTCTCTCGCAATTTCTCTCTCTCTCTCTCTTTCTCTCTGAGCCAAGCTTTACCACCTGTCTTCAATATTTAACTGACTGAGAGCAAGAGAGAGACAGAGAGAGAAAGAGAGGGAGAAACAGAGAGGGAGAAAGAGAGAGCGAGAGAGAGAGAGAGAGAGGGGAGGAGGAGGAGTGAGGGAGGGAGGGGGAGAGGAAAGGAGGAGGGAGGGAGGGAGGGAGGGAGGGAGGGAGGGAGGGAGGGAGGGAGGAGAGGATAGACGATGGGGACGGCCCTAAACAACAGAGAAGAAAACAACAGCGATGCCTTCATGCTGCCAACCCAGGTAAACAAGGCTGTGTGTGTGTGTGTCTGTCTGTCTGTGTCTGTCTGCGTTAAAGTTGAACACTGAACAATTAATTGGTCAGTACTGTGCATTCACTGACTTAATTACTATAACACTGTACATCCCAATGGACTGACTTTAAATGTCATGTTGTTGTCCTACTAGAAAAGCTAGTGGGGTGGAGGGATAGAGGGAGGCATGGAGGGACGGAAGGTGGGATTGCTTCTAGCTGTTTTAATTATTCAGAAATGCTGACAATGAAATGTACCTTTGGGAGGGATGTGGGATGGAGGGATGGAGGGAGGGAGAAATGGAGGGATGGAGGTATGGAGGGATGGAGGGAGGGAGGAATGGAGGGATGGAGGGAGGGAGGAATTCCAGGATAAAGGGGTAGGGGGATGAAAGAGGATAAAGTAAAGGAGGAGGGGAGAAGGGATGGAGGAAGTGAAGGGGAGAGGAGGGATGGAGGGATGGAGGGATGGAGAGATGGAGGGGTGGAGAGATGGAGGAAGTGAAGGGGAGAGGAGGGATGGAGGGATCGAGGGATGGAGAGATGGAGGGGTGGAGAGATGGAGGAAGTGAAGGGGAGAGAAGGGATGGAGGGAGGGAGGAAGTGGAGAGATGGAGGGATGGAGGGAGGGAGGAAGTGGATGGATGGAGGGGTGGAGGGATGGAGGAAGTGAAGGGGAGAGAAGGGATGGAGGGAGGAAGTGGAGAGATGGAGTGATGGAGGGAGGGAGGAAGTGGAGGGATGGAGGGATGGAGGAAGTGAAGGGGAGAGAAGGGATGGAGGGAGGGAGGAAGTGGAGAGATGGAGGGAGGGAGGAAGTGGAGGGGAGAGAAGGGATGGAGGGAGGGAGGAAGTGGAGAGATGGAGGGAGGGAGGAAGTGGAGGGATGGAGGGATGGATGGAGGGATGGAGGAAGTGAAGGGGAGAGGATGGATGGAGGGAGGGAGGAAGTGGAGGGATGGAGGGATGGAGGAAGTGAAGGGGAGCGAAGGGATGGAGGGAGGGAGGAAGTGGAGAGATGGAGGGAGGGAGGAAGTGGAGGGATGGAGGGATGGATGGAGGGATGGAGGAAGTGAAGGGGAGAGGATGGATGGAGGGAGGGAGAAAGTGAAGGGGAGAGAAGGGATGGAGGGAGGGAGGAAGTGGAGGGATGGAGGGAGGGAGGGAGAAGGCAGGCGTGAAATGGGCAGCATGTTCACATCTCTGTGTGAGGGAGGTCCTGCTGGGCCCTTCAGTCAGTAAAGGTTGCTCACGGTGACGTGTGTCTAATGTCTCAGTCTCTGCTACTGTGACAGACTGGAGCTTTACGGTGGCGGAACTGGCGTTGACGTTGTCAAGCGGGTGGATCCCGTGTGTTCGGGTTTGACACGTTGTATGGACAGTGTACCCCAGATGGGAATGAAGCAGTGCTACTACGTACGCTGTGGTCCGTCACACAGCCACAAACAAGTTACCTAAAGATACAAATGAACTGTTTGGGATTTTAACTCAGTGATTCTTTCTTTAATTCTAACACTGGAACCTGTTCAGGACATTACATAAAAGGCCTAGCCACAACAGCACAGGATACTATGCTCGCTTTAGTCTGTTGTTCCACGTACCCACAAACAACAACCCAACCTAACCCCTTTTTCTGTCCGAAAAAACACATCCCACAACCCCTTAAAAATGAACCAAACCACAACCAAAAGCCACTTTGTTTCAGAAGTATCCTCTGGTTTTGTTCTGAACATTATCCTGCATCTGTTTCTTCCTCCTCTAGAGGAAACCTGCACGTCTCCAATCTCAGCTTTATGTTGTCAGCTTTCGCTTTTTTGGCTGAAACACCACTTTAAATTACTTTTCTACCACTTGAATACAAAGCATCATAAAGTGATGCAATCTTTTTTCAGTTGTTTTTACCACTACACCCGTGAATATAAAGCAGACTTTCAAATCATGTCACTTCAGTATATCCTAAACAACTGTTTACTGAAATACAATGTGTGGCCCAAACGACACCCTATTTCCTACAGGCGGTGTCAGAGGAAGGCCCAAACAAATTGTCAAAGACTCCAGCCACCGAAGTCATAGACTGTTGTCTCTGCCGCCACACAACAAGCGGTAACAGTGCACCGAGCCTGGAACCAACAGGACCGTGAACAGCTTCTACCCCTCAAGCCATAAGGCTGCTAAACAAGACTGCACATTAATGTACGTGCATTACTGTGTGTTGCAGTGTGTAGTTGACAGATTTCAGAGACTAGCAGCAGTACAGTGAATATATGATCTGACATGAGATAAAACTGTATAAAATGTATTCCATCCTGTGACGGAGAACCAGAGCTTTTAAATATTGTGTTCACACTAAAATGTGGTTACTGGTGTGTCTCTGTGTTTGTGTGTGTGTGTGCGTGTGTGTGTGTGTGTGTGTGTGTGTGTGTGTGTGTGTGTGTGTGTGTGTGTGTGTGTGTGTGTGTGCGTGTGCGTGTGTGTGCGTGCGCGTGCGCGTGCGTGTGTGTGTGTGTGCGGGTTGCTTTGCAGTGCGCTGGATTTACAGTGGGGAAAAAAAGTATTTAGTCAGCCACCAATTGTGCAAGTTCTCCCACTTAAAAAGATGAGAGGCCTGTAATTTTCATCATAGGTACACGTCAACTGTGACAGACAAAATGAGAACAAAAAATTCAGAAAATCACATTGTAGGATTTTTAATGAATTTATTTGCAAATTATGGTGGAAAATAAGTATTTGGTCACCTACAAACAAGCAAGATTTCTGGCTCTCACAGACCTGTAACTTCTTCTTTAAGAGGCTCCTCTGTCCTCCACTCTTTACCTGTATTAATGGCACCTGTTTGAACTTGTTATCAGTATAAAAGACACCTGTCCACAACCTCAAACAGTCACACTCCAAACTCCACTATGGCCAAGACCAAAGAGCTGTCAAAGGACACCAGACACAAAATTGTAGACCTGCACCAGGCTGGGAAGACTGAATCTGCAATAGGTAAGCAGCTTGGTTTGAAGAAATCAACTGTGGGAGCAATTATTAGGAAATGGAAGACATACAAGACCACTGATAATCTCCCTCGATCTGGGGCTCCACGCAAGATCTCACCCCGTGGGGTCAAAATGATCACAAGAACGGTGAGCAAAAATCCCAGAACCACACGGGGGGACATAGTGAATGACCTGCAGAGAGCTGGGACCAAAGTAACAAAGCCTACCATCAGTAACACACTACGCCGCCAGGGACTCAAATCCTGCAGTGCCAGACGTGTCCCCCTGCTTAAGCCAGTACATGTCCAGGCCCGTCTGAAGTTTGCTAGAGTGCATTTGGATGATCCAGAAGAGGATTGGGAGAATGTCATATGGTCAGATGAAACCAAAATAGAACTTTTTGGTAAAAACTCAACTCGTCGTGTTTGGAGGACAAAGAATGCTGAGTTGCATCCAAAGAACACTATACCTACTGTGAAGCATGGGGGTGGAAACATCATGCTTTGGGGCTGTTTTTCTGCAAAGGGACCAGGACGACTGATCCGTGTAAAGGAAAGAATGAATGGGGCCATGTATCGTGAGATTTTGAGTGAAAACCTCCTTCCATCAGCAAGGGCATTGAAGATGAAACGTGGCTGGGTCTTTCAGCATGACAATGATCCCAAACACACCGCCCGGGCAACGAAGGAGTGGCTTCGTAAGAAGCATTTCAAGGTCCTGGAGTGGCCTAGCCAGTCTCCAGATCTCAACCCCATAGAAAATCTTTGGAGGGAGTTGAAAGTCCGTGTTGCCCAGCGACAGCCCCAAAACATCACTGCTCTAGAGGAGATCTGCATTACATTTACATTTTAGTCATTTAGCAGACGCTCTTATCCAGAGCGACTTACAGTTAGTGAATACATATTTTTTTATACTGGCCCCCCGTGGGAATCGAACCCACAACCCTGGCGTTGCAAACACCATGCTCTATCAACTGAGCTACATCCCTGCCGGCCATTCCCTCCCCTACCCTGGGCCAATTGTGCGCCGCCCATGAGTCTCCCAGTCGCGGCCGGCGGCGGCAGAGCCTGGATTTGAACCAGGATCTCTAGTGGCACAGTTAGCACTGCGATGCAGTGCCTTAGACCACTGCGCCACTCAGGAGTAGACATTCCATGGAGGAATTTGCCAAAATACCAGCAACAGTGTGTGAAAACCTTGTGAAGACTTACAGAAAACATTTGACCTGTGTCATTGCCAACAAAGGGTATATAACAAAGTATTGAGAAACTTTTGTTATTGACCAAATACTTTTTTTCCACCATAATTTGCAAATAAATTCATTAAAAATCCTACAATGTGATTTTCTGGATTTTTGTCTGTCATAGTTGACGTGTACCTATGATGAAAATTACAGGCCTCTCTCATCTTTTTAAGTGGGAGAACTTGCACAATTGGTGGCTGACTAAATACTTTTTTTCCCCACTGTACCTGTGTTACAGATATGGATCAGACTGAAACACTATGCTGTCGAATTGGCTCTTTTTCAGTAGCTCCGCTGGTTAGAATATTTAATGAGGGTGGCCACGTGTGTTTGAGATGCAGGTCTACGTTTATTAATTGTCTCCTTTTATTTATTGTTTACGTTTATTTATTGTTTACATTTATTTATTGTCTCCTTTTATTTATTGTTTACGTTTATTTATTGTTTACGTTTATTTATTGTTTCCTTTTATTTATTGTTTATGTTTATTTATTGTTTACGTTAATTTATTGTTTCCTTTTATTTATTGTTTACGTTAATTTATTGTTTACGTTTATTTATTGTCTCCTTTTATTTATTGTTTACGTTTATTTATTGTTTACGTTTATTTATTGGCTCCTTTTATTTATTGTTTACATTTATTTATTGTTTACGTTTATTTATTGTCTACGTTTATTTATTGTTTACGTTTATTTATTGTCTACGTTTATTTATTGTTTACATTTATTTATTGTCTACGTTTATTTATTGTTTACGTTTATTTATTGTCTACGTTTATTTATTGATTACGTTTATTTTCATGAATCTTGCCCTGGAGGCAGAACTGAGTGATTTTTTTTATTCTAGATGGGCCTGCTGCAAAGTCAAAATTCCCTATATTGTAAAAATCCATGAAACTAGAAATGTGCTTTTTGGTCTTAATTTAAGGTTAAGGTTAGGCATTAGGGTTAGCAGTGTGGTTAAGGTTAGGGTTAGGCATTAGGGTTAGCAGTGTGGTTAAGGTTAGGGTTAGCTTTAAAATCAGATTGCATTGCTTTGTGGCTGTGCCAGCTAGTGACCACTGCAGAGCTGCCTCCAGAATAAGATGCATGATGAAAAAACGCCAACATCCCAGGTTCTAGTCCAGTGTGAGCTAGAGAGAGAGGAAGAGGTACGGTTGAGCAAGCAGCATGATATCTGCTATACTTGTCCATAGTTCTTTCTATTACCTCAACTCTCTGCCTTAATACCCTGAATATCAAATCAAGCACATACACACACACACACACACATACACACACACACACACACACACACTCTAGCCTGCATATCAAATCAGCCCTGAATATTTGACGACCTGACTGTACTGACAACCTCCTCTAACTCATATATCATCATTACACACCATTTACCATCACTGCTGCAGTGTGTGTGTGAATGTGTGTGTGCGCGTGCAAATGTGTGTGTGCGTGCATGTGTGTGTGTGTGTGTGTGTGTGTGTGTGTGTGTGTGTGTGTGTGTGTGTGTGTGCGTGCGTGTGTGTGTGTCCTTTATCAATCCCTCAGGCTGGTAAGGCTCAGAGGCTTCTAATGATATTATGTAACCAACACAAATACCTTTCAGACCCAATCCACTCTGTCATCACACACACACACACACGCAAACAGAAACGCACACAGTGAAACACACACACTTACAGAGGGAGAGCCTTGAATCACTTCTTAACACTTTGGACTGTCAGAAATGATATATCTGCGGTAAGGTATAGACAGCTGCCAAATTGTCTGTAGTCTGGTAGAGAACTAGTAAACATAGAGGCATTGATTCTGGCCCACGGCACGGACCAAAACAGCCAACCAGCAAAATAGTGGAGTCAATACAAACACACACACAAAGCAAAAAAGGAGGAGGAGGGAGGAGAAAGAGGAGGAGGAGGAGGAGGAGGAGGAGGAGGAGGAGGAGGAAGAGGAGGAGGAGGAGGAGGAGGGAGGAGGAGGAGGAGGGAGGAGAAAGGAAAGAGGTTGAGAGAATAGAGAGAATAAGTTTAAAGTTAGAGTTAAAGAGTTAGAGTTAACGTTGTGACTGGAGTTGACTAGTTAAAGAGTTAACGTTGTGACTGGAGTTGACTAGTTAAAGAGTTAGAGTTAACGTTGGGACTGGAGTTGACTAGTTAAAGAGTTAACGTTGTGACTGGAGTTGACTAGTTAAAGAGATAACGTTATGACTGGAGTTGACTAGTTAAAGAGTTAGAGTTAACGTTGTGAATGGAGTTGACTAGTTAAAGAGTTAACGTTGTGACTGGAGTTGACTAGTTAAAGAGTTAACGTTATGACTGGAGTTGACTAGTTAAAGAGTTAACGTTGTGACTGGAGTTGACTAGTTAAAGAGTTAGAGTTAACGTTGTGACTGGAGTTGACTAGTTAAAGAGTTAGAGTTAACGTTGTGACTGGAGTTGACTAGTTAAAGAGTTAACGTTGTGACTGGAGTTGACTAGTTAAAGAGTTAGAGTTAACGTTGTGACTGGAGTTGACTAGTTAAAGAGTTAGAGTTAACGTTGTGACTGGAGTTGACTAGTTAAAGAGTTAACGTTGTGACTGGAGTTGACTAGTTAAAGAGTTAGAGTTAACGTTGTGACTGGAGTTGACTAGTTTAAAGAGTTAGAGTTAACATTGTGACTGGAGTTGACTAGTTTATTGAAATGGAACCTGCAAGAGGAGGCAAAGAGAAGGAGCAGAGAGGGGAGGAGGAGGAGCAGAGAGGGGAGGAGGAGGAGCAGAGAGGGGAGGAGGAGGAGCAGAGAGGTGAGGAGGAGGAGCAGAGAGGGGAGGAGGAGGAGCAGAGAGGTGAAGAGGAGGAGCAGAGAGGGGAGGCGGAGGAGCAGAGAGGTGAGGAGGAGGAGCAGAGAGGGGAGGAGGAGGAGCAGAGAGGTGAGGAGGAGGAGCAGAGAGGGGAGGAGGAGGAGCAGAGAGGTGAGGAGGAGGAGCAGAGAGGGGAGGAGGAGGAGCAGAGAGGGGAGGAGGATGAAGAGCAGTAGCATGAGGACTTGCATGATAAAAGCAGGGTTGTGATGCAGAGCGATGCAGTGTGTGCTGTTACCAGGCTCTCTCTATGAGTGAACATGAGAAATGGATATTGAAAAACAATACATAAATATTGTCCCTGTCAGCAAGATTAGAAAGGCAATATCCCAACGTGGCAGGGTCAGGAAAAGAACAGATTTCTAAATGACAACAGCTGCCAAGAGAAAGGGAGGGATGGAGAGGAAGGAATGGTGGTAGGGGGAGAGGGAGAAGGAGGGATGGAGAGGGAGGGATGGTGGTAGGGGGAGGGGGGGAGGGGAGGGAGGGAGGGAGGGAGGGAGGGAGGGAGGGGGAGAGGGAGGGAGGGAGCGGAGGGAGGGAGGGAGAGATGAGGGAGGGGTGGAGATGGAGGGATGGTGTTAGGGGGGAGAGAGAGAGAGTGGAGAGGGAGGGATGGTGGTAGGGGGAGGGGGAGAGGGAGAGGGAGGGATGGAGAGGGAGGGATGGTGGTAGGGGGAGAGGGAGGGAGGGAGGGAGGGAGGGAGGGAGGGAGGGAGGGAGGGAGGGGGAGAGAGATAGGGGGGGTGGAGATGGAGGGATGGTGTTAGGGGGAGAGAGAGAGATGGAGAGGGAGGGATGGTGGTACACACATACACACACAAACACTAAATCTTAGCAATAAAGTTAGGTCTGGCTCAAACTCAGAACTTTCTATCAATACAAATATCACCTAACAAAAGCTACTACATGAATACACCAGTTGTGGTCGGTGCCGTTTAAGATGATGGAGGGCGATTTTTTTTCATTTTTTTTCATGAGCATAGCCTGATTTCTATTGCAGCATAGTGGATGACTGTCATTCATATTCCATTCAACCAGTTCAATATAACATCGATAGGTTTAGGCTACTACATGATACTAAAATTTTCCCTATACCAATCATGAGGTTGCTACAACCTAGCCTATGAATGAAAGTTTACAACGTAGGTGCACACAGGTCAAGAGAAAGATTTGAGGTGCCTTGCACACTCTTGCCTGCATCTAGCTGATCCAGGGTGTAATCATTAGTCCAACAGTTGCAAACAAGAGTTTCTGTTGGACAAATTCAGGTATGTTTATCCCTGTTTTGTTCCGTTTGCTTCTGTTTAAGAAACGTTTTTCAATAGAATCGGCAGAATGAATACACCCCTGTTCATGCGTGAACACAGTTGACATTCATAGCAGCCTCGTTGTATTCCTTCTAGCCTCTATGCACTCTCCTCCTCTCACCTTTTCCTTTCGCTTGTGGACTTCAGTGCACAACACATCAGCTGTATGTGACCATAAGAAAAAACGTTTCAGAGCCAAACCGCTACACACAGCCTACATCGTTGTCCCCATATTAGCTAAAGTAACGTCCTAGTCAACATAGCTAATAGAACTAATGCGTTAGTAAACCCACTACAATCATCCAGGAGCTTTACAGTGTATAGTCAGTAAGCAGTTTAGCAGTTACACCTGGCGGGCCCCGGTGGCAATACATTTGTAAAACCAAAAGCTTACCTTGACTTGGAAGAGTTCCAGGGTTGTGTTGGATAGTCATAGCCAGCTAGCTGACATAGCATCCCTCTGTTTGAGCAGGGTGTTTCAGTAGGCTAAACTAGCTAGCTGTATTTGCTATCTAAGGAAGTGAAACTGAAAGGGGGAAAAAATGAAGAAATCTCTCTCTCTCTCTTTCTTGCTTCTCCTTCATTTTGGAAGAAATGAATTTGTTCAAAACTGTTCAACTATTGTCTTTCTCTCTCTTTGAGTCCACCACGTTTTATGCACTGCAGTGCTAGCTAGCTGTAGCTTATGCTTTCAGTACTAGATTCATTCTATGATCCTTTGATTGGGTGGTCAGTTCATGCTGCCAAAGGACGTCCTCCAGAAGTTGTCCTAATTACTGTGTAAGTATATGGAACGGGGTGAGAACCATGAGCCTCCTAGGTTTTGTATTGAAGTCAATGTACCCAGAGGAGGACGGAAACTAGCTGTCCTCCGGCTATACCATGGTGCTACCCTACAGAGTGCTGTTGAGGCTACTGTAGACTAGCTATTTGCTGTGTTTTTCACTCATGGGACATTTCCATTTCATTCCATCTCAGGGGGTTTATGGGATGATAATCAACACTCTGCGTCCCAAATGTCACCCTGTTCCCTACATAGTACACTACTTTCCTATGGGTCAAAAGCAGTGCATCATACAGGGCAGTGCTTCCAACACCATGTCCTCCAATACTTCCCGACAGTACGCATGTAGCCTCGGTGCAACAACAATAATATGTTCTGTTGGGGGACTGACACGAGGACTGGAGTTGGGAAACACTGATATAGGGAATAGGGTGGCATTTGGGATGCATCCAACAACAGGATAGACATTTGTAGTCATGCATAATTTGGGAATCATCACAGGCGACGGCTGTCACATTTTAATTGCAGTGTGTGTGTGTGTGTGTGTGTGTGTGTGGTGCGTGTGCGTGTGTGTGTTCAAATGTGCTGTTGTGGATAACAATAGGGACTTTGTTACTAAGCATGTAGATACCCAGTCATTGCGGCATCGAAGATGAATGTTCAGAAACGACCCAAATAAGTTTAAAAACGATAAACACAGCAGAGTCCTGCTTCTAATGGTTAATACATACACAATTACTGACATGCACTAAGGCTTGGGAATCTAATGTATGGTGGTATTACACACACACACACACGCACACACACGCACACACACACACACACACACACACCCCAATATCTACCGTTGTTAAAGGGCCAGTCTCTAAAAATTTTCTGGTAAATAACTTTCAGTCTGTTTTTGGTCCAGTCTTAACATACATGGTAAAAAAACAGTCTGTTTGGTTCAGTCTCAACAAATGGTAAATTTAACACAGTCTGTTTTTGGTCCAGTTTTCTAACATTACATGGGGAAATAAACTACATTGTTTTTGGTCCAGGGCTCTAAATTTAAAAGGAAAAATCAGTTGTTATTGGTTCCAGTCTTTTAACATACATGGTAAAAAAAACTACAGTCTGTTATTGGCCAGTCTCTAAAATACATGGTAAATTTAAATACAGTTGTTATTTGGTTTCCGTCTCTAAAATACATGGGGAAATAACTACGTTGTTAAATTTGGGCGTCTTTAAAAAACATGGTAAAAAACACAGTCTTTATTGGGGCCAAATTTTCTAATAACATGGTAAATAAATAAAAATCTGTTTTGGTAATTCCTCTTTTATAATAGTAAATAAATAAAGGGCTGTTTTTGGTCCAGTTCCCCAACAACATGGGAAATAAATTTCAGTCTGTTATTGGTCCCGTTTTCTAAAAATAAAATAGTAATTAACTAAAAAGGGTTTTTATTGGTTTAGTCTCTAAATACATGGAAATAAAATTAAAAGTCTGTTTTGGGCCAGTCCTAAAAAACATGGTAAAAATTTCAGTCGTTGGGTTTGGGCCCCCGTCTTAACCCTACAAGTAATTAACTACAAATCGTATTGGGGCCCTCTCTAATTACATGGTAAAAAACTACAGTTGTTTTTGGTTTCCCGTCCTAACATTTCATGGTAAAAAAAAAAAGTCGGGTTTTTGGTCCCGTCTCTAACCCTACATGGTAAATAAAATACAGTTGTTATTGGTTTCCCGTCTCAAAATTTCATGGGAAAAAATACAGTTTTGTTTTTTGGTTTAAATCTCAATATACATGGTAAAAACTACAGTCTTTTTATTGGCCCGTCTCTAAAATACATGGTAAATAAATACAGTCTGTTTTTGGTCCAGTCTCTAAATTTCATAGGAAAAAAACTACAGTCTGTTTTGGTCCAGTCTCTAAAAATACATGGTAAAAAACTACGTCTGTTTTTGGGCCGTTCTAATATACATGGGGAAAAAATACCCGTGTTTTGGTCCAGTCTCTAACCCTACATGTAAAAAACTACAGTTGTTATTGGTAGTCTCTAAAAATTTCATGGTAAATAACTACAGTTTTTATTTGGGCCGTCTCTAACAACATAGTTTAAATTTAAATACAGTTGTTATTGGGTTTGTCTCTCTTTAATTTTAAAATGGAAAAAAACTACAGGGCTTATTTGGGCCCCGTCCCAAAAATAATGGTAAAAAAACTACGGTGTGTTGGTCCAGGGCTTACATACATGGTTAAAAATAAATAAGTCTGTATTGGTCCTTCTAACAAATGGTAAAAACTACCCCTGTTGGGTCCAGTCTCAAATTTCATTTGGAAATAAAATACAGTCTGTTATTTGGCCCGGGCTTTATACATGGTAAAAAACACAGTTTTATTGGTCGTCTCTAAAATACATAGTAAATAAATTTCAGTCGTTATTGGGCCCGCTTAATAACATGGGAAAAAAATACAGTCTGTTTTGGGGCCGTCTCTAATATACATAGTAAATAAAAAATTTCAGTTGTTTTTGGGCCAGCTCCCAATATAAGGTAAAAAACTACAGTCTTTTTATTGGTTAAAATCTCTAAAATACTAGTAATTAACACCCCTCTGTTATTGGTCCCGTCTCTAATATACCTAGTAAATAACTCCCGTCTGTTATTGGGCCAGTTTTAAAACATACATGGTAAATAACTACAGTCTGTTTTTGGTCCAAATCTCTAAATACATGGTTAAAAAAACTACAGTCTGTTATTTTTTTCCAGTCTTAAAAATACATGGTAAATAAATACAGTCTGTTTTTGGTTCCCCCGTCTTAATATAAAATAGTAAAAACTCAGTCTGTTTTGGTTTCCCCCCTCTAATATAATGGTAAATAAAATACGTCTGTTTTTGGTCCAGTCTCTAACATACATAGTAATTAATACAGTCGGTTTTTGGTCCAGTCTTTTAATAAATAGTAAAAAACTTCCGTCGGGTTTTTGGGTTTTAGTCTCTAACATAAAATGGGGGAAATAAAATACAGTCTGTTGTTGGGCCAGTCTTTTAATATACATTTTGGGGAAATAACTACAGTCTGGTTTTTGGTCCAGTCTCTAATAACATGGTTAAAAAAATACAGGGCGTTTTGGCCGTCTCAATATAAATAGAAATAAAATACAGTTGTTATTGGGCCAAATTTTAAAAAAAAATTTTTAAAAAAACTTTCCGTTTGTTAAATTTGGGAAAATCTTAAAATTTCATTGGGGAAATAAATACGGGCTGTTATTTGGGGCCCGTCTCTAATTAAGAAATAAAAACTACAGTCTGTTATTTGGGCCAGTCTTTAAAATACATGTTAAAAAATACAGTTGTTTGGTCAAGTCCTAACATACATGGAAATAACACAGTCTGTTATTTTGGGCCGTCTCTAAAACATGGGGAAATAACTCCCCCCGTTATTGGTTCCCGTCCCAACAAACATGGAAATAAATTTCAGTTGGGTTTTTGGTTTCCGTCTCTAAAAATAATGGTAAAAAAATCCAAATTGGGTTTTTGGTCCCGTCTCTAACATAATGGTAAAAAAATACAGTCTGTTATTGGTTCCCGTCTTTTAAAATAATGGTAAATAACTACAGTCTGTTTTGGTTAGTCTCCCAACAAAATGTTAAAAAAAAACTAAGTTGGGTTTTTGGGCCAGTTTTCTAACAAAACATGGGAAAAACTACAGCTGTTATTGGTCCAGTCCTAAAAATTAAAATGGTAAATAACTACAGTCTTTTTATTGGGCCGTCCCCCAAAAATACATGGGGAAAAACTACAGTTGTTATGGTCCGTCTTTTAACATAATGTAAAAAAACCCACAGTTTTGTGTTTGGGCCCGTCTTAACATACATGGTAAATAACTACAGTTTTTATTGGTCCAGGGCTTAATAAACATGGTAAAAACTAAAGTCTGTTATTGGTCCAGTCTCTAACATACATGGTAAATAATACAGCTGTTATTTTGGGCCAGTCTCTAATATACAGGGGAAATAATACACTG
Source organism: Coregonus sp. 'balchen' (assembly GCA_902810595.1). Classification (NCBI taxonomy): domain Eukaryota; kingdom Metazoa; phylum Chordata; class Actinopteri; order Salmoniformes; family Salmonidae; genus Coregonus; species Coregonus sp. 'balchen'. The sequence goes on along the minus strand of LR778274.1, from coordinate 4,282,864 downwards.
TTATTGGTCCAGGTCTCAATATACATGGTAAAAAAATACAGTCTTTTTTGGTAGTTCTTAATTTCATGGGAAAAAATACAGTCTGTATTGGTCCAGTCTCTAACAAACATTTTTAAAAAATACAGTTGTTTGGGCCCGTCTCTAACATACATAGTAAAAAAATACAGTTGTTAAATTTGGGCCCCCCCGGCCCCCTCACAACATGGTAAAAAAACACAGTTTTTTATTGGTTTCCCGTTCTAACATACATGGGAAATAAAATACAGTCTGTTTTTTTTGGCCAAATCTCTTTAAAATTTCTGGTAAAAAACTACAGTCTGTTATTTTGGGCCAGTTCTCAAAATACATGGTAAATAAAAAAAATCGTTTTTGGCCAGTCTCTAAAATTTCATTGGGAAATAACTACAGTCTGTTATTGGTTTCCCGTCTCCCAAAATAAATAGTAAAAACTACGTCTGTTATTGGTTTCCCGTCTCTAATAACATGGTAAATAACTTACAGTTTTTGTTATTGGTCCAAAATTCAAAATTTCATGTAATTAAATAAGTCTGTTAAATTTGGGTTTAGTCCTAATATACATGGTAAATAACTACAGTTGTTTTTTGGTTCCCGTCTTTTAACATACATGGTTTAAAAAATACAGTCTGTGTTGGTTTCCCCCCTCTAACATTTCCCTGGTTAAAAAAATACAGTTTTTATTTGGTTTCCGGTCTCTAAAATTTCATGGTTTTAAAAAACACCGTTTTGTTGTTTGGGCCAGTCCTTTAAAATAAAAAAAATGGTAAAAAACTACAGTCTGTTTTTGGTCCCGTCTCAAAACAGTTTGGGGAAAAAAAATATTTTGTTAGCCCCAATTTTTTGCCCCAAATTCTCCAACTTAAAAAAAATTTAGGGGGGGCCTGTAAATTTTCTCATAGGTCCCCGTCAAAATATGACAGAAAATTTAAAGGAAAAAAATCCAGAAAATCACACTGTAGGATTTTTAATGAATTTATTTGCAAATTATGGTGGAAAATAAGTATTTGGTCACCTACAAACAAGCAAGATTTCTGGCTCTCACAGACCTGTAACTTCTTCTTTAAGAGGCTCCTCTGTCCTCCAATGGTTACCTGTATTAATAGCACCTGTTTGAACTGGTTATCAATATAAAAGACACCTGTCCACAACCTCAAACAGTCACACTCCAAACTCCACTATGGCCAAGACCAAAGAGCTGTCAAAGGACACCAGAAACAAAATTTTAGACCCTGCACCAGGCTGGGAAGACTGAATCTGCAATAGGTTGAGCAGCTTGGTTTGAAGAAATCAACTGTGGGGAGCAATTATTAGAAATGGAAAAGACATACAAGTCCACTGATAATCTCCCTCGATCTGGGGCTCCACGCAAGATCTCACCCCGTGGGGGTCAAAGATCACAAGAACGGTGAAGCAAAACCCAGAACCCACACAGGGGGGACCCTAGTGAATGGACCTGCAGAGAGCTGGACCAAAGTAACAAAGCCTACCATCAGTAACCACACTACGCCGCCAGGGACTCAAATCCTGCAGTTCCAGACGTGTCCCCCTGCTTATAGCCAGTACATGTCCTGGCCCGTCTGAAGTTTGCTAGAGTGCATTTGGATGATCCAGAAGAGGATGGGATAATGTCATATGGTCAGATGAAACCAAAATAGAACTTTTTGGTAAAAACTCAACTCGTCGTGTTTGGAGGACAAAGAATGCTGAGTTGCATCCAAAGAACACCATACCTACTGTGAAGCAATTGGGGGTTGTAAAAACATCATGCTTTGGGGCTGTTTTTTCTGCAAAGGACCAGGACGACTGATCCGTTGTAAAGGAAAGAATGAATGGGGCCATGTATAGTGAGATTTTGAGTGAAAACCTCCTTCCATAAGCAAGGGCATTGAAGATGAAACGGGGCTGGGGTCTTTCAAGCATGACAATGGATCCCAAACACACCGCCCAGCAACGAAGGAGTGACTTCGAAGAAGCATTGCAAAGGTCCTGGAGTGGCTCTAGCCAGTCTCCAGATCTCACACCCCATAGAAAATCTTTGGAGGGAGTTGAAAATCTGTGTTGCCCAGCGACAGCCCCAAAAAACATCACTGCTCTAGAGGAGATCTGCATGGGGAAGGAATGGGCCAAAAAAGGTGTGTGAAAACCTTGTGAAGACTACAGAAAACGTTTGACCTGTGTCATTGCCAACAAAGGGTATATAAAAAGTATTGAGAAAACTTTTGTTATTGACCAAATACTTATTTCCACAAATTTTCAAATAAAATTCAATAAAAAAACCTAAAAATGTGATCTTCTGGATTTTTTTTCTCATTTTGTCTGTCATAGTTTACGTTTTACCTTGATGAAAATTACAGGCCTCTCTCATCTTTTTAATGGGGAGGGAGAAACTTGCACAATTGGTGGCTGACTAAATACTTTTTTTCCCCACTGTACATGGTAAATAACTACAGTCTGTTATTGGTCCAGTCTCTAACATACATGGTAAATAACTACAGTCTGTTATTGGTCCAGTCTCTAATATACATGGTAAATAACTACAGTCTGTTATTGGTCCAGTCTCTAATATACATGGTAAATAACTACAGTCTGTTATTGGTTTCCAGTCTCAAATTACTGGTAAAAAAAACTACAGTTGTTATTGGCCCAAGTCTCTAACAGGACATAGTAATTAAACAGTTTGTTTTTTGGTCCGTCTCAAATATACATAGTAAATAACACAGTTGTTTTTGGGTTCCAGTCTCTAACAAACTTTGGTAAATAACTCCCGGTTGTTGTTGGCCCCGTCTCAAATTTTAACAGGGTTTAAAAATACATTTCGTTTTTGGGTTTCCGTTTTAAAATTTTACATGGAAAAATAAATACGGGTGGTATTGGTCCAGTTTTCTTTTAAATGGGAAAAAATACAGTCTTTTGGGGGGTTTCCAGTCTCTAATATAATTAAATAACTACAAGTCTGTTAGGGGGTCCGGGCTCAAACATACTTTGTAATTTAATACGGGTCGTTATTGGTCCATCTCTAATATAAATAGTAAAAAACTACAGTCTGTTATTGGTCCAGTCTCTAACATACATGGTAAATAACTACAGTTTTGTTGGCCAGTTTTCTAAAAACATGGAAAAAAAACTTACAGTCTGTTATTGGTCCAGTCTTTTAATATACGGGTTTAAAAAAACTACATTTTCTGTTTTTGGCCCAGCCCCCTAATAAAAGAAAAACTCCCGTCTTTTTTGGTCCGGGTTTTTTAACTTACATTTTAAAATAAATTAAAGTCTGTTTTTGGCCCCAATCTCTAAAAAAATTTTTAAATAACCCCGTCTTTTTGGGGTAAGAAATCAAATATAAATAGTAAAAAACTACATTGTTTTTGGCCCCCAGTTTTTTAAAACATACATGTTAAATAACTACAGCCCGGGTTATTGGTAAAGTCTTAACATACAGGGTTTTAAAAAAAATACAGTTTTTTTGGGTTTCCGTTTTAAAACATACATGGTAAAAAAACAAGTTGTTGTGGCCCCGGGTTCTAATATACATGGTAAAAAAATACAGTCTGTTTTTGGGTCCAGTTCTAATATACATGGAAATAAAAAAAAAACAAGTCGTTTTTGGTCCCGGGGAAAATAAATGGGTTAAAAAAAAACCCCTTTTTTCCAGTCTTTTTCCCTTTAACTTTACATTTGTAAATAATTACAGTTTGTTATTGGTCCAGTTCTAAATACATAGTAAAAAAATTACAGTCGGGTTTTTTTCCCTCCAGCCCTCTCACATCAGGGAAAAATAATACTTTGTTATTGGTCCAGTCTTAACATACAGGGTAAATAACTCCCCAGTCTGTTTTTGGCCCAGTCTCTAACTTTACAGGGTTTAAATTTAACTACAGTTGTTATTGGCCCCAGTCTCAAAAAAAACTTTAAGGGTTTAAAAAATCCAGTCTGTTTTGGGTTTCCAGTCTTTTAACATACATGGTAAATAATTTCCCGTCTGTTTTTTGGTCCAGTCCTAATTTTACATGGTAAAAAAAATACAGTCTGTTATGGCCCGGCCTTTTAATATACATGGTAATAATTTCCCGGGTCTGTTTTTGGGTTCCAGCTCAAACAACATGGAAAAAACTACAGTCTGTTTTTTTTTTTTTTCCCAGTTCTAACATACATGGAAAATAATTACAGTCTGTTTTTGGTCAGTCTCTAACAACAGGGGTAAAAACCCCTACAGTCGGTTATTGGCCCAAGTTCTAAATACATGGTAAAAAAACCCAGTTTGGTTTTGGTCCAGTTTAATTTTAAGGGAAATAACTCCAGCCCGTTATTGGCCCAGTCTCTAAAATACATATTAAAAAAACTACAGTTTGTTATTGGCCCAGTTTTCTAAAATAATGGAAATAACTACGTCTGTTATTGGCCCAGTCTCAAATATAAGGTAAAAAAATACAGCTGTTATTGGTCCATTTGTCCCCTTAAACATAATGGTAAAAAAACCCCTTCCCAGTCTGTTATTGGCCCAAATCTCAATATACTGGTAAATAATACGGTTGTTTTGGGTTTCCATTTCTCTAAAATACAGGGGGTAAATAAACTAAAGTTTTTATTGGTCCAGTCCTTTAATAAAAGGGGTAAAAAAATCCCAGTTGTTATTGGTCCCGTCTCAAAACCATACATGGAAAAATAACTACGGGTTTTTTATTGGCCCGTCTTTTAAATACATGGTAAATAATTTCCCGTCTTTTATTGGTCCAGTCTTTTAACATACATAGTAAAAACCAAGTCTTTTTTGGGTCCAGTTTTAAAAAATACAGGGGTTTAATAACTACAGTTGTTTTTTGGGGTTCCAGTCCAAAATAACTGGAAAATTTAACTCCCGGTGTTAGGGTTTCCAGTCTAAAAAAAACATGGAAAATAACTCCCATTTCTGTTTTTGGTCCAGTTTTTAATATACATGGTAAAAAACTACAGTTGTTTTTGGGTTTCCAGCTCTAACTACATAGTAAATAACTACTTTCGTTTTGGTCCAGTCCCTTAAAAAAACTTTGGTAAATAATTCCCGTTGTTATTGGTCCAGCTCTAACAACATATAAAAATTACATTTGTTATTTTTTCCATTTCTTTTCTAAAACAGGGGAAAAAAATTACAGTCGGTTATTGGTCCAGTTCTAAAATAAAAGGAAATAATACAGTTTTATTGGGGCCACTCTCTAATTTTACATGGGAAATAAAAAACCGGGTTTCTGTTTTTGGGTCCAGTCTCAAATATACAGGGTTTAAATAATACAGTCTGTTTTTTTGGTCCATTTCTCTAAAATACATGGTTTAAAAATTACAGTCTTTTTTGGTTAGTTCTAATATACAGGGTTTAAAAAACCCACGTTTTATTGGTCCAGTCTTTTAAAAATAAATGGTAAATAACTCCCGGGTTTTTTTGGGTTCAGCTCTAAATACAGGGGTAAAAAAACTACAGTGGTTTTTGGGTTCAGTTTTAAAAATCCAGGGAAAATAACTACAGTCTGTTTTTTGGCCCGTCTCTAATTACATGGTTTTAAATAATTACAGTCGTTTTTGGTCCAGTTCAAATAACAGGGTTTAAAAAATTTTACAGTCTTTTTTTGGGTTTCCAGTTTTCAAACTTTAATGGTAAATAACTACAGTCTTTTATTGGCCCACTCTCAAATAAATGGAAAATTTAACTAAAAGGTTGGTTATTGGTCCGGGTTCCTAATAACATGGTAAATAACTACAGTCGTTTTTTGGGTCCAGTTTTTCTAACATAATGGTAAAAAAACTACGGGCGGTAGGGTTTTCAGTTCAATTTTAAGGGTTTAAATAATTTACAGTCTGTATTGGTCCAGTCTTTTAACATACGGTTTAAAAAAACTAAGTCTGTTATTGGTCAAAGTCTCTAACATACGGGTTTTAAAAAAATACAGTCTTATTGGTTCCGGGGTCTCAAACATACTGGTAAAAAAAATTAAGTCTGTTTTTGGGTCCAGTTTTTAAATTTTAACATGGGAAAAAACTACAGTCTGTTTTTGGCCCGTCTTAATATACTGGTAAAAACCCCTACAGTCTGTTTTTGGTCCAGTCTCAAACCCAATAATGGAAAATAACTACGGGTCTTTTAGGGGCCAGTCTTAACTTTACAGGGTAAATAAATTTGTTATTGGTTCAGTCCCAATACAGGGGTTTAAATAAAACAGTCGGTTATTGGGCCTTTCTCTAACTTTACATGGAAATAACAAACTTTTGTTATTGGTTCAGTTTTTTAACTTTACATGGTAAATAACACAGTCTGTTTTTGGCCCAAAGCCCCCTAAAAAGGGGGGAAAAACAACAAAAGGGGGGGGAGGCCAGGCCAACAAACAAAAACAACTTTTTTTTCATTTTACTTCTTTCTAAATCAGGGGAAAAAATCAGTTCCTAATTAGACGAACTTTTTCCAAAACTAAAATTGAACTTTTTTTCCTAAACTGATAAATGGTGCCTAACTAACTAAGGGTGCCTAACTAGACTGAACTGGTTCCTAACTAGACTGAAGTGGTGCCTAACTAGACTGAAGTGGTCCCAAAAATAGACTGAAAGTGGACCCAAAACCTGGGAATGAAGGGTTTCCCCCCTAAACTGAATATTCTGAGGAGTCATATGGTAATTAACAAAGCATGCACACCCCAAAAAACACACAAAAAAAACACCACACACTTTGTTTTAAGGTCAAATCCCTCGGGGAAAACTTTGGGGTCACCTTAATTTTCTAAAAACGTGCCTCCCCTGGAGGAGATGAAATGCAAGTGTGGTGGGTTTTGTGGGGGTTTTGGTGTTTCCCATTTGGGGTGGGGGGTTAAGAAAAATTTGCTAAATGTGGCCCTTAAAAAAAAAAAAGATTTGTTTCAAAAGGGGGAACTTTCAAGGGTTTCGCCCCGGATGGCACCCCTGTTCCCTTTATGTAGGGAAATACATTTAAAAAAAAGCCCTATGTGAACAAAAAAAAAAGGTAGGGCATGAAAGGGATGGGGTTCCCTTTTTGGGGACTTATCCCAAGGGGTTGGGCCGGGGGGGGAAATAAAATGGAGGAAATTTTGGGGGGGTTTTGGGGTTTAAAAACGGTGAGGAGGGTTTGGGGGGATTGGCGGGGGTACAGCCGAGGGGGGTAAAGATGGTTTATCTCCCTGGCGGGGAAGCCCCTGCCGTAAAAGGGCCCCCCGGGACCCCAACAACCCCCCCCCCCAACACACACAAAACCCACCCACAAAAAGTCAATTTGGCCGGGGGGCCCCCCCCCCGGTCCACTATAGAAAAGAAAAACCAAAACAAAAAAAAAGATTTTGGAAATTTTAGCTCTAGGGATCCCGGAGGGAAAAAAAAAGAAAAAAGGATTTTATTTGGAGAAAAAAGAAAGAAGGGAAGAGGGGAAAAAAGGGGAAAAAAGAAGAGAAGGAAAAAAGAGGAAAGGAAGGAAGAGACCTCATCCCTCGCCAAATCAACCCTTTTCCTCTCCTATCCCCCTCTATCCCCTCTCTCCTTCCTCTCCTCTCCCCCCGGGCCCGTTTCACTCACTCTTTGTTTTAAATCACGGGCCTTCATTTTACCAGGCTTTTTTTTTAAAAGGGGGTAATCTGAAATTTGGTACATATTTTTTAGGATTTTGGGGGGGGGGGGGGGGGGGGGGGGGGGGTTTGGTTTTAGTTTTGAATTCCAGTTTCCCCCTTTTAAAAGTCTCTTTTTCCAGCACTGGTCAAAAACCCTTAAACCCAAAAAAACCCCGTCTTTTGTGATCTTTTTTTTTTTTGTTGTGATGTAATTTTCCCCCCAATTCTTTTAAAAAACCCTTTTCAAATTCTTCCCTTCTCTATCTTTTGTTTAAAGTGATGGTTTTTCCCACGGGCCCCCCAAATCCCACACTTCCTTTGGTGGGCTTTGGGGTTCCTCCCTCCCCCCTTCCCCCCTTTGTCCTCGGCCCCCGGAAAACAAAAAAAAAAATCCCCCCTCCCCCGTTCCCCTCCCCCTCCCGCTTGCCTGCTGGGGGGGTTTTTGGTGTGAAATTGTGGGTGTTGGTGTATCGGGAGCTTGGGTGGGGTGGTTGTGTGTGTGTGTGTGTGTGTGTGTGTGTGTGTGTGTGTGTTTTCTTACTACTAATGGCGTCTTCCTATGTGTTTTAAATTTTAAAGCAGGGGGGTTTAAGAAAGGGGAAAACCCAATCCTTAGAGAGATTAAAAAAACTGTAATAACTGGGGTTTGATTTGGTTTGGGAAAAAACCAAAGCTACTTTGGGGGGTGTGTGGGGTGTTGTGCGGTGCGTGTGTGTGTTGGTTATTAAAAGGAGGGGGGTGGGGATTAGATAGTTTGTACTGGGACACGAGCCCCCAAACAACCCAACAGGGGACAGCCCCCAGCAGACCCCCAAACCCCTAGCTCAGAAAGACATTTAGGGGATTGTCTGCCAGGGTCTCCCCTTTTGTTTCGTGAAAATTTGGAATCGACACGCCAAATAAAATTACTCCAACTCCCATGCGTCTCAGCCTAAAGCCTTTTAAAGGGGAAAGGGGTTTTGGGGTTTGTAGGGGGAGGGCCTGCCTTTCGGGGACAGAGGTTTTTCTTTAACCCCTGTTTTGCCCCTCAAGGTCAAACGTCAACAAAAACCCGGTTTTTAAAGGGCCAAAATGGCGGTTTAATCAGGAAGTTATTCGTCACGTGGGGGGGGTGTTTCCCTTTGGCCTTTTTTCCCTTTCCCTTCTTCCTTCCCCTTTTTTAATTCAGTAAATTTTTCCTTATTCCTCCATTCTGCTCTATGAACTTAAAGGGAAATTGGGGCGCATTTACAGGTACACACACACACTCTCACTCACACCAGATCCAAGGAGATATTTGACGTCCCCCCAGGTCCCCCAAAACGTTTTTTGGGGGAAACGCCTTCTATTCCGGGGCCCCTAGGGGCCCAAAAATGTTTAGTTCGGGGACCCTTTAAGTAGGGGTCCGGGCTAGAGTGTAGTTCCGGTATTCCAAACCCAAATTTTAGGTAGTAGTTTTTTAATTTTTTTGGTTTTTAAACCCCCAAACCCTTTCCCCTTACCAACCATTCAGAAAATTTAAAATAAAATCATCGTCCAAAATGGAGTTATTTTGTTTAAAAGTTTAAGTTTATCCCCCTGTGGGCAAACATAGAATTATTTTAATTTAATTTTACAATTTTGTGAGGGTCTTGTTACAAACCCCAAACCCAAAAACCAAAAACCCCAAAAAAAACACAAAAACACCACAAACCAAAACGCACACGCACCGCACACGCACACCAAAAACAAAACCACAAAACACACCCCACCAAAACACCCCACACCACACGCACACGCACACGCACACGCACACGCACACGCAACGAAAAAAACCACACACACAACACACAAAACGCACACGCCCAGCACCACCACACGCACACGCACACTCAAAAACACTCAAAAACAATTTACACTCAAAAACCCAAAAATAAAACCCACACACAAACACAGGGCAAACCCCACCCCAACACATTCCCAAAAAACAAAAAAACACTGAAAAAACTCCCCTCTGTTGGTACCTCCCCTTTTTCCTGGGAAGACTGATAAATAAGAAGTAGCGTTTTCCGGGGCGCCCATGAAAAACATTTCAATTGGAAATGTATGGGGTTTAAATTTTGTAGTGAATTAGGGCCCCCGATTATGTGGAATAATTTTTGTGTGTGAGTGGGGGTTTTGTGTGTGAAGGTGTGGTGTGTGGTGTGGGGGGTTTTTTGGGGTGTGTGTGTGTGTGTGTTTTGGGTGTGGGTGTTTTGGGGGTTTTGGGTGTTGTTTTGGAAGGTGTGTGGTGCGTGCGTGTGGGTTTTGACTTATTTTGGAATTAATTTTGCTTGTCAGTCGGGTGGAATGGGGGAGAGGGCGGGTGAGAATACACTTCCCCAAAAGGGGAGGGGAAAAAAAAAAGACGGGGTGAAGAAGGGAAGGGAGCGTTTTAAAAAAAGGGGGGGGGTAAGGGGGGGAATGTGGGGGGTTTAAAAAGGTTTAAAAAGAGAGAATGCAAAAAAACCCTGGGGAAAAAAAAAAGAAAAAAAGAGGGGGCTTGGTTTTACATAGGACAGGGGTTCAATCACAAACTTTTTAAAAGGAACTTTGGGTTTTGATCACAGGTTTTTCAAAGGGAACTTTGGGTTTTGATTACAGCCCTTTTACATAGGGAACTTGGTTAGATCACAGCTTTTTACAGGGGAACTTGGTTTTAGTTTCAGCTTTTTTCCAAAGGGAAATTGGTTTTTGATCAAGGGGTTTTTTTCATAGGGAAAATTGGGGAATGAAAAAGGGTTTTTACATAGGAACTTGGTTTTGTCACAGCTTTTTTCTAGGAAAATTGGTTATTTATTTCAGGGGTTTTTCCCCCAGGAAAAATTTGGTTTGTCAAGCTTTTTACTAGGAACTTGGTACTGAAAACAGCTTTTTCCCTAGGAAAATTGGTTAGGGTCAAAGCTTTTTTCATAGAAACTTGGTTATGTCACGCTTTTTAAGGCCCTGGTTATGTCAAGCTTTTTTTCATAGGAAATTGGGTTATATCACCGTTTTTCCCTGGAAATGGTTTTGTCACGCTTTTTTCCTAGGACATGGTTTTTTGATCACAGCTTTTTACATTTGGAACTTGGGGTTATGATCACCGGTTTTTTCATAGGGCATGGTTTTTGATCACAGCTTTTTAAAAGGAAAATTGGTTTTTGACACAGCTTTTACATAGGACATGGTAAAAATCATAGTTTTTAATAGGAAAATTGGTTATATAAAAGCTTTTTAACCCAAAGGGCCCGGTTTGAACCCCAGGGTTTTACATGGGAAAATTGGTTTTGATTACAGCTTTTTAAATAGGAAAATTGGTTTTTGATCACAGCTTTTTTCATAGGAACTTGGGGATGATTAAAACTTTTTTCATAGTAACATGGTTTATGACCAGCTTTTTACATAGGAAAATTGGGTTTCAATTACAGGGTTTTTACATAGGGGAAATTGGTTTCGATCAAGTTTTTTCATTTTGGAACTTTGGGTTTTGATCACCCCGCTTTTTACATAGGAACCCCCGGTTTTGATCACAGCTTTTTAAAAAGGAAATTGGTTTTTGATCACAGCTTTTTCATAGGACAGGGGTTTTGACCCCACTTTTTTCATAGGGGAAATTGGGACCCGAACCAAACTTTTTACATAGGAACTTGGTTATGATCAAGGGTTTTTAAAGGAAACTTGGTTATGATTAAAAGCTTTTTTAAAAGGACAGGGTTTTTGATTTACAGCTTTTTAATAGGAAATTGGTTATGATCACAGGCCTTTTTTCATAGGGCATGGTTATGAAAACACAGTTTTAAAATAGGGGAAAAAGGTTATGTCACAGCTTTTTTTCATAGGGAAAATGGTTTCAATCACACTTTTTAAAATAGGAACTTGGTTTTGATCACAGCTTTTTACAAGGGCATGGTTATGATCATAGCTTTTTTCATAGGGAAAATTGGTTATGATCACAGCTTTTTTCATCGACTGATTATGATCCAGCTTTTTACATAGGAACTTGGGTTTTGATCAAAGCTTTTTACAAGGACCTGGTTATGAAACCCCAGCTTTTTAAAAAAGGGCATTTGGTTTCGATTAAGCTTTTACATTTGGGAAAGGTTTCAATCATGGGCTTTTAAAAAACGGCAAGGGGTTATGATCATTTGTCCGTTATATTTGAGGGGGTGAGTGGGGGGGGGTTGCATGCCTACAGTTTCTTATATTGAGGGGGGGGGTGGGGAGGGGTTTCACCACAGTAAATTATATTTTGAGGGGGGTAGGGGGGGCGTTTTCCCTGGGCCCACAGGAAAATTATAAGAGGGGGGGGGTGGGGGCCCTTGCCCGGCCTACCGGGATAATATTAGGGGGGGAGGGGGGGGAAAGGGGTGGGGAGGGATGGAGAATGAGGAAGGAGGGGGGAAGTGGCCCCATTTTGCAAAATCCCGTGGCCAAAAAAAAACCAAAAAAACAAACCCCAACCCCAAAACCCCCACCCCCCCCACCCCCACAAAAAAAAAAACACCAAAAAAAAACCAAAAAAACCCCCCCCCCCCCCCCCCCCCCCAAAAACCCCAAAACCAAAAACCCCCCCCCCCTCCCCCCCCCCAACAACCACCCCCAAAACACAAAAAACATTTAAAACAAAATCTACATAATGGCCCGTTTTCCCGTTTAAATTTTTGCCCCACTAATCATGGGATTTTTGGGAAAAAGTTTGGCTTACGAGAAAAAATGGATCAATAGGGGGGAGTTGGAAGGTTTTTAAACCCGGGCACACAAAATATCCAAATTTCAACTGATTAACAGCAGTGTTATTTTCACCATCAGAAATAAGGTTCCTAATGTAATTAAATCACCCCGCAACTGTATGTGATACAACCTGAAAGTGTGTGTTTGGGGGTGTCCATTTTAAAAGGAAATGTGCAGTTTCGAATATTGGGAAAAATTTAAAAGGCCAAATTATGTTTCGCTTTCTATACAGGAAAAATGTGGATAACCCTTTCTTTATAAGGGTTTAGTGTAAATATTGGATATTGAAATTCATATTTTTAAAGTAATCTCTGTCAGGACCCAGAGTCTTTCCTGGTCAGGTCATTTAGTCAGGAAAAACTCCTGGCCCTAGTCAAATACAGTACACAAACTTTCTGCATCCCAAATGGCACCCTACTCTCTATGTGGTGCACTACGTTTGACACGAGCCCTGTTGACCAAGAGCTTGTATGCATTCCACATAGCATAGATTATGCCGGTATAATATAACTGCCGTGAATATTGATATCCTTTACTGTACCACAACAACAACTACAAGGTTGAATACAGTGGGGAAAAAAGTATTTCGTCAGCCACCAATTGTGCAAGTTCTCTCCCACTTAAAAGTTGAGAGAGGCCTGTTAATTTTCATCATAGGTACACGTCAACTATGGACAGACAAAATGAGGAACGAAAAAAATCCAGAAAAATCACATTGTAGGATTTTTAATGAATGTATTTGCAAATAATGGTGGAAAATAAGTGGTTTGGTCAATAACAAAAGTTTCTCAATACTTTGTTATATACCCTTTGTTGGCAATGACACAGGTCAAACGTTTGTCTGTAAGTCTTCACAAGGTTTTCACACACTGTTGCTGGTCATTTTGGCCCATTCCTCCATGCAGATCTCCTCTAGAGCAGTGATGTTTTTGGGGCTGTCGCTGGGGCAAACACAGACTTTCACTCCCTCCAAAGATTTTCTATGGGAGTTGAGATCTGGAGACTGGCTAGGGCCACTCCAGGACCTTGGAAATGCTTCTTAATTAGAAGCCTTCACTCCTCTTCGTTGCCCTGGGCAGTGTGTTTGGGATCATTGTCATCTGAAAGACCCTAGCCCGTTTCATCTTCTCAATTGCCCTTGCTTGATGGGAAGGAGGTTTGGGTTTCACTCAAAATCTCACGATCACCATGGCCCCCATTTTCATTCTTTTTTCCTTTACACGGTCGTCGTCCTGGTCCCTTTGCAGAAAAAACAGCCCTCAAAGCTGATGTTTCCCACCCCCATGCTTCAATCAGTATGGTATGGTGTTCTTTGGGATGAAAACTCTGACATTCTCCCAATCCTCTTCTGGGATCATCCAAATGCCATCTAGCAAAACTTCAGACGGGCCTGGACATGTACTGGGCTTAAGCAGGGGGACACGTCTGGCACTGCAGGATTTGAGTCCCTGGCGGCGTAGTGTGTTACTGATGGTAGGCTTTGTTACCTTGGTCCCACGCTCTCTGCGGTCATTCACTAGTTCCCCCCGTGTGGTTCGGGATTTTTGCTCCCGTTCTTGTGATAATTTTGACTCCACGGGGTGAGATCTTGCGTGGAGCCCCAGATCGGGGAGATTATCTGATCTTGATGTCTTTTTCCCTTTTCCCTTAATTTTAAAAGCTCCCTGC
>LR778274.1:4250220-4265220 GCA_902810595.1 Coregonus sp. 'balchen' | reverse complement strand
AAAGTAAGAATCTCAGAGAAAGAACAGGGTGAAGGAGAGAGATGAGAAAGAATAGTGACTCAAAGAAAGAAAGAGTGAAGGAGAGAAGAGGCAAGAAGAAATAGAAGCATCCTTGAGGAAACATGGAGAGGGAGTGAAGAAGAAGGGAGATAGGACAGAAAGGAAGACCTGGAAAGAAAAGAGAGAATTATTTCTGCTGAAAGAAAGACATGAGTGGAGTGTTGAGTAGTCAGCTATATAGGAGAAAGGTGTGTGTGTGTGTGTGTGTGTGGAGAAAAGCACGTCTGTGCATGTGTGTAGCATGTGTATGTAGAGAAAGGTGTGTGTGTGTGTAGAGAAAGGTGTGTGTGCCCCCCGTAACAGGGTTTCCTCCTCCTCTTCCTTTGAATTATCATTCTACGTCTCCCCTCAGGCCTGTCTGCAGCAGACTGCATAATACACACGGGCGCACACACACACACACACACACACACATACACACAGACACAAACACAGACACACACACAGACACACACACACACACACACACACACACACACACATACACACACACACACACACACACACACATAGACACACACACACAGTGGTGCGACGTCTACATGCTCTGTGCTTCCCAAGTCTATTTCTTTACTGACTATAGCCGCCTGTTGGCGGCACTGTGGGACCATAGGAAATCACACACACGTCTACACACACACCTCTATTGGGGCAGCCTCTGTGGGAAGGGTTCTACATGGAACCCCAAAGAGTTCTACCTGGAACCAAAAAGGGTTCTTCAAATGATTATCCTATGGGGACAGCCAAAGAACCCTCTAAGAGTGTAGTGCTCTGCTTTTGACCAGATTCCTATACGCCCCTGTCAAAAGAAGTACACTAGAAAAGGATTAGGGTGCCATTTGGGATGCAGACTGACTGGCTTTGGGCCGTACACACTTCTCAGAACACATGCAAGCCTTGCATTTCCTTAATGGTATTCTCTAACCTGCAATGGCTGGGAATACATGTTCAGGCAGAGCTGCCTGCTCCTCAACTAGATTGATTTAGTTTGGTTGAAAAGAAAAGAGGACAGAGGGGTAGGAGGGAGGGGAGGAGGGCGGGGAGGAGGAGTGAGGGGAGGAGGGATGGGAGGAGGGAGGGGAGGAGGAGGGAGGGGAGGAGGGATGGGAGGAGGGAGGGGAGGAGGAGGGAGGGGAGGAGGGATGGGAGGAGGGAGGGGAGGAGGGATGGGAGGAGGGATGGGAGGAGGGAGGGGAGGAGGGAGGGAGGGGAGGGGAGGAGGAAGGGGAGGAGGGATGGGAGGAGGAGGGAGGGGAGAAGGGATGGGAGGAGGGATGGGAGGAGGAGGGAGGGGAGGAGGGATGGGAGGAGGAGGGAGGGGAGGAGGGATGGGAGGAGGAGGGAGGGGAGGAGGAGGTTATCAGACATTATGAAAAATGTATGCACTCACTAACTGTAAGTCGCTCTGGATAAGAGCGTCTGCTAAATGACTAAAATGTAAATGTAAATTTTTGAACGGTATGTATCAAGCCTCTCAGAGTATGAGTGCTGATCTAGGATCAGTTTTGCCTTTTAGATCATAATGAACAAGATGACATGGACAGGGGGTTACCTGATCCTACATCAGCACTCCCACTCTAAGAGACTACGTTGGGAAAAGCTACAAGGAAAAATTATCATTGAGCTTTTTCATTCTTACTATTACTCTCCCTCTCTGAGAGAGATCACCAATATACAGGAAACAGAATGAATAACATTTTCTCTGAGAGAGATCACCAATATACAGGAAACAGAATGAATAACATTTTCTCTGAGCGAGATCACCAATATACAGGAAACAGAATTATTAACATTTTCTCTGAGAGAGATCACCAATATACAGGAAACAGAATGAATAACATTTTCTCTGAGAGAGATTCCCAATATACAGGAAACAGAATGAATAACATTTTCTCTGAGAGAGATCCCCAATATACAGGAAACAGAATGAATAACCTTTTCTCTGAGAGAGATCACCAATATACAGGAAACAGAATGAATAACCTTTTCTCTGAGAGAGATCACCAATATATAGGAAACAGAATGAATAACCTTTTCTCTGAGAGAGATCCCCAATATACAGGAAAAAGAATGAATAACCTTTACTCTGAGAGAGATCACCAATATACAGGAAACAGAATGAATAACCTTTTCTCTGAGAGAGATCACCAATATACAGGAAACAGAATGAATAACCTTTTCTCTGAGAGAGATCACCAATATACAGGAAACAGAATGAATAACCTTTTCTCTGAGAGAGATCACCAATATATAGGAAACAGAATGAATAACCTTTTCTCTGAGAGAGATCACCAATATACAGGAAACAGAATGAATAACCTTTTCTCTGAGAGAGATCACCAATATACAGGAAACAGAATGAATAACATTTTCTCTGAGAGAGATCCGCAATATACAGGAAACAGAATGAATAACCTTTTCTCTGAGAGAGATCCCCAATATACAGGAAACAGAATGAATAACCTTTTCTCTGAGAGAGATCCCCAATATACAGGAAAAAGAATGAATAACCTTTTCTCTGAGAGAGATCCCCAATATACAGGAAACAGAATTAATAACCTTTTCTCTGAGAGAGATCACCAATATACAGGAAACAGAATGAATAACATTTTCTCTGAGAGAGATCCCCAATATACAGGAAACAGAATGAATAACCTTTTCTCTGAGAGAGATCACCAATATACAGGAAACAGAATGAATAACCTTTTCTCTGAGAGAGATCACCAATATACAGGAAACAGAATGAATAACATTTTATCTGAGAGAGATCACCAATATACAGGAAACAGAATGAATAACCTTTACTCTGAGAGAGATCACCAATATACAGGAAACAGAATGAATAACATTTTCTCTGAGAGAGATCCGCAATATACAGAAAACAGAATTAATAACCTTTTCTCTGAGAGAGATCCCCAATATACAGGAAACAGAATGAATAACCTTTTCTCTGAGAGAGATCCCCAATATACAGGAAAAAGAATGAATAACCTTTTCTCTGAGAGAGATCCCCAATATACAGGAAACAGAATTAATAACATTTTCTCTGAGAGAGATCACCAATATACAGGAAACAGAATGAATAACATTTTCTCTGAGAGAGCTCCCCAATATACAGGAAACAGAATGAATAACCTTTTCTCTGAGAGAGATCACCAATATACAGGAAACAGAATGAATAACCTTTACTCTGAGAGAGATCCCCAATATACAGGAAACTGTCACAGATTCTGCCGAGGCTGCTCCTCCTCCTTGCTCGGGCAGGCTTCGGCGTTCGTCGTTCCCGGAGTACTAGCTGCTGCCGATCGATGTTTCGGTGTTTGTCTTGTTTAGTCTTGAGTGTTTACACCTGTTCGCTATTATGTTTGATTGTAGTCCCTATATTTACCCCTGTCTCTCGTTTGGTAAATTGTGTGTTATTGTTTTGTTTCCCGTAAGGTCGGCATTGCTGTGTCGTATGCGTGTCTTTGTTTCCTCCCTGTTAGGAGGTTTTGTTTTGTATGTTCTTTTACTGGTTAGTAAAGTACGTCTGCCAGTGGCTCTGTGTCCTGCACTTGACTTCGCTCACCGCATACACGTCGCCTTTGACAGAAACAGAATGAATAACATTTTCTCTGAGAGAGATCACCAATATACAGGAAACAGAATGAATAACCTTTTCTCTGAGAGCGATCACCAATATACAGGAAACAGAATGAATAACATTTTCTCTGAGAGAGATCACCAATATACAGGAATCAGAATGAATAACCTTTTCTCTGAATGTAAACAAGCGTGTGAGAGAGACAGTGTATGCGCATGCATTTGTGTGTGCGAGAGTGTGTGTGTGTGTGTGTGTGTGCACAAGAGTGTGTGTGTGTGTGTGTGAATAAAGTTGCAGCGGGTGTCATTGAGGATGGGATAACTGAAAACCGTGGCGTGGAGCGACAGGGATAAGATGCTGCAAAGCCTCCTGGGTAGTCTCCTATGCTCTGCTGTAAATGCCCATGACACTTTAACACCACTGGAGGAGGGGGAGTGTGTGTGTGTGTAAACCTGTGTAAAAAATCTGTGTGTGTGTGTGTGTGTGTGTGTGTGTACATAAGCATATTTATTTTTGTGTGAGTGTGTTTTACGAATTATACAGTATTCTCAATGGGATCCCATATCATATGTACACCAGTACGTCATGGGAGTGATGGTCAGCGTGGCTAAAAGAGGAGTTTTGTTCTGTCCGACTAATGCGCCCTCTATGGAATTCTACTACTTGTCATTTCCCAATAGAATATCTTACCATATACTTTACATATACCCGTTGCATTTGGAAAGTATTCAAACTCCTTCACTTTTTCCACATGTTGTTACGTTACAGCCTTATTCTAAAATGGATTAAAAAAAAAAAAAATCTCAGCAATCTACACACAATACCCCATAATGACAAAGAGAAAACAGGTTTTTAGAAATGTTAGTTAAAAATATATAAATGTATATACATAAGTATTCAGAACATTTTCTATGCAACTCGAAATTGAGAACAGGTACATCCTGTTTTCATTGATCATCATTGAGGTGTTTCTACAACTCAATTGGAGTCCACCTGTGGTAAATTCATTTATTGGACATGATTTGGAATGGCACACACCTGTCTATATAAGGTCCCACAATTGACAGTGCATGTCAGAGCAAAAAACAAACCATGAGGTCGAAGGAATTGTCCATAGAGCTCCGAGACAGGATTGTGTCCAGGCACAGATCTGGGGAAGGGTACCAAAACATTTCTGCAGCACTGAATGTCCCCAAGAACAAAGTGGACTCTATCATTTCATCAGAAGTTTGGAACCACCAAGATTCTTCCTAGAGCTGTCCGCCTGGCCAAACTGAGCAATCGGGGTAGAAGAGCCTTGGTCAGGGAGTTGACCTAGAACCCGGTGGTCACTCTGACAGACCTCCAGAGTTCCTCTGTGGAGATGGGAGAACCTTCCAGAAGGACAACCATCTCTGCAGCACTCCACCAATCAGGCCTTTATGGTAGAGTGGCCAGACGGAAGCCAATACTCAGTAAAAGGCACATGACAGCCCACTTGGAGTTTGCCTAAAGGCACCTAAAGGATTCTCAGACCATGAGAAAAAAGATTCTCTGGTCTGATGAAACCAAGATTGAACTCTTTGGAGTGAATGCCAAGCGTCACATCTGGAGCATCCCTACGTTGAAGCATGGTGGTGGCAGCATCACGCTGTGGGGATGTTTATCAGCGGCCGGGACTGGGAGACTAGTCAGGATCGAGAAAAAGATGAACGGAGCAAAGTACAGAGAGATCCTTGATGAAAACCTGCTCCAGAGCACTCAGGACCTCAGACTGGGGCGAAGGTTCACCTTCCAACAGGACAATGACCCTAAGCACACAGCCAAGACAACACAGGAATGGCTTCGGGACAAGTCTCTGAATGTCCATGAGTGGCCCAGCCAGAGCCTGGACTTGAACCAGATCGAACATCTCTGGAGAGACCTGAAAATAGCTGTACAGCGACGCTCCCCATCCAACCTGACAGAACTTGAGAGGATCTGCAGAGAAAAATGGGAGAAACTCCCCAAATACAGGAGTGCCAAGCTTGTAGCGTCATACCCAAGAAGACTCTAGGCCATAATCGCTGCCAAAGGTGCTTCAACAAAGTACTGAGTAAAGGGTCTGAATACTTATGTAAATGTGATATTTCTGTAGTTTTTTATACATTTGCAAAAATGTCTAAAAACCTGTTTTTGCGTTGTCATTATGGGGTATCTCCTTTATTATATACTGTAGGTCTGAATCCTGATCATATTACAGGACACGTCTCTCCTTTATTATATACTGCAGGTCTGGATCCTGATCATATTACAGGACACGTATCTCCTTTATTATATACTGTAGGTCTGGATCCTGATCATATTACAGGACACGTCTCTCCTTTATTATATACTGCAGGTCTGGATCCTGATCATATTACAGGACACGTCTCTCCTTTATTATATACTGTAGGTCTGAATCCTGATCATATTACAGGACACGTCTCTCCTTTATTATATACTGTAGGTCTGGATCCTGATCATATTGCAGGACACGTCTCTCCTTTATTATATACTGTAGGTCTGAATCCTGATCATATTACAGGACACGTCTCTCCTTTATTATATACTGTAGGTCTGGATCCTGATCATATTGCAGGACACGTCTCTCCTTTATTATATACTGTAGGTCTGAATCCTGATCATATTACAGGACACGTCTCTCCTTTATTATATACTGTAGGTCTGGATCCTGATCATATTGCAGGACACGTCTCTCCTTTATTATATACTGTAGGTCTGGATCCTGATCATATTACAGGACACGTCTCTCCTTTATTATATACTGTAGGTCTGAATCCTGATCATATTACAGGACACGTCTCTCCTTTATTATATACTGTAGGTCTGGATCCTGATCATATTAAAGGACACGTCTCTCCTTTATTATATACTGTAGGTCTGGATCCTGATCATATTAAAGGACACGTCTCTCCTTTATTATATACTGTAG
Organism: Coregonus sp. 'balchen'; assembly: GCA_902810595.1. Taxonomy (NCBI): domain Eukaryota; kingdom Metazoa; phylum Chordata; class Actinopteri; order Salmoniformes; family Salmonidae; genus Coregonus; species Coregonus sp. 'balchen'. Next base: position 4,258,624 of record LR778274.1, on the reverse strand, counting down.
GTCTGGATCCTGATCATATTACAGGACACGTCTCTCCTTTATTATATACTGTAGGTCTGGATCCTGATCATATTACAGGACACGTATCTCCTTTATTATATACTGTAGGTCTGAATCCTGATCATATTACAGGACACTGTCTATCCTTTATTATATACTGTAGGTCTGAATCCTGATCATATTACAGGACACGTTTCCTCTCCTTTATTATATACTGTAGGTCTGAATCCTGATCATATTACAGGACACGTCTCTCCTTTATTATATACTGTAGGTCTGGATCCTGATCATATTACAGGACACTGTCTCTCCTTTATTATATACTGTAGGTCTGGATCCTGATCATATTACAGGACACGTCTCTCCTTTATTATATACTGTAGGTCTGGATCCTGATCATATTACAGGACACGTATCTCCTTTATTATATACTGTAGGTCTGAATCCTGATCATATTACAGGACACTGTCTCTCCTTTATTATATACTGTAGGTCTGGATCCTGATCATATTGCAGGACACCGTCTCTCCTTTATTATATACTGTAGGTCTGAATCCTGATCATATTACAGGACACGTTTCCTCTCCTTTATTATATACTGTAGGTCTGAATCCTGATCATATTACAGGACACGTCTCTCCTTTATTATATACTGTAGGTCTGGATCCTGATCATATTACAGGACACGTATCTCATTTATTATATACTGTAGGTCTGAATCCTGATCATATTACAGGACACGTCTCTCCTTTATTATATACTGCAGGTCTGAATCCTGATCATATTGAAGGACACGTCTCTCCTTTATTATATACTGTAGGTCTGGATCCTGATCATATTGAAGGACACGTCTCTCCTTTATTATATACTGTAGGTCTGGATCCTGATCATATTGTAGGTGTCACGCCCTGGCTCTGGGGACTCTTTAATGTTGAGCCAGGGTGTGTAGTGTCTAAGTTGTATTTTCTATTTTTCGTTCTAGTTCGTGTTTTCTATGTTGGCCAGGGTGGTTCCCAATCAGAGGCAGCTGATTCTCGTTGTCTCTGATTGGGAACCATGCTTAGGCAGCCGGTTGGCACTAGTTTATTGTGGGATCTTGTTCTGTATAGGTTTGTGTTGGTGAACCTGTAGACTTCACGTATCGTTTTGTTGTTTTGTTGTTCAAGTACTCATTAAAAGATGTACGCATATCACGCTGCGCCTTGGTCTGCCTCTTATGACGATCGTGACAGAAGGACACGTCTCTCCTTTATTACATACTCTCCTTTTTTGGCATGACTGGTTTATTCTTGCTACACAACAAATATTAGGCTACCATTTATCAAATCACTCATTCAATAGCCAAGCATGCTCGAAAGTAAATAGACTATTTAAAAAATTGGACAGTATGTGTAGGCTACAGTTTTGTTGTGTGATTGGAGTGCAACATCATAGACTATTTAATCTCAGAGCCTATACCAAGGAAGGAGATAGAATCACAATAATCTATTGACAAACCAAATATTGAACAACAGTTCGTCTTTTGCATAGACGTGTGGGCTGTAGGCAGCATTTACTTAAAAAATGTTGGAAAGGACAATGAATCTTTCAGAATACGCGCATAACAGTCTTGCTTCCGTCCCTCTCCTCGCCCCAATCTGGGCTCGAACCAGAGACCCTCTGAACACATCAACAACTGCCTCCCACGAAGCATTGTTACCTATCGCTCCACAAAAGCTGCGGCACTTGCAGAGCAAGGGAAACCGTGCTCTACCTCTGTAGCTCAGCTGGTAGAGCACGGCGCTTTTAACGCCAAGGTAGTGGGTTCGATCCCCGGGACCACCCATGCACAAAAAAAAATGTATGCACGCATGACTGTAAGTCGCTTTGGATAAAAGCGTCTGCAAAAAAAAAAAAAGAAACAACTACTTCAAGTTCTCAGAGCGAGTGAAATCACCGATTGAAACGCTACTAGCGCGCACCGCTAACTAGCTAACCATTTCGCAACGCGGCCAGTGGTTGGCACACGCTATAGGCCAGTGTTTGGCACACGCTATAGGCCAGTGTTTGGTACACGCTATAGGCCAGTGTTTGACACACGCTATAGGCCAGTGTTTGACACAAGCTATAGGCCAGTGTTTGGCACACGCTATAGGCCAGTGTTTGACACACGCTATAGGCCAGTGTTTGGCACACGCTATAGGCCAGTGTTTGGCACACGCTATAGGCCAGTGTTTGGCACACGCTATAGGCCAGTGTTTGGCACACGCTATAGGCCAGTGTTTGGTACACGCTATAGGCCAGTGTTTGGCACACGCTATAGGCCAGTGTTTGACACACGCTATAGGCCAGTGTTTGGTACACGCTATAGGCCAGTGTTTGGCACACGCTATAGGCCAGTGTTTGGTACACGCTATAGGCCAGTGGTACATCATTGTCTTATTTCTCTGTTTCCTCTCGCTCCCTCTCTCCCTCTAATGCCTTTGATCCTGTTTCACTGGAGGCAATGAACACATTTCAGTCAGAGTGGGTGTGGCAGCTGGTTGAAAGGGGTTAGTGCTGGGATGAGGCAGTGAATTAATCAGTAACATTGACTGTTCATTTCATTGTTCTGTCTTTTTGCCATTTTCTGTTCTTCTGACTTCCCAGTTCCTCTAATGCAGCTACTGTCTTTATCTGTTATGTCTCCACACCAGTAGCGGTCAGTGCCGTTTAACATTTATTTTTTTCATGAGCATGGCCTTATTTCTATTACAGCATATTGGATGACTGTCATTCATATTCCATTCACCCAGTTCAATGTAACAGCGATAGGTTTAGGCTACTACATGATACTAACATTTTCCCTATAACCATCATGAGGTTGCTACAACCTGGACTATGAATGAAAGTTTACAACGTAGGTGCACACAGGTCGAGAGACAGATTTGAGGTCACAGACAGTGACACATGGACAGACAGTGACATTCAATACCGTCTTGCACACTCTTGCTGATATAGGGTGTAATCATTAGTCAACAGTTGCAAACAATAGTTTTTATTGGAAAAATTCAGGTATGTTTATCCCGGTTTTGTTCCGTTTGCTTCCGTTTAAGAAACGTTTTTCAACAGAATCGGCGGAATGAATACACCCCTGATCACACGTAAACACAGTTCACTTTCATAGAAAAAAAATAAAATAAAAAAAAAATATTGGTAAAGTGGTTATCCCACTGGCTATAGGGTGAATGCACCAATTTGTAAGTCGCTCTGGATAAGAGCGTCTGCTAAATGACGTAAACGTAAATGTAAATGTAAATAGAAGCCACTTTGTATCGCTTGACGCATCTATGCGCTCTCCTCCTCTCACCTCTTCCCTTCGCTTGTGGACAGTGCTGTATGTGACCAGGTGAAAAAACCTTTCCAAGCCAAACCGCTACATACAGTCTACATCGTTGTCACCATATTAGCTAAAGTAAGGTCATAGTCAGCATAGCTAATACAACTAACGCGTTAGTAAATCCGCTACAATCATGCAGTAACGTTAAAGTGTAGAGTCAGTAAGCAGTTACACCGGCGGGCTCTGGTGCGAAAAATTTGTAAAACCAAAAGCTTACCTTGTCTTGGAAGAGTTCCAGTTTTGTGTTGGATAGTCATAGCCAGCTAGCTAACGTAGCATCCCTCTGTTTGAGCAGGGTGTTTCAGTAGGCTAAACTAGCTAGCTGCATTTGCTAGCTAAGTAAGTGAAACTGAAAGTAAAAATAAACGACAGTCTCTCTCTCTCTTGCTATATTATATATATATATATATATATATATATATATATATATATATTTCTCTCTTGCTTCTCCTTCATTTTGGAAGAAATTAATTTGTTAAAAACTGTTCAACTATTGTCTTTCTGTCTCTTTGAGTCAACTACTCACCACCTTTTATACACTGCAGTGCTAGCTAGCTGTAGCGTATGCTTTCAGTACTAGATCATAGTAACCTCCCGAGTGGCGCAGTGGTATAAAGCTGTGCCACTAGAGATCCTGGTTCGAATCCAGGCTCTGTCGTAGCCGGCCGCGACCGGGAGACCCATGGGGCGGCGCACAATTGGCCCAGCGTCGTCCAGGGTAGGGGAGGGAATGGCCGGCAGAGATGTAGCTCAGTTGGTAGAGCATGGCGTTTGCAACGCCAGGGTTGTGGGTTCGATTCCCATGGGGGGCCAGTATGAAAGAATAATGTATGCACTCACTAACTGTAAGTCGCTCTGGATAAGAGGGTCTGCTAAATGACTCAAATGTAGATAATTCTCTGATCCTTTGATTGGGTGGACAACATGTCAGTTCATGCTGAAAGAGCTTTGATAGGCTGGAGGATGTCCTCCGGAAATTGTCATAACTACTATGGAAGTGGGTGAGAACCATGAGCCTCCTAGGTTTTGTATTGAAGTCAATGTACCCAGAGGAGGACGGAAGCTAGTTGTCCTCCGGCTACCCTACAGAGTGCCGTTGAGGCTACTGTAGACCTTCCTTGTTTTAATCAATTATGTGGTGACGTGATTATATTTAGTATAGTTTTATCTAAAAAGGATAACTTTTTAAATGTTTTACAATTGAACTTTTTCCTCTCCTTCCTCCTCTGAGGAGCCTCCACATCTCCACACACACACACACACGCACGCACACGTACACACACACACACACACACACACGCATGCACGCACACACACACACACACACACACACACACACGCGCATGTAGTGTGTGTGTGTGTGCATAGTGATAATGGTATTTCTGGACGAATCCCAAGTTATTATCATAGTGCAAATCAGCCTAGCTTTCCAGCCCCTGTATAGCCAGTAAGTTAGAGTTACAAACAACAGGTAGTACATTATAGGGGTATCCATATAAAAATGACATGAATATGGATAGAATAGAGGAGAGAGAGGGGAGGAGAAGAGAAGACGAAAAAGGATATATACGCATTATCGTGTAGAGAAGATAAATCTCTAGGAGAGTGCTCGAGTCTACGCAGTCTCTGATCTAGCCTATCGTCGCTTACTCGGTCCCCTTTCTGCTCGATCTGACTCTATTAGCGATCTCAGCGCTCTTCCTTTCTCCCTCTCCGCTCTCTCTCTCTGTCTCATCTCTCTAGATCGTGTAGCTCTCTCTAGCTCTCTCTCTTGCGTTCTCATCTCTCTCTACTCTATCTCTCACTCTCTTTCTTCGCATTGTCTTCTCTCTGCTCTCGCTCTCTTCTCTCTGCTCTCTCTCGCTCTTCGTACTCTCTTGTATCCTTACTCGTTAGTGGAGACCAACTGGTGAAACGCAAATGGCCCACTTCACTTCCTGAGTGGTTAAAAGCTACTGGCGAAATGGACCAATCAGGTCTCAGACTCCGACTGTACTCTAGAATGCCATGGAATGGAAGCTGCACTTAGAGTCTAGAATGTCTATGTCTCAAACGGCACCCTATTCCCACCATGGCCCCTGGTCTAAAGTAGTGCACTACATAGAGAATAAGGTGCTATTTGAGACGCACACATCCTGCAACTCTATCCATTTTGCCATGGTGTGGACTTAAATCAAATCAAATGTTGATGCTTCGTAAACAACAGGTGTGGACTAACAGTGAAATGCTTAATTCCCAACATTTACATTTACATTTACATCATTTAGCAGACACTCTTATCCAGAGCGACTTACAAATTGGTGCATTCAACTTATGATAGCCAGTGGGATAACCACCTTTAAAAAAATTGTTTTATGGGGGGTTGGGGAAGAAGGATTACTTTATACTATTCCAGGTAGAGAGAAAGAAAATAGAGCAAGACAGAAACGTTTTCCTTTTTAAAGCTAATTTCCTGCAATTCTACACATTTTGCCTTGACTCATGCCATGTTAATGACATGTGAGTAAGTGACTAACAAAACCAATGGGCGCCCCCTGGAGGTCAGGGCCCCTGGGCACGTGCCCTGCGTGCCTGGTTGGTATTTGGCCATGATTACTACTAAGTTTAGATAGCTGGCTAGACTCATTTACCAATCTAAAAATTGTCACCTAACAGTGTGTTCCAAATTGCACCCTATTGCCTATATAGTGCACTTCTTTTTTTGACCATGGCCACTACATGGGCACTAAGTGCACTACAAAGGGAATAGGGTGCCATTTGGGATGCAGGTAATGACTCAGTCTGGATGCCATTAAAAGTTCGGGCTGGTGCTAACGGTAAAATACCAGGAATGGACAGAATGAAAAAAGAAAGAAGTGAAGGAGGGCTGATTGGTTTCTGAATGAGAGGAGTAATCAGGGACATTCTGGGAAGATGAGTTTACCAGGACTCAGACACCATGGGACTACTATATACACTACCAGTCAAAGGTTGGGACACACCTACTCATTCAAGGGTTTTTCTTTATTTTTACTATTTTCGTCATTGTAGAATAATAGTGAAGACATCAAAACTATGAAAAAACTCATATGGAATCATTTAGTAACCAAAAAAGTGTTAAACAAATCCAAATGTATTTTATATTTGAGATTCTTCAAATAGCTACCCTTTGCCTTGATGACAGATTTGCACACTCTTGGCATTCTCTCAACCAGCTTCATGAGGTAGTCACCTGGAATGCATTTCAATTAACAGGTGTGCCTTCTTAAAAGTTAATTTAAGAAGGCACAAAACAAGTGTTCATTATGCTTCAGCCACAGTGAAGTGACAGTAGGTATTCATTATGCTTCAGCCACAGTGAACTGACAGTAGGTATTCATTATGCTTCAGCCACAGTGAACTGACAGTAGGTATTCATTATGCTTCAGCCACAGTGAACTGACAGTAGGTATTCATTATACTTCAGCCACAGTGAACTGACAGCAGGTATTCATTATGCTTCAGCCACAGTGAAGTGACAGTAGGTATTCATTATGCTTCAGCCACAGTGAACTGACAGTAGGTATTCATTATGCTTCAGCCACAGTGAACTGACAGTAGGTATTCATTATGCTTCAGCCATTGTGAACTGACAGTAGGTATTCATTATACTTCAGCCACAGTGAACTGACAGCAGGTATTCATTATGCTTCAGCCACAGTGAAGTGACAGTAGGTATTCATTATGCTTCAGCCACAGTGAACTGACAGCAGGTATTCATTATGCTTCAGCCACAGTGAACTGACAGTAGGTATTCATTATGCTTCAGCCACAGTGAACTGACAGCAGGTATTCATTATGCTTCAGCCACAGTGAACTGACAGTAGATATTCATTAAGCTTCAGCCACAGTGAACTGACAGCAGGTATTCATTATGCTTCAGCCACAGTGAACTGACAGTAGGTATTCATTATGTTTCAGCCATAGTGAACTGACAGTATGTATTAAAGCAACTTTATATCACTGGATTCGAACTTGTAACCTTTGGAATCAGAGGCAGATGGTTAACAGCGCTCAGTGTTGCCCCTAGTGGCCAGTTTCCACATCATCTCCCAACATCTTCAGACATGGACAGACATCGAATACTGACTTTTATCATTGGTATAATATACTACTGCTCTGGTATAATATAGTACCGCTCTGGTATAATACAGTACTGCTCTGGTATAATATAGTACTGCTCTGGTATAACATAGTACTGCTCTGGTATAATATAGTACTGCTCTGGTATAATATAGTACTGCTCTAGTATAATATAGTACTGCTCTGGTATAACATAGTACTGCTCTGGTATAATATAGCCTAGTACTGCTCTGGTATAATATAGTACTGCTCTGGTACAATATAGTACTGCTCTGATATAATATAGTACTGTTCTGGTATAACATAGTACTGCTCTTGTATAATATAGTACTGCTCTGGTATAATATAGTACTGCTCTGGTATAATATAGTACTGCTCTGGTATAATATAGCACTGCTCTGGTATAATATAGTACTGCTCTGGAATAATATAGTAATATCTGGTATAATATAGTACTGCTCTGGTATAATATAGTACTGCTCTGGTATAATATAGTACTGCTCTGGTATAATATAGTACTGCTCTGGTATAATATTGTACTGCTCTGGTATAATATAGCCTAGTGCTGCTCTGGTATAATATAGTACTGCTCTGGTATAATATAGTACTGCTCTGGTATAATATAGTACTGCTCTGGTATAATATAGTACTGCTCTGGTATAATATAGCCTAGTGCTGCTCTGGTATAATATAGTACTGCTCTGGTAAAATATAGCCTAGTGCTGCTCTGGTATAATATAGTACTGCTCTGGTAAAATATAGCCTAGTGCTGCTCTGACATCGCATAGCAGGAAACAGAAAAAACTGAGAGGAGAGGAGAGGGAACCAGCGTGAGGTGGTATTGTCTGGTTCTAGGGAGAGAGAGATGGAAAGAGAGGAGAGAGAGAGGAGAGAGATATTCTTTCTCGATTCTTGGAGAGAGATTTGATGTCATATGCTTGCCCC
>LR778274.1:4178839-4250120 GCA_902810595.1 Coregonus sp. 'balchen' | reverse complement strand
CAGCTTAGAAGAAATCGGCAATATCAGTTGCACTCACACAGACAGAGGGATGGACGGACAGAAACAGACACACACACAAACACACATAGAAGTCAAGGACTCACCCTTCCTGCCTGTTGCCATGTCAACGTCAGGCCAGGAATGATGGATCACACTGTGTCAGTCTGATTACGTGATGTCATCATTACCCTCCTGCAGAGAACATGACAAGGAACGATGTAAGGAGATAGAGACGGAGAGAGAGGGAGAACAAGAGAGATGGACAGAGAAAAAGGGGGAGCGAGATGGGGAATGAGAGAGGGGAAGAAAGAGAGACTAATATCTGTGTCTACTCGACCGAGTAGCAATTTCACAAAGACACCACACACTGATGTCTTTGTAACGGTGACAGCTCCTCAGCAACAGTTTCTTCTGGCTTCCGCATTTTTCTGCCAAAAAGATCCCTCAGACTCAGCCCCCTCTTAGAACTAGAAGCAGGACAGACTTTCCCCTAGGCCTAGAAACTAATCTAAGGTCAGTTTTACACTTTCCCCTCTAATTACGGTCATGATTTGGGTATGGCTGATCATAGACCTGTGAATAGGAAAAGCACTCACACATCTGAGGTTGCTTGTCGCAGGTGTTTGGGAATAATTCAATGATATCTTTACGTAAAAGTCTAATAAACTAAAGTGTTACTGACAAAGTCATAATGGTAAAGTGGATTATTTTCTTTAGATCTGTGCCAGGTGGCAACTTCTGCCCAAACCTACTCTGGTACTGTAGGCTATCAATCCGCTGGATAGAGCCCTAGTCTGTGTCCCGAATGGCAGCCTAGTGCACTTCTTTTAACAAGAGCCCATGGGGGAATAGGGTGCCATCTCTGACGCACGTCTACAATAATCTTTGACCTTTAATTTAATCCTACTGCGGCTTTTCCCATATCATTAGAAGCGCCCAGCTGTGAGTCCAGTCCAGTGTTGCAGACGAAGGCACGACTAAACGACTCACTGACGTGCTCACTAAAGAAGCTTATCTCAGCCCCCAAAGCTTAGCCCGTGGGACTAGAGGAAGAAAGAGTCATTTCTTACAGTTTTACCATTGGGATTGGGTACTAGCCAAATTCACAGAATCCTCCCTAATACGGAAACAATGGAAGAGGAATAGCCTCGAGTGTTATGTCACCTAAAATACAATGGGGAGAAAATAAAACACAGAACAGAGAGAAGCTCATTCCATTCCACATTCAAACTCAATCCCCTCTCTTTATAATTGATTTAGGTTACCATCGACAGTTATCCAGTGGTGGAAAAAGTACCCAATTGACATACTTGAGTAAAAGTAAAGACCCTAATAGAAAATGACTGAAGTAGAAGTGAAAGTCACCCAGTAAAATATTACTTGAGTAAAAATCAAATCTAAGTATCTGGTTTTAAATATACTTAAAGATGCACTATGCAGAAATAGATTGCAAAATAGTTCGGAAGAGATCTTTGACGTACTGATCCCATGGCATAGTGTTTATGAACTGACATGCAAAACGACACCGGATTCAAAAATTAGAATCTTTCAATTTAAATTATTATATAAAATTCTTGCTACCAATATAATGTTATTTATATGGGGGATACAATCTTCCCAGCTCTGCAGATTTTTCTGTGAAGATACAGAATCATTAGATCATTTGTTTTGGTTCTGTCCATTTGTAGCTTGTTTTTGGACACAGGTCCAGGAATGGCTAAAGGACTGTAATACTTTTAGCAAAAATGTTTATTTTTAATTCACAATCTGTAGAAGTAATGAGAATAGAAAGGTTCGGAACTTTTGTAAAAAATCACAGTACGGTTGAAATATATATGGCAAATAGAAATCCTATATGGATGGTGTTAAGAGATAGATGGGAGTTATTGAATAGAGTTGAAGGATGGGACTAATAACAAATAACAACAAATAATAACAAAGATAGCTAATAATGTAAGCATACTGTGTCCATAATAAGTATATAGGTTGTATGTTGGGAGCTTTTGGGAAAGAGCACAGTTAGAAAGATATGGCATATAGAAGCAAACCGGATGGACATCATGAAAATGATCGGAGAGGTTGAGAGTAGAAGTAGTTCAGGAGCAAATATATATATATATATATATATATATATATATATATATATATATATATATATATATATATATATATAATTATTGTAAAATTAACTCTGTCCATAAGGTGTAGATAGTAAGTATAGACCGGAAGTAGAGGCCTGGGCATTGTTGTTCACTAATTTACTCCAAGTAGGGAAAGGATGGCGGGGTTGAAAAGTAATAAAGGGGAGTATATATATAAAAAACATGGGGGATTGGAAGTGATGCAGACAATTACATTGATAGAAGATACAATCTATCTGCAATATTAAGCTGATCCACCCCCCCCCCACCAAAATAAATAAATAATAATTAATAAATAAATAAATAAGATGCACTATGCAGAAATCACTCCACCATTTCCTGGTTGCTAATATTCTAATAGTTCGCCTAATTTCAGTTTATGTAACAAAACAAACAAGTAGAGAATCATTGTACTATCTAAACCGCTGTGAAATATATTTTCCATAACCAAAAATATTTTATTTTAAGCTGTTTGAAGCTGGTTAGATAACGGAAAGTAAAAGATGCAAAAATGAAACTTAAGAATGGGAAGCATAGAAATGGAGCACATAGAATAGATCTACCACTTAGACTTGCTTTCAATGAGAATGACAGATCTATAACTCACATTTCTATGACCATTTATAAAACACTCTGACATAATTTACAAACTAAGCATCTGTGTTTAGTGAGTCCGGCAGATCAGAGGCAGTAGGGATGACCAGGGATGTTCTCTTGATAAGTGCATGAATGTGACAATTGTTTCCGGTCCTGCTAAGCACTGGAATGTTATGGAGTAGCCTAGCCTACTGTTGGGTGTCAGGGAAAATAAAGGCCTATTAAAAAGTACATTCAGTGCATTTGGAAAGTATTTACAGTTTGTTTTAGTTGTGTTTTGTGTTATGTTTTTGCCCAATAGGAACTGAATGGCAAAAATGCAACATTGGACTTCAGGAAAAATGTGCAGTAAGAAAACTGTGAAATTCTATAAATATCACATCAAAATGGATCAAAAGCATTTATATTTGATAGAAAATATTGTCTAATGATATATACAGTGTATTCGGAAATGATTCAGACCCCTTCCCTTTTTCCACATTTTGTTACCGTACAGCCTTATTATAAAATTGATTCATATTTTTTTTCCTCATCAATCTACACACAATACCCCATAATGACAAAGTGAAAACAGGTTTTTAGAATTTTTTGCAAATGTATAAAAATTACAAAACAGAAATACCTTATTTACATAAGTATTCAGACCCTTTGCTATGAGACTCGAAATTGAGCTCAGGTGCATCCTGTTTCCATTGATCATCCTTGAGATGTTTCTACAACTTGATTGGACTCCACATGCAGTAAATTCAATTGATTGGATATGGTTTGGAAAGGCACACACCTGTCTATATAAGGTCCCACAGTTGATAGTGCATGTCAGAGCAAAAACCAAGCCATGAGGTCGAAGGACTTGTCCATAGAGCTCCGAGACAGGATTGTGTCGAGGCACAGATCTGGGGAAGGGTAGAAAAAAATGTCTGCAGCATTGAAGTCCCCAAGAACACAGTTCCTCTGTGGAGATGGGAGAACCTTCCAGAACAACCATTTCTGCAGCACTCCACCACTCAGGCCTTTATGGTAGATTGGCTAGACGGAAGCCACTCCTCAGTAAAAGGCACATGACAGCCCGCTTGGAGTTTGCCAAAAGGCACCTAAAGGACTCTCAGACCATGAGAAACAAGATTCTCTGGTCTGATTTGAACCTGATCGAACATCTTTGGAGAGACCTGAGAATAGCTGTGCAGCGACGCTCCCCATCCAACCTGACAGAGCTTGAGAGGATCTGCAGAGAAGAATGGGAGAAACTCCCCAAATACAGGTGTGCCAAGCTTGTAGTGTCATATCCAATGAGACTCAAGGCAGTAATCGCTGCCAAAAGTGCTTCAACAAAGTACTGAGTAAAGGGTCTGAATACTTATGTAAATGTGATATTTCCGTTTTTTATTTTTAATACATTTGCAAACATTTCTATAAACCTGTTTTCGCTTTGTCATTTGGGGGGATTGTGTGTAGATTGATGAGGATTTTTTTTATTTATTCATTTTTATAATAAGGCTGTAAAGTAACAATGTGGCAAAAGTCAAGGGGTCTCAATACTTAAATAGTAGCCTACTTCAAATATATATTTTTACTTTGTTACTTTACACCACTGCAGTTATCAATGGGACTGTGCAAAGGCATCGCGGTAGGTCGGCTTCTACCTCAATTGACAGTGTCACTGTTGTACATGAAAATGCGCCACTGTTGGGACCGACGCAGCCCGGTGCCACCACCACCGCAACAATAGGGAGGGACATCGATAAATTCGCAGTCCGGGACATTTTTGTGGAAGGTTATAGCCTAATTACAAAATACTTGGGAATAGGAAGTGTTCCTTAGTCTGCTTGGGTGGTTTATTTAATATATAGCCTGTTCAATGTTGTTCCATTCAATCACATACCGGTAGTTTTTATTCTGATGGTACATTTTTCATGTTGATGATCGCACACACTTCATGCCCATTGGAACGGAGTTGCATTCGCAGTCGTTTCAACGGATGGGCAAAACTGCGGCGAATAGATTTGGACAACAACAACATATTCGTTATATTGTCATTGTGGCATAAATCTAATCTAATCTATTCAACCTGAGATAGAGACAGACAGACGGGCAGATAGCCTACGCCCAGTTAATGTCAATTCGATATGAACCTCCAACCTGGATCCCCCACAGGTGCAAGAAAGCTTTTATGAAAACATTTAACGGAATAAAAACCCTATAGACGCACTTACCGCTTTGGAGATTTGTTCAGTGCTTATATCTGACAGTGGAACGCGTTACCATCCCAAACGGCATGCTGCTTGCTGTGTTTTTATGATCTGTTATCTCGGATGCTCTGCTCAACGCAGTCTCGTCTCCACCTCTCCTCCCCCGCCCGACGCTGTCTGCAACAGACATCCATGGCGCGTCGCTGTCTCGGTGATCTATAGCTGCAGTCATTGGCGGATGCAGGCATGGGATCGCGGCGGGAAGTTTTACCACCTCCCTCATGTAAACTTCACGTTTACACTGTAATTATTCTGCCTATTACATAAATTAGTTGTGATATAGGCCCTATACATGCTTTCAGATGTAATAAAATGCAGGCTATCAATTGGATAAATATTTTATTCGTAGCCTTATTGAATATGATAATTGAATAGGCTCTAACAGGGTATAATGTAATATAATATAATAGCCTATAATATACTGTACTATAAAGTTCAAGAAGATATGTGATGGACAGCTCAACAAGGTCAGGGTTATAAAAAAAATAATCAAGCAATGATTTATTAGATTAGCCTTATTACAACATGATTCATATATATTCTGTCACTAATATAGTTTTCCAAAAAGTATTCTATCTCATTCAACCCAGACTATCCAATATGGTAGGGTTAAATCCCCAAATTCCATAAATTGTAATTATAGATGTCTGTTTGATGCCCATGTACACAATCTGGACAGAAGTCAGTGATTATTGTGCTCTCTGTGTAAGATCAGTAATTCTGCATCAGTGATGGCCAACACAACCAAGGGGACATCCTTTTATATGGTGTTAGTTATTGTACATACACTGAGTGTACAAAACATTAAGAACACCTTCCTAATATTGAGTTGCACCCCCTTTTCCCCTCAGAACAGCCTCAGTTCGTCGGGGCATGGCCTCTACAAGGTGTCGAAAGCGTTCTACAGGGATGGTGGCCCATGTTGACTCCAATTCTTCACAAAGTTGTGTCAAGTTGGCTGGATGTCTATTGAGTGGTTGACCACTCTTGATACACACGGGGAAACTGTTAAGTGTGAAAAACCAAGCAGCGTTGCAGTTCTTGACACAAACCAGTGCGCCTGGCACCTACCACCATACCCCGTTCAAATGCACATCAATATTTTGTCTTGCCCATTCACCCTCTGAATAGCACACATACACAATCCATGTCTCAATTTGTCACAAGGCTTAAAAATCCTTCTTTAACCTGTCTCATCCCCTTCATCTACACTGATTGAAGTGGATGTAATAAGTGGCATCAATAAGGGATCATAGTTTGTCCCTGGATTCACCTGGTCAGTCTATGTCGTGGAAAGAGCAGGTGTTCCTAATGTTTTGTGTTTGTCTCTGTGTCTTATTCGGTTGCTCCCAGTCCACATAGTCCACATTTGGTTTATTGTGGATATCCTTCAAAAACTGCATTGTAGTAAGTAACAAGTCATATGTTTGATTTGTATGACTGTGGTTGTATCCCAAATGGCACCCTATTCCCTATAATATTGTAATACTTTTGGCCCATAGGGCTCTTGTCAAAAGTAGCACACTATATGGGAATAGGGTGCCATTTGGGACACATATTACCCCAGGTAGACAGATTAATCCATCGTATGATAAGGACAGATGGTGAAATCCTTAATTCTCAGACTGATGGACTGTAGTTGGTCAGAATGATCAGTCCAATCCAGACTCTGTATCCAGAGTATCCATTGGTCAGCTCCATAGAACACAGGAGGTCATTATGAATGGACTCATTCCAAAATCCACTAAAGGTTTCTAAGAGACTATTTCATTCCAGAAAATTGCTCCCTCTCTTCTGGCCTTGTTCACTTCCCTTTGTTGACATGAGAAAACTGGGTGGTCCAGCTATAGCTTCTACAATATTGCTTTGACCTATCCAGTCCCGTCCTATTGGATCAGTGAAGGACATTGAACAAGGACAGACTTAAAAAAAACTCAAACCCATCTCAGTCGGCCAGAGGCATCGAGACAGGACAAATGACGAGCGGCGCCTCGTTCCTGCCAGACTTATTGGTGCATGGGCTGAAGAAGGGATGAATGGCATCTGAGAAGCTGTCGGTGAACGTATAAATGAGCATCTTAGCGTCCACGTTATAGAACGACACCTGTCCCTTATCGCAGTCTACGTAGATCCCTATCCGGTTGGGTTTGTGGTTGAGGCCCAGCGCTGTCGACGGTTCAGTTCGGAACGCGTAGTCATTATTATCCCGGAGGCTCAGGAACCAGTAGCCGTGGGCGGGGCTTACTGTGATCTTCCCTTTCCTGTTGATGGAGTGGCTAGCCACGCCCAGGTCCCAGTCCGTCTTCCCACCCACCTCCACCTACAATACAATACGATAACTTTATTGTCCATTTAAATCCATTTTGTGAGGTCAGAATACAAATCAATACACTGCAGTACAACATCATGTAATACAACAACACTGTAAAGTGAGTACATATATATTCAAATAGTCCTTGGCATTCAGCCCCACCATCTATCGGGCCCCATTATGACCTATGACCTGATGGCTCTGTTGGAATGAAACCCTGCTTCTGTTCTCACCTCCCAGTAATGGCGTCCCGAAGTGAAGGCCTGGCGCCCGAGGACGCAGACCACACGGTCAAAGCGCTCGGGGCCGTCCAGCACGGGCTGGTAGCGGTCGCTGCAGCGCACCTGCTTGCCGTCGTCGGAGATGAGCAGGCGGGGGTGAGCGGTGAGAGGGTCCAGGGTTACATCCACTGAGAGGGAGAGGAGAGGAGAGGGTGAGGTAGAAGGGGAGGGGGGCAGAGAGAGAAACACACAGAGACACAAAGGGGGAGGAGAAGTCATCAGTCACCAATGAAGAGTTCAATCAGCAGTTTTGTGTCTATATTTAGCGATGATGTGCTTGACACATGAACACAGAGAACATGATACAGGAAGAAGGAAGTACATACCTGCATATTCCTGCACTCTCCTCACCTCTGGATCGAGAGAGAGAGAGAGAGAGAGAGAGAGAGAGCGAGAGAGAGAGAGGTGTTAAACCATCTAACCCCTGATCATATACTGTATGTATTATCACACATGACTGGGACTTTGAGTTAATAAATTAATCAAAGCCTTACTTGGATTTACATATCTTCCCACTGACTGTTCTAGTCGAGGTTGAGAAAGCCAATCTGGCCAAACAAAAGAGAATAAATGTAATTATACAACGGGTGGGTATAATCCTGAATGCTGATTGGTTAAAAGCGTATTCCAGCCGGTGTCTATTCCACACATTAGCACCAGCTAAATATATTACGTTAAAATGACTCTTTACTCTGTTCCATCTGACTGCGCAATCCACTGTCTCATCAGCCCAGCCATGCACTTTATAAACTTGATCTCAACTATAAAAAGCATCTAGACATTATCCCACATTTCTTTTAGACTAACATTTAGTTTTCAACAGCTGAGATTTGTATAAACCTTGCTGTCTGTCTCTCCGACATTTGCAACATTGTTTCAATATTCAAATTCGATCTCCAACTGTCCCATAGTAATGAACGTGTAGGGGTCGGTAGGAGAGAGAGAGGCAGGCAGCGTTTCTCAGCCAGTCAAAATCATGAATCAGCTGGCTTCATTTTTATGGATATGTACAAAGAAATGTAAATTGAAAAAATGTCAAACGAAACAAAGTGCAGCTAGTTTGCAGTCTTTCCAGCTTCAGTTTGAAGTTATAGTGTTAGCTGTGTTGTTGGCTAGCTCCTCTGAAGAACAGTGTCCTGACGAGAGAGCACATTTTCTATGCCAGGCAGAATTGCGCCTTATTAGTTCATTGTTATGTATGTCTCCAAATAAATGTATCTAGAAAACAGCTTAAACAAATGCAGCAACTGTTGTTATTCTGGCTGCACTGTTTGACGTGACTGTAAATTAGCCGTAGTTGGGTAGCTAGCAAGGAAGGGATAAGAACATTGCCAGCCAGTATGGCAATGGAACATTTAGAACGAACGACTGGGTCACGTCTATAGATACAGAACAAAAAGACTGAATGACTGGGTCGCGTCTATAGATACAGAACAAAAAGACTGAACGACTGGGTCACGTCTATAGATACAGAACAAAAAGACTGAATGACTGGGTCGCGTCCATAGATACACAACAAAAAGACTGAACGACTGGGTCACGTCTATAGATACAGAACAAAAAGACTGAACGACTGGGTCACGTCTATAGATACAGAACAAAAAGACTGAACGACTGGGTCGCGTCTATGGCAACCGAACCGATAGAACGAACGACCAGCCGGTTTGGGTAGCAACCCTAGATTTGTTTCGGGACTATATCTTGTTGAAGGACGAAATAGTATGAATAAATTCATCAAGATGACGTTTTTAATGAAAATATGTCAATCATTATTTGAATATGTTGGTAACCCGTTGTATAAAAGTTATAATGCCCTCGAAGCAGGTGTTTGGAGGATATATTGGAATGGTTTGCCAGCCCTCGACTTCGTCTCAGGCCTAACAACCCAAGTGCCAATATATTCTCCAAACACCTGCTTCGAGGGCATTATCACTTTTATACAACGGGACGCGTAGTATGTACGACATATATTCTTGGGCATTATCACTTAATTAGACACTGTATGTATCATTGGTTATTACACATATGGGATGGGCCTGCGAGTAGTACAGAAACATGAATGAATCCATACCTGGACTATATCTTCCTACAGATTGTTCTGGTGGAGGTGGAGAACGCAAACCTGCCAAAACAATATCATAAAATCAAGTACAGTATTATTATTAGAGACACATAGGATGGGATGAGTATGACAGAAGCAGCCGTGAATTAATACAAATCTTACTTGGACTACATCTTCCCAGGGACTGGTTTGGTTGAGAAGGCAAATCTGGCCAAACAAAACAGAGTACAGGAAATCAATGACTGTATGCATTGTTAGACATACTGTATGTTGGGTCTGTGAGTGTGACAGAGACATGAATGTTATCTTGGACTTACTTGGACTATTTCTTCCTACAGCATGGTTTGGTTGAGAAAGCAAACCTGACCAAAAAAAATAGAATATATCCAATCAAATACTGGACAGATTATTAGACACACAGAATGGGATGAGCTGGGACTTTGAGTGTGACGAAGGCATGAATGAAAACCGTACTTGGACTATATCTTCCCACGGATTGGTCCGGTTGAGGTTGAGGACGCAAACCTGGCCAAACATAAGAGTATACATAATTAAATATTAGACACATATTAGATCATAAACTAATTAGATACAGATGGGATGGTACTTTGAGTGTGTAAACCTTACCTGGAATATATGTCCCTACGGATTGGTCTGGTTGAGGTTGAGGTTGAGGATGCAGACCTGGCCAACAAAAGACAATGCAGTGTAATGGTCTATAGGTTCTCAACTGGTTTTAATTATATGACAAGGGAACAACATTCCCACCTCATTGTCAATAAATACATTTTGTCCATATTCTTGATGAAGAATGTTAATATACTCTCTGGTTTGAGACCACAAATCCAACCAAAATAGTGCTGCTAATAGCTCTATATTAAAAATACTGTGATTGAAGACAAATTGTTTAAAAATGTAAGTTCATTATCATTTCTACACACTTTCTACCTGGTTTAAGTCGTTTAAGTTCAGTTTTTTAATTTTTTTATTTTACTCACACACACACAAACACAACACACTCAAAACCTCCTGCGACCTAAATTGAGGTCGCGACCCACCAGTTGAGAATCGCTGTTCTACATTGTAGCCTAGTAGTGTTCATAAAGTAGAGTTAAACCGTCACAACACTACAGCATTGGGGCTATTCTCTGTGTCACTTGCAACAACACAGCGGGCAAAAGTGGTGGAATCTTGACGTCTTTCAACCACTTTTGCCCGCTGGGAAAAAGATTAGCATAACTGATAGTACTCATAGATAGAATATATAGGAGATCTACAATGGTCAACCATAACTCACAGATCTCCGGCAGTCTCTTGAGCTCCGCCCGAAAGCGCTCCACCATTTGATTGACAGTCAGAAGCACCGACCCCGAGCTGAGGTCAGAGGTCACGACAGCGTCCGACCAATCCCTGGTCTGAGGCGGGGTGGAGAGGGCGGGGAATGTCTGAGAAGAGGAAGAAAGAGAGAGAGAGAAAAAAAGAGAGAAATAAGAGAACAGAGGAATAAATGAATTAGAAAATAACATGTAGTAAGATATATATATGGTAGATATATATATATATATATCTACCATATATATATATATATATATATATATATGGTAGATATATAATTTATATATATATATATATATAGTATATATATAATTTATAGCTATATATATAGTAGATATATAATTTTTAGCTATATATATAGTAGATATATAATTAAAAAAGAAGAGAATAGGAAAAGTACCTCTTACCTTGTAGCTAAGATAAATTATGAAGAAAAGTTTGGGAAGAAGGTAGAAAAGGTTGGGAAAAGGGTAGAAAAGGTTGGGAAAAGGGTAGAAAACGTTGGGAAAAAATGAAGAAAAAAGCAAGAAATTGATGTGATGAACAGAAAGAGCAGTCTAACTTTGAAGAAGAGTACGTAGTCGTCAGACTGGGCTAGCTGGGTGAGGCTGGCGCTTCTCTTCCTCAGCTCAGAGATCTCCTACAATAGGAAAGAAAAGATGAGAAATACTCTATTATTAATAATCCCAGAGGGAAACGGGTTTGTCAATCATAGCAGCAACACAGTCACAAAGACAAAAGACAATCAACAAGATCAGTAGTAAAAAAAAACATAGCAGCATTAATTTATTTAATTGTTCACCTACCCTACAGAAGATGTAAATGAGTTGTGTAGCCAAATATAGTACAATGCATCACGTCTTGTGAGATTTAAGTTTTAATTGTACATGGTCCCTTATGAAAGAATAATATTGTGTTGATGGATAATTCTTGTGTATTGTGTATACAAGGATTGTAAATTGTATAAAATAATTCACCCTTCGCTGCTATTGATATCACTGTCCTCTTAATGAAATAAACCATTCTCTCTGAAATAAACCATTATCTCAAATGAAATAAATGAAAAAAAAGAGACCTGCTCCAGGTCTCTGATGAGGCTCTGTCCTCGGTGCTGTGCAGCCCGCTGTGACATCTCTATCACCTCCAGAATCTCTGCCTGGCTCCTCTCCACAGAACTCACCAGGGCAGAGAACACATGCATGCTGCCCGCCGTCTCATGTTCCGCACACGCCTGGGGAGAGAGGGAGAGGGGGCTGATGATGATGAGAGAGAGAGGAACGAGAGAGAGAGACAGAGGAAAGAGAGAAAGAGAGAGAGAGGAAATAGAGAGAGAAAGAGAGAGGAAAGAGGGAGGAAAGAGAGAGGGACAGACAGAGAGAAACAGAGAGAGACAGAGAGACAGAGACAGACAGAGAGACAGAGACAGAGAGAGAGAGACAGAGACAGAGAGAGAGAGAGAGAGAGAGAGAGAGACAGACAGACACAGAGACAGAGAGAGAGAGAGAGAGAGAGAGAGAGAGAGAGAGAGAGAGAGAGAGAGAGAGAGAGAGAGCGAGAGAGAGAGACAGAGATAGAGACAGAGACAGAGACAGAGACAGAGACAGAGAGACAGAGAGACAGAGAGAGAGAGAGAGAGAGACAGACAGAGAGACAACCTATTTGTGTGTATGTGTGTATGTGTGTGTATACTGTGTCTGTCTGTGTTTGTCTCTGTGTGTGTGTACTATGTATGTGTGTGTGTTCCAGAGACCCACCTGTATGTCCTCCAGGGATGTCCTGATCTCCTCCACCTTCCTCTCTCTCTCTGTGATCATGTCCCTCAGCTCCACCTCTGTCAGGCCCAACTGAGACTGCAGACATAAACAGACCAGAGTCAACACACAGCAAAGTATTTATTCCTTATTCCTAGTATGTACATATCTACCTCAGTTACCTCGTACCCCTGCACATCAACTCGGTACTGGTACCCCGTGTATATAGCCAAGTTATCATTACTCATTGTGAATTTATTATTACTTTTATTATTACGTGTTTTACTTTTCTATTATTTCTCTATTTTCTTTCTCTCTGCATTGTTGGGAACGGCCTGTAAGTCAGCATTTCACTGTTAGGCTATACGTGTTGCTTACAAAGCATGTGATTAACACAATTTGATTTGAACAATGTTTCAAACACCCAGGTTATTTTGTGTAGACTGTCTCCATAGCTAAGGTTTGTACAGTATGTGTTCATTTCACTTCATTAATGCAATCAAATCTACAGTAGTAGCATTGCAATTGGAGTTTCCTACAACTCCACCAGAATTAGTTCACACATATGTTTCTCCATCGCTGTCCCACTCCCTACCTTCTTGATGAGCCATTCTCTCTTGGCAGGTATAACCTGGTGTCCATGGTGCTCTCCCTCCAAACACGCGGCACACACACACGTCTGGTCCGTCCGGCAGAAGAACTCCAGCCCCCTCTGGTGTTCAGGACAGAGAGGCGCGTTGAAGGAGGAATCAGCCGGCCCGCTCAGGGTGTACCTCCGTGGGGCGACAGGAGGGGCGGTGGTGTTGGAGGAGAAGGGTGAGGGCGGGTGGGGGCGGAGGACGGGCGGAGGGGTTCTGGAGTTCGAAGGTCGTTGGAACCTGGTCTTCATCTCCAAAAACAAATCCCCAGGCATCCCACCCATCCCTGGGGGTCTTGGGAGGACCGGAGGACGCTCAACCCCGTTTGACACACCCTCATTACCACCGCCACCCCCACCTTGACTCCCAACCCCTCCTTCCATCACCATGGCCCCCCCGTCCAATCCGTCGGCCATCTTCTTAAACTGCTCGGTGATCTCCTTCAGGGTGTGGTTGATGTGAAGGTCCGGCCTCTTCCTGAAGCTCTCCTTACACAGTGGGCACACACACGTCTTCCCTCCTCCTCCTTTAACAACAAGTTACAGTTCATTCAATTAATTCACATGGCAAAATACAACTGATCTCTGAATGGTGACGTGATGTTTAACAGAAGAAATACGCCTACTAATAGAAAACGAACTAACACACAATAACGTTTAATGTACGTAAGTTGTTGCATGTACAGTATATATGTAAACATACAAACAAATGTACATTTATATTTCAGGTAGTGTACAGTACACACAAAGCCACAATACAGTGCTATGAAAAAGTATTTGCCCCCTTTCTAATTTTCTCTACTTTTGCATATTTGTGATACTGAATGTTTTCAGATCTTCAACCAAAACCTAATATTAGATAAAGGGAACATGAGTGAACAAATAACACAACAATTACATATTTATTTCATAAACAATGTTATGCAACACCCAATTCCCCTGTGTGAAAAAGTAATTGCCCCCTTACACTCAATAACTGGTTGTGCCACCTTTAGCTGCAATGACTCCAACCAAATGCTTCCTGTAGTTGTTGATCAGTCTCTCACGTCGCTGTGGAGGAATTTTGGCCCACTCTTCCATGCAGAACTGCTTTAACTCAGTGACATGTTGGTTTTCAAGCATGAACTGCTCGTTTCAAGTCCTGCCACAACATCTCAATTGGGATTAGGTCTGGACTTTGACTAGGCCATTCCAAAACTTCCAATTTGTTGCTTTTTAGCAATTTTCAGATAGACTTGATTGTGTGTTTTGGATCATTGTCTTGCTGCATGACCCAGCTGCCCTTCAGCTTCAGCTCACAGACGGATGGTCTGACATTCTCCTGTAGAATTCTCTGATACAGAGCAGAATTCATGGTTCCTTCTATTAAGGCAAGTCGTCCAGGTCCTGAGGCAGCAAAGCATCCCCAAACCATCACACCACCACCACCATGCTTGACCTTTGGTATGATGTTCTTACTGTGGGATGCAGTGTTTGGTTTTCGCCAGGCATAATGGGACCCATCTCGTCCAAAAAGTTGACAAAAATTTGCCAAAAAGCACCTGGATGATCATCAAGACTCTTGGAAGAACGTTCTATGGACAGATGATTCAAAAGTATAACTTTTTGGACGACATGGTTCCGGTAATGCCTGGCGAAAACCAAACACTGCATTCCACAGTAAGAGCATCATACCAAAGGTCAAGCATGGTGGTGGTGGTGTGATGGTTTGGGGATGCTTTGCTGCCTCAGGACCTGGACGACTTGCCTTAATTGAAGGAACCATGAATTCTGCTCTGTATCATAGAATTCTACAGGAGAATGTCAGACCATCCGTCTGTGAGCTGAAGCTGAAGCGCAGCTGGGTCATGCAGCAAGACAATGATCCAAAACACACAATCAAGTCTACATGAAAATTGCTAAAAAGCAACAAATCTGAAGTTTTGGAATGGCCTAGTCAAAGTCCAGACCTAATCCCAATTGAGATGTTGTGGCAGGACTTGAAACGAGCAGTTCATGCTTGAAAACCCACATGTCACTGAGTTAAAGCAGTTCTGCATGGAAGAGTGGGCCAAAATTCCTCCACAGCGACGTGAGAGACTGATCAACAACTACAGGAAGCATTTGGTTGGAGTCATTGCAGCTAAAGGTGGCACAACCAGTTACTGAGTGTAAGGGGGCAATTACTTTTTCACACAGGGGAATTGGGTGTTGCATAACTTTGTTTATGAAGTAAATTAAATAAATACGTAATTGTTGTGTTATTTGTTCACTTATGTTCCCTTTATCTAATATTAGGTTGTGGTTGAAGATCTGATAACATTCAGTATTACAAATATGCAAAAGTAGAGAAAATTAGAAAGGGGGCAAAAACTTTTTCATAGCACGGTACATACCGTCCCAGTATGTGGAGATGCAGTCCAGACAGTAGCTGTGTCCACAGGGTGTGGAGACTGGGTTGGTGAACACATCCAGGCAGATGGAACAGATGAACTGGTCCTCAGAGAGGAAGCCACCTGGCCCGGAGAGAGCCATCCTGGGGGAAACGCTAGGGCTAGTGGTCTGGAGCTCTGCAGCTAGGGGATAACAGAACACAAGAGTTAGGTGTCATTAAAGAGTTTGTTGAGAGGAAGCCGCCCAGCCCAGAGAGAGCCATGCTGGGGCTGGGGAGACAGTAGGGCTGGCTGGTAGGGCTAGTGGTCTGGAGCTCTGCTGGGGAGACTGTAGGGCTGGCTGGTAGGGCTAGTGGTCTGGAGCTCTGCTGGGGAGACTCTAGGGCTGGCTGGTAGGGCTAGTGGTCTGGAGCTCTGCTGGGGAGAATGTAGGGCTGGCTGGTAGGGCTAGTGGTCTGGAGCTCTGCTGGGGAGAATGTAGGGCTGGCTGGTAGGGCTAGTGGTCTGGAGCTCTGCTGGGGAGACTGTAGGGCTGGCTGGTAGGGCTAGTGGTCTGGAGCTCTGCTGGGGAGACTCTAGGGCTGGCTGGTAGGGCTAGTGGTCTGGAGCTCTGCTGGGGAGAATGTAGGGCTGGCTGGTAGGGCTAGTGGTCTGGAGCTCTGCTGGGGAGACTGTAGGGCTGGCTGGTAGGGCTAGTGGTCTGGAGCTCTGCTGGGGAGACTGTAGGACTAGCTGGTAGGGCTAGTGGTCTGGAGCTCTGCTGGGGAGAATGTAGGGCTGGCTGGTAGGGCTAGTGGTCTGGAGCTCTGCTGGGGAGACTGTAGGGCTGGCTGGTAGGGCTAGTGTTCTGGAGCTCTGCTGGGGAGACTGTAGGGCTGGCTGGTAGGGCTAGTGTTCTGGAGCTCTGCTGAGGAGACTGTAGGGCTGGCTGGTAGGCCTAGTGGTCTGGAGCTCTGCTGGGGAGACTGTAGGGCTGGCTGGTAGGGCTAGTGGCCTGGAGCTCTGCTGGGGAGACTGTAGGGCTGGCTGCTAGGGCTAGTGGTCTGGAGCTCTGCAGCTAGGGGGAAGGAGCGCACAGGTATTAGGTGGAGCGAGAGTGTGTAAATGTCCCTTTAGTTTAGGTACACACACACACCCTGTGTCCTCCACAGAGGAACACTTGTCTCAGTCAAGCATGGCTGCCTGTGCGATAAGGTAGAAGAATGTGGTCTGTGCACTCTGAATGACCTTTACCCTACTTACACACTGTAGGCCTGCACCTGTCACATCAGAGAGCACCGTGAAACAGCTTACGAAGATGAACAGAGATAAACCATCTCTTACATTGTTGTTCCTGCAGCACAGAGGCGACCTCGACCAGCGCTGACACTGTAGCCTATTGTAGCATCGTAAAAACGCAACAACATGGTCTGGTTGGAGAAAAAAAAGGATCAATAGTCTTTTATGCTATTGTTAGGCCACAGGCT
This sequence comes from Coregonus sp. 'balchen', assembly GCA_902810595.1. Lineage (NCBI taxonomy): Eukaryota > Metazoa > Chordata > Actinopteri > Salmoniformes > Salmonidae > Coregonus > Coregonus sp. 'balchen'. The sequence goes on along the minus strand of LR778274.1, from coordinate 4,232,921 downwards.
CTGCGTGACAGGAAACGTCTTTAAAACATGCACTATAATTAGGCAATATGTTTAAAACACAAAACAAGTATCTGCAAGTCATTGTCACTTACTCATTCCCTCTCTGTAAGCCTAAGCTGCTGTTTGGGGCTCACACAATGTTACTTTCACACAACACCACCCAGGCTATAAGAAATGCCATTTAGCAGACGCTTTTATCCAAAGCGACTTACAGTCATGCGACTTACAGTCATGCGTGCATACATTATGTCATGACCACCCAGGCTATGTCATGACCACCCAGGCTATGTCATGACCACCCAGGCTATGTCATGGTCCTATTACTTAGAATTATCTTTCATTTGTTTATGGTTAACGTCATCAGCCATACTAGGGTGACCACATGTAAAATACCCAAACGTCAGCACCCCACACACACACACACACAGTGTAGTGCACATGTTTTAGGTGCCGGAGAGCAATACACATTTAAATGACATCATCATTTCTCAACGTTTGTACCGACAGACATAGCCTATTGAATATCATTATATAATAAAATGCATCCTCCAATTGCACCGTCTGCCTACGCCACACAAATTGTCTCAAGAAAAACATTTATATTTTTAATACCCTGAAACACCAAGTTAGGCATACCTAATTTCCAAAATAGGCCATGGCATCATCACTGTCAATTATGAATGAGAATTCTTCACGTTTTACCAATGAAATGTCCAAACTGCGTCTGCATACCAATCATTTGATCTCAAACAGTTTCATGAGAACACTGAAACTCTAAAATGCTAATTGGAGAACAGCAAAAATAAGCAAAAATGACCCCAGCCATTATCACCTTGGTTACTGTAGCTTCATTCACCTCAGTCGATCTACAAACACATAGCTATACAATTAGCCACTACACATTAACTCACATTAACTCAGGACTGGGATTGAAACTATAATTTAATAAGTACAGAGAGATGACAAATTAATTTGCTTTACAGAACATAATTTTTTGTTGCAGTTTTACAGCTAATTTCCGGCAACTGTACACATTTTGCCATGACTTATGCCATGTGATTATGATATCTGAGTGAGAGTCACTAATTAAATCAATGGGAACCCCCTGGAGGTCAGGGCCCCTGGGCTGGTGTTGTGCGTGCCCGGGCAGTAATTCGGTCGTTTAGATAGCTAGACTAACTAGACACATTTTCAAAATCACACTTCTTGTAAGTAGTTAGGGTTAACTGTTCTCTCCAAGGTTAACTGGAATTTTGCCATGAGGATTAGAAAAATATTATTGGTTGACCATAGGCCTACGACATTGGCCTATGTCATGTCTTGCGCTGCGCAGAATATTAGATCTCAAAAACGATAGAAGAACACGTGTTTAACATCACCAGTAGGTTTAGGCTACCACATCCAAACCATATTATATATATTTCCATAAGCGCAACGTGACTGCAAGTGACAGGTCGGAATGTCTGACTGAATTATGGGACAAATCAACCCCCCCCCCCCCCCCCCCTAAATTAGTGGTGTTTGAATTTGTTGATAAAATGCAGGTCATGATTGACTGTCCCGCACAATTTTTACATTTTACACATTTAGCAGACGCTCTTATCCAGAGCGACTTACAGTTAGTGAATACATATTTATTTATTTTTATACTGGCCCCCCGTGGGAATCGAACCCACAACCCTGGCGTTGCAAACGCCATGCTCTATCAACTGAGCTACATCCCTGCCGGCCATTCCCTCCCCTACCCTGGACGACGCTGGGCCAATTGTGCGCCGCCCATGAGTCTCCCGGTCGCGGAAACTTGATATCAGTTTGTTCAAAGAGGTTGGGGAACGTTAGCGACCTCGCAAACAAAATGCAAATCAAACAAAATGCGGCGTCATGTCAGCAGAAGTTGTAGGTGCTTTTAAGACAACTGGGAAGTGGGAACAATGAAAAAAATGAGGTCATATCATGACGTTGGTGATCTTCAGGTTGGAACGTCGGAGCTCTAGAAAGATGCCCGAGTTCCCGACTTGGAATTCCGAGTTGGATGACAGTTAAAAACTATATTTCCCAGTCGGATATCCCAAGTACCCAGCTGTCTTGAAAGCACTGAAGTCGAAAATTGAAGCATTCCGAGTTCGCAGTTGTTTTGAATACAGCATAAATTCCCTCCTGTTTTTTCGCAGCAATAGGTGTCTTCATAACGACAATCTAAATAGGCTACGACTGCTAAAATTGCTTTACCTTGTTCTCTGCATTTCTCTGTTTGTTATTGGTTCATCACACCGAATTATTTAATCTGAACTATAGAAGTGATTTATAGTGAATGGTTAAAACATGTTTTTTCAGAAAACATTATTGTGAAATGATATTATGGTGGTCCTCTGTAGCTCAGCTGGTAGAGCACGGCGCTTGTAACGCCAAGGTAGTGGGTTCGATCCCCAGGACCACCCATACACAAAAATGTATGCATGCATGACTGTAAGTCGCTTTGGATAAAAGCGTCTGCATAATGGCATATTATTAATAGAAGTCACAATGCTCTAAAATAATCATATTCTTAACTGGAGTAATACATCAAATTAATGTGTGGCTCCAGGCTGCAAGATGGAAATGTAAAGAGCGAGAGATCCATAAAGAGTCAAGTATATCAAGAGAGTTTTATTCTACTATTAATCAATCAATCACTAGCCTATTATAATTAGACCGTCCGTAGTGGAGTTAATCGGTTCCTCTGTCCTCACCTCTGTGCGCCGATCTCTCTCTCCTCTTACTTCAACTTTCTGACCGATGTTATCTTGCTTGCTGCATACAGTACCAGTCAAAAGTTTGGACACACCTACTCATTCCAGGGTTTTTATTTATTTGATGGTCCCACTAAGCCCAAACCAGTTGGGATGGCGTATCGCTGCAGAATGCTATGGTAACCATGCTGGTTATGTGTGCCTTGAATTCGAAATAAATCACAGACAGTGTCACCAGCAAAGCAGCCCCACACCATAACACCTCCTCCTCCATACGTTACGGTGGGAAATACACATGCGGAGATCATCCGTTCACCCACACCGCGTCTCACAAAGACACAGCAGTTGGAACCAAAAATCTCCAATTTGGACTCCAGACCAAAGGACACATTTCCACCAGTCTAATGTCCATTGCTTGTGTTTCTTGGCCCAAGCAAGTCTCTTCTTCTTATTTGTGTCCTTTAGTAGTGGTTTCTTTGCAGCAATTCGACCATGAATGCCTGATTCACACAGTCTCCTCTGAACAGTTGATGTTGACATGTGTCTGTTACTTGAACTCTGTGAAGCAGTTATTTGGACTACAATATCTGAGGCTGGTAACTCTAATGAACTTATCCTCTGCAGCAGAGGTAACTCTGGGTCTTCCATTCCTGTGGTGGTTCTCATGATAGCCAGTTACATCATAGCGCTTGATGTTTTTTGCGACTGCACTTGAAGAAACTTTCTTGTTCTTGAAATGTTCCGTATTGATTGACCTTCATGTCTTAAAGTAATGATGGACCGTCATTTCTCTTTGCTTATTTGAGCTGTTCTTGCCATAATATGGACTTTTACCAAATAGGGCTATCTTCTGTATACCCACCCTACCTTGTCATAACACAACTGATTGGCTCAAACGGATTAAGAAGGAAATCAATTCCACAAATCAACTTTTAAGATGGCACACCTGAAATTTCTGAGGCTGGAAACTGTAACTTATCCTCTGCAGCCTATTGCTGTGTGCGCATTGCTGCGCTTATAATGTGAAGAAATAATAGCGTATCAACATTTTAAGCTAAACGTTCTGATCTCTTGCATCAGCGTCATTGCGTTTATTAGTTTTTTATGTTCAGTAGTTGTATGAATTCGGATCTATTGTCCCAGAACTATCCCGGAGTCTGTTTGAAACTTCCTAGACATCCCAGACATTTTTATCGACGGGACGCCCTTAATTTCGAGCCCTGGCTATATACTGTATTTAGCTACCTACGGGAGGAATAGCTAGCTGGCTAGGAGAAGGAGCTAGGCCTACTGTGGAATAGTACCAGATAAATAGTCTGTGTTTTTGAGTCTACTCTACTGCTAGCTATTGTTAGCTAGATATTTACTGCTAGCTATTGTTAGCTAGATATTTACAGTTAGCTATTGTTAGCTAGATATTTACTGCTAGCTGTTGTTAGCTAGATATTTATATGACATCTTTGTTGAGGCCTAGCTAGAAATTGAAGGAGACACGTGCAAAATATGTGCCTTCCTAGTCTCAGTACTTTCTACATTTTTCAGGACTTAGTTTGGGGTCTCCACCTGAGACCTTCCACACATTTACACATGCCTAGGCCTTCTTCACACATTCACATGGCTCCTCCTGGTAGATATGTATGGAATATAAATAAGCTAGGTTCAATATAATATTATCATACCAAGTCTGATAAAGTGTAGCAATTCTGCAAACTAAGCACCACTGGCAAACTAACTCACGATCCATCAGGTGACAGGTGTACAATAAGCTACTGTTGTAGACACACACACACACACACGCACCGCACACACACTGCGCTGGCCCACATTAAAATATATGCAAAACGCTTGCTTATTAGCTAGGAATATCATTTTGAGATGGACCTAGATCTCTCAGTACCTGTTCTGTGGTCCTTGAGACTTCCAAGTGGATAATGTCCAGTGTTCTGTCTTCTGTCAGTCTCCCCCTCCTCTATCTCTCTATAGTTTTATCCCTGTTACACACTTTTCCCCTTTTCTCACTTCCTGTCTCTTTTCCACACTGTTCTCAACAGGTATCCAGAGTTAGACTGAAGTTGTTGTCATCATGATGCAGTAACTGCATACTTTACACTTGGCTCCTCCCTCCTCCAGCCAATCCAACCAGCCAGACAGGTGTGCAAACCAGGTTCAGGTATGCATTTCAATGCATGATTCTCTCTCTCTCTCTCTCTCTCTCTCTCTCTCTCTCTCTCTCTCTCTCTCTCTCTCTCTCTCTCTCTCTCTCTCTCTCTCAATTTTTTTTGTTTTCACACCTGTCTGACGTCCTTTAAATGATTTGTAAGGATTAACTCATGGCACAGTTCAAGCAGCACCTCTCTTTACTCTCTCGCCTACACTCCCATAACTAAGGTAGCATTTCCCCAGAGACGGAGGCCCTTTGACGCACACAACCATATTACATGTGTTTACTCTTGAGTGAGAGAGTGGCTGGCGGTTTAGGCCTAGTAAGATATCATTAGGCACGCAATACACAGGCTACACCTGTGGAATGTTATTATGACAGGTAAGGCTTTGGTGGTTCCGAGCATATGAAACTACAATGGTGTCCTGTCTAGGAGGAAAAGTACACAGATCTTACCACCCGTCTTACTGGTTCTCCTAGTTAGGTCCCCTTCTAGACCCGCCTCCAAGGTTATCCTAGAAAACATAAAGCCTAAGTGCTGTAACTGTTTACTATTCCTTAAGTGTGCAAAGAAAGCGTTAATTACTTTGTTTGTCTTTGAACAATTCTAGTAGCCACACAGAACCACACACACGCAGTTCGAAAGGAGAGGATTGTTAGCTCAGCAGCTGTGAGTGACGTGAGTGCGGTGCAGCAGATTAACTGACGTTGACGGACTATTTCAAGCGTGTCATTTCAAAGTAGGCTAGATTAATTTAACGTGAAATACGTCAACATTTGTGGTTTTATTCATTCACATTTTCTATGTAAGAAACCTGGTTGACATAGCAGGTAGGCCTAGATCATGGGTGTGTTCTCGTACACTCTCACCTGTTTTTAAGATGCTAATGTGATATGATAATAGCTAGAGGGTGCTGGATCTAACTAGACCTGAATAACTATGCACTTAAAACATGTTTGGGTTGATTGACAAGAGCACAGGTAAGTGGAAAAATCGTGCAACTTTGTATTTTTTAGTGAACATAAAACTGCATAAACTTACTGACAAAAATATGAAGTCATTTGTGAGCATAAAACAGTATGAATTTAATTACAAAATATTAAGTAATTTTGAGAATGATGTGTGTTTGTTCATGGCTTTCCGGGACGACTGACTCATTAGGCAAAGGGGAGGACTGACCCATTAGGCAAAGGGAGGACTGACTCATTAGGCAAGGGGAGGAACTGAACCCATTAGGCAAAGGAGACTGACCTAGGCAAAGGGAAGACTGACCTTAGCAAAGGGAAGACTTGACTTGGCAACGACTGACCCAAGTCAGGAACTGACCCTTAGGCAAACGGACTGACCATTCAAGGAGGCGACCATTAGCAAGGAGATGAACCTTGGCAAAGGCAACCCATAGCAAGGACTGACCATTCAAGCTCCCTGAACGACTGACCAATAGTAAGGGGTGACCATTAGCAGGGAGCGACCTTAGAAGAACCATTCAAGGAGGACTGAATTAGGCAAAGGGAGACTGACTCATAGCAAAGGGGACTGACCCTTAGGCAAAGAGGACTATCATTAGCAGGACTGCAATTAGCAAGGGACTGACCATTAGTCAAAGGGAGGACTGACCCATTAGGCAAAGGAGACTGACCTTAGCAAGGGGACTGACCATAGGCAAGGGAGGACTGACCTTAGCAAAGGGAGGACTGACCCATTAGGAAAAGGTGGACTGACCTTAGGCAAGGGGCTGACACATTAGGCAAGGGAGGACTGACCATTAGGCAAAGGGAGGCTGACCATTAGCAAAGGGAGGACTGACCCATTAGCTAAGGGAGGATGCCCTTAGTCAAGGAGGACTGACCATTACAAGGGAAGACTGACCTTAGCAAAGGGAGGATGACCCATTAGTCAAGGGGACTGACCATTAGTCAAAGGGGGACTGACCATTAGTCAAGGAGGACTGACCCATTAGCAAAGGAGTGCTGACGATTTGGCAAAGGGAGGACTGACCCATTAGGCAAAGGAGGATACCCATTAGTCAAGGGAGGACTGACCCATTAGGCAAAGGAGGACTGACCCATTCGTCAAAGGGAGGACTGACCCTTAGGCAAGGAGGACTGACCATTAGTCAAGGGAGGACTACCCATTAGGCAAGGGAGGTGACTGGACCCATTAGCAAAGGGAGGACTACCATAGCAAGGAGGACTGACCATTAGAAAGGGAGGATGACCTTAGGCAAAGGGGGACTGACCATTAGGCAAAGGGAGGACTGACCCATTAGGCAAAGGGAGGAACTGACACATTAGTCAAAGGGAGGACTGACCCATTAGGCCAAGGGAGGACTGACCCATTAGGCAAAGGGAGGACTGACCCATTAGGCAAAGGGAGGACTGACCCATTAGGCAAAGGGAGGACTGACCCATTAGTCAAAGGGAGGACCTGACCCAATTAGGCCAAAGAGAGGACTGACCCATTAGTCAAAGGGAGGACTGACCCATTAGGCAAAGGGAGGACTGACCCATTTAGGCAAAGGGAGGACTGACCACATTAGCAAAGGGAGGACTGACCCATTAAGGCAAAGGGAGGACTGACCCATTAGGCAAAAGGGTGGACTGACACATTAGGCAAAGGGAGGACTGACACATTAGGCCAAGGGAGGACTGACCCATTAGTCAAAGGGAGGAACTGACCCATTAGGCAAAGGGAGGACTGACCATTAGGCAGGGAGGACTGACCCATTAGTCAATGGGAGGACTGACCCATTAGTGCAAAGGAGACTGACCCATTACGCAAAAGGAGGACTGACCCATTAGTCAAAGGGAGGTACCATTAGAAAACGACCATTGTGCAAAGGGAGGACTGACCCATTAGTCAAAGGGAGGACTGACCCATTAGCAAAGGGAGGACTGACCATTAGTCAAAGGGAGACTGACCCATTAGGCAAAGGGGAGGACTGACCCATTAGCAAAGGGAGGACTGACCCATTAGGCAAAGGGAGGACTGACACCATTAGGCAAAGGGAGGACTGACCCATTAGGCAAAGGGGGCTGACCATTTGCAAAGGGAGGACTGACCCATTAGGCAAAGGAGGACTGACCCATTAGTCAAAGGGAGGACTGACCCATTAGGCAAAGGGAGGACTGACCCATTAGTCAAAGGGAGGGAAAAGGGACTGACCCATTAGTCAAAGGGAGGACTGACCCATTAGGCAAAGGGAGGACTGACCCATTAGGTCAAAGGGAGGACTGACCCATTAGGCAAAGGGAGGACTGACCATTAGTCAAGGGAGGACTGACCCATTAGGCAAAGGGAGGACTGACCCATTAGGCAAAGGGAGGACTGACCCATTAGGCAAAGGGAGGACTGACCCATTAGGCAAAGGGAGGACTGACCCATTAGTCAAAGGGAGGACTGACCCATTAGGCAAAGGGAGGACTGACCCATTAGCAAAGGGAGGACTGACCCATTAGGGACCCAAGAAGGGAGGACGACCATTAGTCAAAGGGAGGACTGACCCATTAGGCAAAGGGAGGACTGACCCATTAGGCAAAGGGAGGACTGACCATTAGGCAAAGGGAGGACTGACCCATTAGGCAAAGGGAGGACTGACCCATTGGGTCAAAGGGAGGACTGACCCATTAGGCAAAGGAGGACTGACCATTAGTCAAAGGGAGGACTGACCCATTAGGCAAAGGGAGGACTGACCCATTAGTCAAAGGGAGGACTGACCCATTAGGCAAAGGGAGTGAGGACTGACCCATTAGGCAAAGGAGGACTGACCCATTAGGCAAAGGGAGGACTGACCCATTAGGCAAAGGGAGGACTGACCCATTAGGCAAAGGGAGGACTGACCCATTAGGCAAAGGGAGGCTGACCCATTAGGCAAAGGGAGGACTGACCCATTGGGTCAAAGGGAGGACTGACCCATTAGTCAAGGGAGGACTGACCATTAGTCAAAGGGAGGACTGACCCATTAGGCAAAGGGAGGACTGACCCATTAGCAAAGGGAGGACTGACCCATTAGCAAAGGGAGGACTGACCCATTAGTCAAAGGGAGGACTGACCCATTAGTCAAGGGAGGACTGACCATTAGTCAAGGGAGACTGACCCATTAGGCAAAGGGAGGACTGACCATTAGGTCAAAGGGAGTGACTGACCACCATTAGGCAAAGGGAGGACTGACCCATTAGTCAAAGGGGAGGACTGACCCATTAGGCAAAGGGAGGACTGACCCATTAGTCAAGGGAGGACTGACCCATAGGCAAAGGGAGGACTGACCCATTAGGCAAAGGGAGGACTGACCCATTAGGCAAAGGGTGGACTGACCCATTAGGCAAAGGGAGGATGACCCATTAGGCAAAGGGAGGACTGACCCATTAGCAAAGGAGGACTGACCCATTAGGCAAAGGGAGACTGACCCATTAGGAAAAGGGAGGACTGACCATTAGGCAAAGGGAGGACTAAACCATTAGGCAAAGGGAGGACTGACCCATTAGCAAAGGGAGTAGACTGACCCATTGGGAAAAGGGTGGACTGACCCATTAGGCAAAGGGAGGACTGACCCATTAGGTCAAGGGAGGACTGACCCATTAGGCAAAGGGAGGACTGCCCCATTAGTCAAAGGGAGGACTGACCCATTAGGCAAAGGGGGGAAACTGACCCTTAGGCAAGGGAGGACTGACCCATTAGTCAAAAAGGGAGACTGACCCATTATGCAAGGTAGGAGGCCTGACCCTATACGGCCAATGGGAAGGACTGACCCATTAGAAAAGGGAAGTGACTGGACCAATTAGGCAAAAGGGAGGACTGACCCATTAGGCAAAGGGGAGACTGACCCATTAGGCAAAGTGGGAGGAACCGACACCCATTAGTCACAAGGGGAAGGGACGGACCCCATAGTCAAAGGGAGGACTGACACAATTAGTCCAAAAGGGAGGACTTGACACATTAGGCAAGTGTGGAGGACTGACCCATTAGTCAAAGGGAGGACTGACCCATTAGTCACAAGGGAGGGACTGACCCCATTAGCAAAGGGAGGACTGACCCATTAGGCCAAAGGGAGTTGCTGACCGATTGGCAAAGGGGGACTGACCCATTAGGCAAAGGGAGGACTGACTCATTAGTCAAAGGGGAGGACTGACCCATTAGGCAAAAGGGAGAGACTGACCCCATTAGTCAAAGGGAGGACTGACCCCTAGGCAAAGGGAGGACTGACCCATTAGGCAAAGGGAGGACTGACCCATTAGGCCAAAGGGTGGACTGACCCATTAGGCAAAGGGAGGATTGACCCATTAGGCAAAGGGAGGACTGACCCATTAGGCAAAGGGAGGACTGACCCATTAGGCAAAGGGAGTACTGACCCATTAGGAAAAGAGAGGACTGACCCATTAGGCAAAGGGAGGACTGACCCATTAGGCAAAGGGAGGACTGAACCATTAGGCAAAAGGGAGGACTGACCCATTAGGCAAAGGGAGGACTGACCCATTAGGCAAAGGGAGGACTGACCCATTTGGCAAAGGGAGGACTGACCCATTAGGCAAAGGGAGTGCCTGACCGATTAGGCAAAGGGAGGACTGACCCATTAGAAAAAGGGTGGACTGACCCATTAGGCAAAGGGAGGACTGACCCATTAGGCAAAGGGAGGACTGACCCATTAGGCAAGGGAGGACTGACCCATTAGGCAAATGGCGGACTGACACATTAGTCAAAGGGAGGACTGACCCATTAGGCAAATGGAGGACTGACCCATTAGGCAAAGGGAGGACTGACCCATTAGGCAAAGGGTGGACTGACCCATTAGGCAAAGGGAGGATTGACCCATTAGGCAAAGGGAGGACTGACCCATTAGGCAAAGGGAGGACTGACCCATTAGGCAAAGGGAGGACTGACCCATTAGGCAAAGGGAGTACTGACCCATTAGGAAAAGGGAGGACTGACCCATTAGGCAAAGGGAGGACTGAACCATTAGGCAAAGGGAGGACTGACCCATTAGGCAAAGGGAGGACTGACCCATTAGAAAAAGGGTGGACTGACCCATTAGGCAAAGGGAGGACTGACCCATTAGTCAAAGGGAGGACTGACCAATTAGGCAAAGAGAGGACTGACCCATTAGTCAAAGGGAGGACTGACCCATTAGGCAAAGGGAGGACTGACCCATTAGTCAAAGGGAGGACTGACCCATTAGGCAAAGGGAGGAGGACTGACCTATAAGGCAAAGGGAGGACTGACCCATTAGGAAAAGGGTGGACTGACACATTAGGCAAAGGGAGGACTGACACATTAGGCAAGGGGAGGACTGACCCATTAGGCAAAGGGAGGCCTGACCCATTAGGCAAAGGGAGGACTGACCCATTAGGCTAAGGGAGGACTGACCCATTAGTCAATGGGAGGACTGACCCATTAGTCAAAGGGAAGACTGACCCATTAGGCAAAGGGAGGACTGACCCATTAGTCAAAGGGAGGACTGACCCATTAGTCAAAGGGAGGACTGACCCATTAGTCAAAGGGAGGACTGACCCATTAGTCAAAGGGAGGACTGACACATTAGTCAAAGGGAGGACTGACACATTAGGCAAGGGGAGGACTGACCCATTAGTCAAAGGGAGGACTGACCCATTAGTCAAAGGGAGGACTGACCCATTAGTCAAAGGGAGGACTGACCCATTAGGCAAAGGGAGTGCTGACCGATTTGGCAAAGGGAGGACTGACCCATTAGGCAAAGGGAGGACTGACTCATTAGTCAAAGGGAGGACTGACCCATTAGGCAAAGGGAGGACTGACCCATTCGTCAAAGGGAGGACTGACCCATTAGGCAAAGGGAGGACTGACCCATTAGTCGAAGGGAGGACTGACCCATTAGGCGAAGGGAGGACTGACCCATTAGTCAAAGGGAGGACTGACCCATTAGTCAAAGGGAGGACTGACCCATTAGGTAAAGGGAGGACTGACCCATTAGGCAAAGGGAGGACTGACCCATTAGGCAAAGGGAGGACTGACCCATTAGGCAAAGGGAGGACTGACCCATTAGTCAAAGTGAGGACTGACCCATTAGGCAAAGGGAGGACTGACCAATTAGTCAAAGGGAGGACTGACCCATTAGGCAAAGGGAGAACTGACACATTAGTCAAAGGGAGGACTGACCCATTAGGCAAAGGGAGGACTGACCCATTAGGCAAAGGGAGGACTGACTCATTAGGCAAAGGGAGGACTGACCCATTAGGCAAAGGGAGGACTGACTCATTAGTCAAAGGGAGGACTGACCCATTAGGCAAAGAGAGGACTGACCCATTAGTCAAAGGGAGGACTGACCCATTAGGCAAAGGGAGGACTGACCCATTAGTCAAAGGGAGGACTGACCCATTAGGCAAAGGGAGGAGGACTGACCTATAAGGCAAAGGGAGGACTGACCCATTAGGAAAAGGGTGGACTGACACATTAGGCAAAGGGAGGACTGACACATTAGGCAAGGGGAGGACTGACCCATTAGGCAAAGGGAGGCCTGACCCATTAGGCAAAGGGAGGACTGACCCATTAGGCTAAGGGAGGACTGACCCATTAGTCAATGGGAGGACTGACCCATTAGTCAAAGGGAAGACTGACCCATTAGGCAAAGGGAGGACTGACCCATTAGTCAAAGGGAGGACTGACCCATTAGTCAAAGGGAGGACTGACCCATTAGTCAAAGGGAGGACTGACCCATTAGTCAAAGGGAGGACTGACACATTAGTCAAAGGGAGGACTGACCCATTAGGCAAAGGGAGTGCTGACCGATTTGGCAAAGGTAGGACTGACCCATTAGGCAAAGGGAGGACTGACCCATTAGTCAAAGGGAGGACTGACCCATTAGGCAAAGGGAGGACTGACCCATTAGTCAAAGGGAGGACTGACCCATTAGTCAAAGGGAGGACTGACCCTTTAGGCAAAGGGAGGACTGACCCATTAGGCAAAGGGAGGACTGACCCATTAGTCAAAGGGAGGACTGACCCATTAGTCAAAGGGAGGACTGACCCATTAGTCAAAGGGAGGACTGACCCATTAGTCAAAGGGAGGACTGACACATTAGTCAAAGGGAGGACTGACCCATTAGGCAAAGGGAGTGCTGACCGATTTGGCAAAGGGAGGACTGACCCATTAGGCAAAGGGAGGACTGACCCATTAGTCAAAGGGAGGACTGACCCATTAGGCAAAGGGAGGACTGACCCATTAGTCAAAGGGAGGACTGACCCATTAGTCAAAGGGAGGACTGACCCATTAGGCAAAGGGAGGACTGACCCATTAGGCAAAGGGAGGACTGACCCATTAGTCAAAGGGAGGACTGACCCATTAGGCAAAGGGAGGACTGACCCATTAGGCAAAGGGAGGACTGACCCATTAGGCAAAGGGAGGACTGACCCATTAGGCAAAGGGAGGACTGACCCATTAGGCAAAGGGAGGACTGACCCATTAGTCAAAGGGAGGACTGTCCCATTAGTCAAAGGGAGGACTGACCCATTAGGCAAAGGGAGGACTGTCCCATTAGGCAAAGGGAGGACTGACCCATTAGGCAAAGGGAGGACTGACCCATTAGTCAAAGGGAGGACTGACCCATTAGTCAAAGGGAGGACTGACCCATTAGTCAAAGGGAGGACTGACCCATTAGTCAAAGGGAGGACTGACCCATTAGTCAAAGGGAGTGCTGACAGATTTGGCAAAGGGAGGACTGACCCATTAGGCAAAGGGAGGACTGACCCATTAGTCAAAGGGAGGACTGACCCATTAGTCAAAGGGAGGACTGACCCATTAGGCAAAGGGAGGACTGACCCATTAGTCAAAGGGAGGACTGACCCATTAGGCGAAGGGAGGACTGACCCATTAGTCAAAGGGAGGACTGACAAATTAGTCAAAGGGAGGACTGACCCATTAGGCAAAGGGAGGACTGACCCATTAGGCAAAGGGAGGACTGACCCAGTAGGCAAAGGGAGGACTGACCCATTAGGCAAAGGGAGGACTGACCCATTAGGCAAAGGGAGGACTGACCCATTAGGCAAAGGGAGGACTGACCCATTAGTCAAAGGGAGGACTGTCCCATTAGTCAAAGGGAGGACTGACCCATTAGGCAAAGGGAGGACTGTCCCATTAGGCAAAGGGAGGACTGACCCATTAGGCAAAGGGAGGACTGACCCATTTGGCAAAGGGAGGACTGACCCATTAGGCAAAGGGAGTGCTGACCGATTAGGCAAAGGGAGGACTGACCCATTAGAAAAATGGTGGACTGACCCATTAGGCAAAGGGAGGACTGACCCATTAGGCAAAGGGAGGACTGACCCATTAGGCAAAGGTAGGACTGACCCATTAGGCAAAGGGAGGACTGACCCATTAGTCAAAGGGAGGACTGACCCATTAGGCAAAGGGAGGACTGACCCATTAGGCAAAGGGAGGACTGACCCATTAGGCAAAGGGTGGACTGACCCATTAGGCAAAGGGAGGATTGACCCATTAGGCAAAGGGAGGACTGACCCATTAGGCAAAGGGAGGACTGACCCATTAGGCAAAGGGAGTACTGACCCATTAGGAAAAGAGAGGACTGACCCATTAGGCAAAGGGAGGACTGACCCATTAGGCAAAGGGAGGACTGAACCATTAGGCAAAAGGGAGGACTGACCCATTAGGCAAAGGGAGGACTGACCCATTAGGCAAAGGGAGGACTGACCCATTTGGCAAAGGGAGGACTGACCCATTAGGCAAAGGGAGTGCTGACCGATTAGGCAAAGGGAGGACTGACCCATTAGAAAAAGGGTGGACTGACCCATTAGGCAAAGGGAGGACTGACCCATTAGGCAAAGGGAGGACTGACCCATTAGGCAAAGGGAGGACTGACCCATTAGGCAAATGGCGGACTGACACATTAGTCAAAGGGAGGACTGACCCATTAGGCAAATGGAGGACTGACCCATTAGGCAAAGGGAGGACTGACCCATTAGGCAAAGGGTGGACTGACCCATTAGGCAAAGGGAGGATTGACCCATTAGGAAAAGGGAGGACTGACCCATTAGGCAAAGGGAGGACTGACCCATTAGGCAAAGGGAGTACTGACCCATTAGGAAAAGGGAGGACTGACCCATTAGGCAAAGGGAGGACTGAACCATTAGGCAAAGGGAGGACTGACCCATTAGGCAAAGGGAGGACTGACCCATTAGAAAAAGGGTGGACTGACCCATTAGGCAAAGGGAGGACTGACCCATTAGGCAAAGGGAGGACTGACCCATTAGGCAAAGGGAGGACTGACCCATTAGGCAAATGGCGGACTGACCCATTAGTCAAAGGGAGGACTGACCCATTAGGCAAATGGAGGACTGACCCATTAGGCAAAGGGAGGACTGACCCATTAGGCAAAGGGTGGACTGACCCATTAGGCAAAGGGAGGATTGACCCATTAGGCAAAGGGAGGACTGACCCATTAGGCAAAGGGAGGACTGACCCATTAGGCAAAGGGAGTACTGACCCATTAGGAAAAGGGAGGACTGACCCATTAGGCAAAGGGAGGACTGACCCATTAGGCAAAGGGAGGACTGAACCATTAGGCAAAGGGAGGACTGACCCATTAGGCAAAGGGAGGACTGACCCATTAGGAAAAGGGTGGACTGACCCATTAGGCAAAGGGAGGACTGACCCATTAGGCAAAGGGAGGACTGACCCATTAGGCAAAGGGAGGACTGACCCATTAGGCAAAGGGAGGACTGACCCATTAGTCAAAGGGAGGACTGACCCATTAGGCAAATGGAGGACTGACCCATTAGGCAAAGGGAGGACTGACCCATTAGGCAAAGGGTGGACTGACCCATTAGGCAAAGGGAGGATTGATCCATTAGGCAAAGGGAGGACTGACCCATTAGGCAAAGGGAGGACTGACCCATTAGGCAAAGGGAGTACTGACCCATTAGGAAAAGAGAGGACTGACCCATTAGGCAAAGGGAGGACTGACCCATTAGGCAAAGGGAGGACTGAACCATTAGGCAAAGGGAGGACTGACCCATTAGGCAAAGGGAGGACTGACCCATTAGGCAAAGAAGGACTGACCCATTATGCAAAGGGACTAAAGCACACTTTGCATTTTGGCCTACTCAGCAGAGTGCCCTTGTAATCGATCACATGCAAATAATTTTTTTACTCCTGCCCGCCTGTCAGGCAGTGACTAAAGGGCCGCCATCCCTCACTGACTGCATCTGCGAAAAAAAGGGCTTGTCTTGTACCAAACCCAAAATGGAATTTGAAATTATTCGTCTACAGCCAGGAGTTTTCGGTTGTTTTTACTTTGAGTGATGAGGTAGAACTTACTGTTTTGGTGGGTGATGTTAGGCGCCATCTACCGGGTATTCTTAGTACTACTACTACAATGCTTGAATAGAGAAGCATAACAGCAGGTATTTTTGTATGGCTCATCCTTCTGGGAACTAGACCAGACTGATGTAGACAGATATTGAGGCTGATCTTTGTCTTTACACTTTCATTCATAAAACCATCATGTAGCATACATATATACGGTTTTAACCAATCAGCATTTAGGATCGTTATATAGTTATGATATCACAGGAGGCTGCTGAGGGGAGGACGGCTCATAATAATGTCTGGAACGGAGCCAATGGAATGACATGTGTTTGATGTGTTTGATACCATTCCACTTATTCCGCTCCAGCCATTACCATTACCATGAGCCCGTCCTCCCAAAATTAAGGCGTCACCAACCTCTTGTGAATGATATGTACGAAAAGTAAAAAAAAAAAAAACACACCTGAAGTTAAAGACCCAACCTTTTCCATTTGGCTGTTCAGTAACCCACAATATTACTATGCGAGAACATTTGACACTGCACTATTTCTCATACAACAGTCAAATCATCGCAATATAATCGCATAAAACTAATCACTGCAGTTCAAAAAGAGGGCTCAGAATTTCAACCAATCACAGCACATTTTACGCTTAATATGGTTCAATCAAGCCACAAGTCAACAAACGTTTTCCCTCGTCAGCGCATTTTCACGAAACATTGGACAAAATCAATGCATATTGCCATGGAAAATGTCCGAAATGCTGCAGCAAAATCATAAACCATAAAATCTTGCGAAATCCTGAAGGGACTTAGATACATTAAAAAGTCTATAATATTAGGTACATTACAAAGACACTCTATGCCCATAATGGTGACCCTGGTCGTACTCCACACAGGGCCACAACCTTCAATGGGGACGGGGGACGTGTAGTAAGTTGTACAGTATGACCCCCACTTTCTGAAATTGCATTTTTGTCCTGCCCAGTTTTATCATGGAATGTGATACAAAACGAGGCAACGGTGTGCTTTATAATAATAATAATATAATATGCCATTTAGCAGACGCTTTTATCAAAAGCGACTTAAAGTAATGCGTGCATACATTTTTACATATGGGTGGTCCCGTGGATCGAACTCACTAACCTGGCATTACAAGCGCCATGCTCTACCAATTTAGCTACAGAGGACATGCAGACACCTCCGAGCGGTTGGGTAGGCTGTTTGGAGTGTTAATCTGACTGGATTAAAAATAATAATAATAATAATAATAATGTTATGTCCCCCCCACTTCTAAAACCAAAGTTGCGCCCCTGACTCCACAGTAACCCCTGACTCCACACTACCCCTGGCTGCACAGAGACACAACAGCTTCCCAGCCCTGTGGACAAAGAGGATGGTCTGGACAGAACTACCAAAGAGGGAGATGGATCGGGTGATGTGAATGATGGTCAGGTCATACTGTAGATCTCATGGTCAGGTCATACTGTACATCTCATGGTCAGGTCATACTGTACATCTCATGGTCAGGTCATACTGTACATCTGATGGTCAGATCATACTGTAGATCTGATGGTCAGGTCATACTGTACATCTCATGTGTAAATGACCCTTCGTTGGTGCGGACAGAATCAGTGGGACATAATTGACCAGCAGCATCACTTTCATGATGGAGACGATCCTGAAAGCTCTCTTCTTCTTCTTCTTCTTCTTCTTCAGTTTCCCCCTTCCTTCTCCTTCCCTCCATCCCCTGGACCGGGCTTCTTCAGAACCCTGACAATGGATAGGCTGCAGAACAAGTCCACTGACAGCATGAGAAGGAATACACACAGGTTATTGATCATGGTTATTTTTTGTGTAGGAGGTATTGACCGCACCGGCACCCCAGGACTAAGAGCCAGACAACACCACAACACCCCACCGTGTATCTCAGGGGTTTGTACTTCAGGAAGACCACCGGGTGGACCACCGCTAGGTAGCGCTCTACACAGACACAGCACTGGAACAGGGGCCGAGCTACAAGGGCGCCACTGTAAAAGAAATGGAACGCTGATAGCAGAGGAATGCTTTGAATGAAGAAGATGAGCAGGAAGATGGCGTGGTTGGCCATCTCCATGGAGACCAGGTTGCGGGTGAAGATTTTGGACTCGAGGAGGCTCTGCCCACCGCTGGCGATCAGCCAGAAAGACCTGCCATTTTAGTCGGAATGCCCGGGGCGAGGTCTGTTACCCGGGCAACCGAGTAGACGATGACGCCGTCGGACATGGGAAAACACTAGAGTGAAGTTGCTGCCTGTAGAGTTGCTACTCGTTGTCATGCTGTGGGATTCTGAACTGCAGGGAGAGCAAAGCGATATCGATGATGACCTTCCATTCTAAGATGTACTATGTATGCACATCAACTTACTAAATGTACTTACAAATGCTCTTATACTACAATAATGCATTCCTCCAAAGTCCCCTCATAATCTTTCACTAATGGTAAATGTAGCTACAGTAATCAAACTGTAGGAGTTTATAGACTACAGACATGTATAGCATAGCATTGACATTGCATTGCCTTTCCTATAGTTACACCACAGATGCCAAAAATTGCTTTGAAATTGAACGAAAGTTAAAGTGCATGGGTTAGATTTCTAAAGAAAAAACCCTATCAAGCAACACACTTTTAAAGCATTAAACCTTGATAGCGGTAAAATGAATAGATATTGAAAAAATCAAAGTGCGACAGACCTGCTGTGAGGAAACCTGTCTCTCCTCTGAGTGAGAGGCGTGGAATTTGCATCTCTCTGACTGAGCATGATTGATGTCAAATAAGCAAATCACTGCTAGAATAAACTCCTGTGTATGAGTGTGTTTGTAAAGATACAGTATCCTCATGCAATAGATTCAAGTGAAGTACTTAAACAAGTGTGTAGATAGGGATATTAGTTCATAATTAATGCTATATTAACTCTGAAATACATGTGTCATCATTCAGTGTTGTTAGTAATCATATACTGTAGCCTAAAGGGCAGTGACATTTAAAACAGTATTATTATATTATACTGTGCTTGACATTATTATTACAATAAAATACAAAAAACATGAGGAAGAACGGTTCCAAAGGTGGACTATAAAAGAGACAGATTCTAGATCTTTCTCTAGCTCACTATTTAATTGAATCATTATCAAACAAACTTACACCAAAGGCAAAACAACATAATGACATGAGTAGTTTAAACATTAATAATGAGATTACACAACATAAAGAAGATATTACTTAGTGATTCAATTATTAATTTAGCTGGTATAGACTTAAACTGTCAAATCACATAATATAAAATGATAAAACAATGATAATAAAACCAGTTAATAAAGTATAGCTATCTTATCAAACACCAATATCAGTACATATAATCATTTGATTATTATAATGTTCCAAGTACAAAGGAACCACACTTAATAGCATAATGAACAACATAACATCACATATATTCATGTTATTCCCCTGTAGTTATCCCCAGAATAATGCTACTGTTAAAAGTTAAAACTGTTTCCTACTGTTTACGTAAAGTAGACTCAGCGATATGAGCAGCAGTAACCACAGATATTACAGAGTTGGTATGATGTAAGAGGTATCACTTGTGAGTACCATTACAGAGTTGGTATGATGTAAGAGGCATCACTTGTGAGTACCATTACAGAGTTGGTATGATGTAAGAGGCATCACTTGTGAGTACCATTACAGAGTTGATATGATGTAAGAGGCATCACTTGTGAGTACCATTACAGAGTTGGTTTGATGTAAGAGGCATCACTTGTGAGTACCATTACAGAGTTGGTATAATGTAAGAGGCATCACTTGTGAGTACCATTACAGAGTTGGTATGATATAAGAGGCATCACTTGTGAGTACCATTACAGAGTTGGTATGATGTAAGAGGCATCACTTGTCACTACCAATACAGAGCGTATGCACGTTTGCTTCCCTCAACGTGATTAGTTGCTTGACAACGAGTGCGGAGAAGATTAGCCTCTCGATTTGTGCGTTCTGTTCTTGTGGAATTTGGCCCAATATGCTTAGTCTATCTTTAAACAACCCTACTTGTTATCCCCGCTACCCCTGCCTGCCCAGAGACATGGCACCTTCCCAGCCCTGTGGAGGAAGAGGAGGGCCTGGACAGAACTGCCCAAAAGTGATAAGGAGACAAGGGGTGGCGATATTACACACGTGTTTTCCTTTTCTGAAAACAGAGTCATCATTGGTCCCATGATGATTGTTGGCGCATAGTTGACCAACAGCATCACCAGCATGATGGAGACGATCCTGAAGGCTCTCTTCTTCTGCAGGTTTCCTCCTTCTTTCTCCTTCCCTCCATCCCCTGGACTGGGCTTCTTCAGAACTCTGAGGATGGAGAGGCTGCAGAACAAGTCCACTGACAGTATGGGGAGGAATATGCACAGGTTATTGAATTCAGATATTATGATGTAGTTGATCGCACCGAATCCCAGAACTAAGAACCAGACAACACCACAACAGCCCACCCTGTATCTCAGGGGTTTGTACTTCAGGTAGACTACAGGGTGGACCACCGCTAGGAAGCGCTCTACACAGATACAGCACTGGAACAGGGGCCGAGCTGCAAAAACCACACCATACATGAAATTAAAAGCCAATTCCAAGGACACACTATGCAGTTTGAAAATGTTGAGTGTAACCAATGTGAAGAAGAGAGCGTTGGTCATCTCCATGGAGACCAGATTCAGGATGAAGATTTCAGACTCGATGAGACTCCGCCCGCTGCTGGAAATGACCCAGAGAGACCAGCCATTGGCTGGCACACCGAAGGTGAAGTCTAACATCATGACAACAACGCTAGCTGTTAAGCTAGGGGAACCCAGACAATGTAACAAGCTGAACTGCTGAGTGCCGTTGGTGGGCTGGAGAAGGTCAGAACTGATCTCGGTGGAGTTCATTTTCTTATTATTCTGTTTGCAGCTGTTTTGAGGGAAGAGGGAAAAGGACTGTTTACTCTTTTAAAGTGGATGATATGATGATTATTAATTTTTTTAGCTGGGCAGGTGATCGTCACAGCTGGCACATGTAAACACTGTCCTCTCATACTAGAGAGATGGCTTTCTGAGATCCATTCTCTCTGGGCTCATGACCCATGTATCCCTGATTCAACTTGCTAAGAGCCAACAGCACCCCTATCTCAACCTGTAATGTTTCTCATTCTCTGTGACCTCAACTGAAATGTACAACATTATGACAAAATGTAAAATGATTACCATTGTTTGACACATCCTTTCAATTAATATTCTTACAACACAAATGTATATATGTTGCAAAGACATAAGGTTTTGTATACTAGACACCATCCACACATGAGAATAGTTCATCATTAGCAGTTGGTAACAATAGAAATGTTATAATATTAAAAGTATTGCACATAACCGCTATCAGCACAAAATGTTACATTATAAACTTAGCATCATACAGTAAGCTTATAACAGGGTGTACTAAATCCCAAGTCATATACAACAAATAAGCTATTCATATTGCAGCATATTGCCTAATATCATGGTATTAACAAGACCAAAATGAGTCAGACCTGTGTTGTGGAAACCTGTCTCTCCTCTGAGGTGTGTCAGGTTTAGTTTACATCTTTCTGATGGAGGGGAATCACATGTCTATTAGGCAAATCCATCAACAGCCTGAACACCTGTGTGTGGGTGTTTGTTTATCCCTCTGTGATGATATGTTTATTTGTGATTTCAGTGACTAGAAGGGAGATGGGAGGGGGGAGGGGGCAGGGGGGGGGGGGGGGGGGGGGGGGGGGGGGGTTGTGGGTGGGGAGTAGTGCATAGAAATCAAATTATTATATTGATTATTTGGTACTAGCTGCCCCTCCCTGAATCAAACCTGTGAGCATGGGTATGTATCCAGGATCTATTTCACAGATCATGTAAAGTAGTTAATTGATACTGGCTATATTGCGTTCAAATCACATGCAGACACTTGTTAGTGGGGTTCAGATGTTTGGAATTACACTGCTCGCTTAACCCGGAAACCAGCCTCACCAATGTGTCGGAGGAAACACAGTACAACTGGCGACCGTGTCAGCGTAGAAAGAAAAAAAACATCTTATCATCAGGTGAATTATAATGGCAAGGAGAAGTAATCAACATTTTAAAATTAATAGATTTGGTAGATAGTTGTTCATTTTCAGACCTCCCACATTATAATTGGAAGAGGAAGTGTCAACTCTAACATAGCCTATTAAATAGAAAGGTAACTTCAAACACATTTTCGCTAAGAGCGAGTGTGTTGGCAAAAACGTACAGTTGAAGTCGGAAGTTTACATTCACTTGGGTTGGAGTCATTAAAACTCGTTTTTCAACCCCTCCACAAATTTCTTGTTAATAAACTATAGTTTTGGCAAGTCGGTTAGGACATCTACTTTGTGCCTGAGACAAAGTAATTTTTCCAACAATTGTTTACAGAAATTATTTCACTTATAATTCACTGTATCACAATTCCAGTGGGTCAGAAGTTTACATACACTAAGTTGACTGTGCCTTTAAACAGCTTGGAAAATTCCAGAAAATGATGTCATGGCTTTAGAAGCTTCTGATAGGCTAATTGACATAATTTGAGTCAATTGGAGGTGTACCTGTGGATGTATTTCAAGGCCTACCTTCAAACTCAGTGCCTCTTTGCTTGACATCATGGGAAAAACAAAAGAAATCAGCCAAGACCTCAGAAAAGAATGGTAGATCTCCACAAGTCTGGTTCATCCTTGGGAAATCCAAATAAAAATCAATTTTAATTACAGGCTGGAACGCAACAAAATAGGAAAAATGCCAAGGGGGATGAATACTTTTGCAAGGCACTGTAACTCACCACCATGCACACCGGAATGATCAGAATCATCTTGATATCCCTTATCTTTAAGTCCTTTGCGCCCTCCTTCTCGCTCTCTCCATCCCCTGGCCCGGGACGCTTCAAAAACCCAGAGCACAGAGAGGCAACAGAACAACTTCAGTACCAGCAAGAGCAGGAATGACCCTATAAAGGCATTAAGGGGACGGGAGGAAACAGAACCCAGGCCACACCGGAGCCAAGCACCACCAGCCTGGTGATGGCCGAGCACACCATCCTGTATCTCAGGGGTTTGTACTTCAGGAAGACCACAGGGTGGACCACCGCCAGGTAGCGCTCCACACAGATACAGCACTGGAACAGGGGACGGCCTGACATAGATAATCCTATAAATAAAAGCCACATATAACCGCGTTCAAGTAATACAGTGAGGTCCAGAAGTATTGGGACAGTGACCCATGTGTTGTTGTTTTGGCTCTGTACTTCAGCACTTTGGATTTGAAATGATACAATGACTATATGGTTAAAGTGCAGACTGTCAGCTTTAATTTGAGGGTATTTTCATCCATATCGGGTGAACCGTTTAGAAATTACAGCATCTTGATATGCCACACTTGTCAGGTGGATAAATTATATTGGCAAAGGAGAAATGCTCACTAACAGGGATGTAAACAAATCTGTGAACAAAATGTTAGAGAAATAAGATTTTTGTGTGAATGGAACATTTCTGGGATCTTCTATTTCAGCTGATGAAACATGGGACCAACACTTTACATGTTATGTTTATATTTTTTCCAGTAAAATAAACAACAACGTCATAACAACCGTCAAAAGGACATGACACAAACGTGAATAAAGTAGGAATAATACGATCGGAAATACTCAAATAAATGCTTTGATATACAGGGTGGAAAATACCAAAAGATTGAAACGTAAAAATGGCTGATTAAGTGGACAAAATATGGTGCTATTGCATGCATAGGGTTGCAAAATTCCCTGGATTTCCCAAAATTCCCTGGATTTCAAACAATTCCCTGGATTTGCATAAATCTTGAGAGAATAAGCAGGAATTCCGTAATCCTCCAACCAGGAATTCTGGGAAAGTTATTGCAACACTATGTATCCATAAACATTTTTATCTAAAGGCCCCTTGATACAGGACAGTTTCCCAGCCTTGTGGAGGTGGAGGAGGGGCTGATACAGGACAGTGTCCTAGCCTTGTGGAGGTGGAGGAGGGGCTGATACAGGGCAGTTTCCCAGCCTTGTGGAGGTGGAGGAGGGGCTGATAGAGGGCAGTTTCCCAGCCTTGTGGAGGTGGAGGAGGGGCTGATACAGGGAAGTTTCCCAGCCTTGTGGAGGTGGAGGAGGGGCTGATACAGGGCAGTTTCCCAGCCTTGTAGAGGTGGAGGAGGGGCTGCACAAACCCTAAGAGAACGATGATTTACAGGGAAATGGATGAAGCCAGGACAAACATATTGAATGTTAAATGACTATACAAGGCAAACACAGTGGTCATTGAGAAGTACTGTAGATAAGCAACAAAATGACCAGGATGACCTTAAAGCCCTCATAATTTGCCTCCTCCTTCTCCCTCTCCCCATCTACTGGCCCGGGACGCTTCAAAACCCAGAGCACAGAGAGGCAACAGAACAACTTCAGTACCAGCAAGAGCAGGAATGACCCTATAAAGGCATTAAGGGGACGGGAGGAAACAGAACCCAGGCCACACCGGAGCCGAGCACCACCAGCCTTGTGATGGCCGAGCACACCATCCTGTATCTCAGGGGTTTGTACTTCAGAAAGACCACAGGGTGGACCACCGCCAGGTAACGCTCCACACAACACTGGAACAGGGGTCGACCGGTGCAGATGAAACCTGTGAAGAACTAGACAAAGGTAAGGAGGCGGTGGTCATCGAGGTAGAACCCTATCAGACTGAATGGAGCGTTGATGCAGTAGAGTAGCTCAGACACGGCCAGGTTGAGGGCGAAGAACTCAAGAGGCCAACCCTCTCCCGTACGATCAGCCAAAGCACCCAGACGCTGATGGGGACCCCCTACAGGATGTGGATGGGGTCATCCAACAGGATGTTGATGGGGACCTCCAACAGGATGTTGATGATGACTCCCAACATGATGTTGATGGCCTGTAAAGAGGTGTAAACATAGAGGATGTTGTGCCAGGCGAAGCCAGTGTGGTTGGTAGGGAAGAGGAGAGTGGAGTTGTTCTCAGTTTATATTTTATTTAATCGTTTGTATCAAACTATTAGATACAGTTGAATGTAGTTTGTTTGAAGTAAAATTTGAAAAACAGTCAAAAGTGAACTAAAATTGTAAATCTTTATTTTCAAGGATCTCTGTATCTTACAAACCAGAGCAATGCACATACAGTAGTGCCTATACATTGGAAACCGTATCTCACTTTTATATATGGTGAATAAATTAATAACACATTCTTACATTACTGAGATTAAATAGTTAAATGACTGACAGTATTTAATTAAAGACCACACATTAACATTTTCCAATCACAATACATTTTTAGGGTACAAATCTATTTCAAAGCACACAGTTTACAATGACTTAAAAACCGAAAAGTAACATTGGTTAAACTGAATAGGTTAGGTTCACCTCTTCCTTCTCCTTCTCTCCCCCTCCTGTCTCCCTCCCTCCCTCCCTCCCTCCCTCCCTCCATCCCCAGGGCCGTATCAGAACCCTGAGTATGGACAGGCAGCAGAAGGAGTTGACTGTAAACATAGTGAATTGCAGTGTGCTGAAAATATTGAGGGCAGGGGCAGTAGATATACACAGGTAGTAACTACAGAAACAGTTCTCTATGGCCACACTAGAGTCACTATAGCTCAAACACCTGTCTTCTCTGTCAGGACCCAGACCCGGATACCATCAGCCAGAAAACCCAGCCATTTGCTGGAAAACCCATCAGGAAGTTAACCAGGTATGTTGTAGTGTAGGTGGTCACTGAGATGTCGGTGCAGATATTGCATATGGTTAAGTTTTGGTTCTCTGTCGCAGGCAAAGGGAGGGAGGTGGAGTTTCTGAAAGCCATACTCACGCTTTGACGACACTGTGACTGTGAAAAAAAAATGGTTGCACAAACAAACAGAGAAAGATGAAAATCCTTTTTTTTCTCCTAATTTAACCTTAAACTACTTACACCCATCCAATACCAACTGATATTTTGATATCATGGCACGGTCTACAGCAAGTACACAAATTATTGAAGGAAATCATGACGCAAAACTCTGGATATTGTAAAATATACAGTAACAGGATCACAAAATGCTCATTCACTTAATACACAAATAGCTCTGTATCAATTATCAGCATTGAGCAAAGTTTACTTAATATCAAACCATAATAGCGCCCTTACACAACGTAGTTATAAATGTAACATAGCACATCTCACCTTGAGTAAGGACCAGTGTGGCTCTCGTAGAGATTATGAAGATGTTGAGTAAATGCGAACACTGATTTTCCATAATGACCCAATCCTCACCCAGGGAACTCACCAGGGAACGCACCTGTGAGCACATGCGAGCACTTATGCAAAAGGGGCTGCAGTTTAGTCAAATGTTTGTAATACGCCTCTACTGAGTAAAAACAAACAGCTGTGAAATGTGTAGTCAGTTTTTATTGTATGTTACTATGCTATAATTAAATAATAAAGTAGTAGGCTAGTAAGTAGTATCTTATCATTCAGTCGTGGTTTGGAGACATGGATGATGAGTTACCCGTAGATTGGTAGACAAGCATAAGGTAAAACATTCTGACAACCACAGTTCCAGGGATTCCAAAATCTATTTTCTTTGTGTGTCAGTGTGTGTGAGTGAAGTTTTCATTTAAAACAAAACAATATTGAAGACAAGATTCAACTCCAGAATTAGGCCTATCTCCTAAACAGAGGCAATTACAAAAGCTAAAAGACAATGTTGGCTGTCATGCAAATAGCCAATGAAATCAGGCAGGTCCCAATGTTTATGGAAGCTAATGGGTTTTTCCAGTAGCCCTGTCTGGGTGTCACGATCGTCATGAAAAGTGGACCAAGGCGCAGCGTGATATGCGTACATCTTTTAATAGTACTGTCACGGATTCAGCCGAGGCTGCTCCCCCTCCTGGTACGAGCAGGCATCGGCGGTCGCCGTCCCCGGAGTACTAGCTGCCACCGATCTATGTTTCTGTGTGTGATTGCTTTTGTCTGTCTGTCACACCTGTGTCCAATTGTGTATTGATCACCTGTCCTATAAGTTCCGTCTTTTTGCTTAGTAGGATTGTGTGTTGTTGTTTTACTGTCGTTCGTGTCGGAGCTACCTTTTGTTTTCTGTTTTGTTTTGGTGTTTAGTGTTTTACGCATTGTTGCGTAATTTTCCCTCGCCTCGTCGTTTTGTCGAGGTCGTGTTCCTTTTGTTGGAATTTTGTCTACTTGGACTATTAAAGCTTTGTTGGACGTACCTCTGTGTCCTGCGCCTGACTCCTCCACCACCTCCACATCAGTACTTATGACAGAACAACACACCTCGATGGAGTCAGCAGGAA
The DNA here is from genome assembly GCA_902810595.1 of Coregonus sp. 'balchen'. Lineage (NCBI taxonomy): Eukaryota > Metazoa > Chordata > Actinopteri > Salmoniformes > Salmonidae > Coregonus > Coregonus sp. 'balchen'. The sequence continues at coordinate 4,205,320 of LR778274.1, read as the reverse complement.
CAGCGGCGGCACCCGTATCACTCGAGGACCGGATCAATCACCAAGACGCTATGATCCGGCACCTTGGGGCCACCTTGGACGAGGTAGCCAACAAGCTGCGCCAGTTGGTGACTCGAGAGACACCGACGCACTCTTACAATATCTCGTCACCAACGGCCAGTCCTCCTCTCTCAGCACCGGAACCCAGTGGTATTCGGCTCTCGCTCCCGGGGGCATATGACGGTTCTGCAGCCGGGTGTCAGGGATTTCTTCTACAGGTGGAACTGTAGCTGGCTACTGTACACCCGGCGCCCTCGGGATACGAGAGCGTCTCCGCCCTCATCTCCTGTCTATCCGGCAAGGCGTTGGAATGGGCCAACGCCGAATGGAGGGGAATAGACGCCGCAACCATCACCTACGCGGAGTTCTCCCGCCGCTTCAGGACTGTCTTTGATCATCCACCGGAGGGTAAAGCGGCGGGAGAGCGTCTGTTCCACCTCCGACAGGAGAAGAGGAGCGCCCAGGAGTTCGCACTGGAGTTCCGTACACTAGCAGCGGATGCGGGGTGGAATGAGAGGGCCATCATCGACCACTACAGGTGTAGCCTACGAGAGGACGTTCGTCGTGAGCTGGCCTGCAGGGACACCAACTTGTCATTTGACCAGTTGGTGGACATTTCCATCCGTCTAGACACCCTGCTGGCCACCCGCGGACGTCCCGAGTGGGGGTCGTCCATTTCGCCCTCCAGCACCTCCGAGCCTATTCCTATGGAAATCGGGGGTGCTGGCGCTAGAGAGAGGAGGAGAGGGAACCCGAGGGGAGCCATCCCCTGCACCACCTGCGGTCGTGGAGGGCACACCGCGGCCAGGTGCTGGGGAGGGTCTCTTGGGAGAGGTGACAACAGGCCGCGCACTGGGGAGTCATTTCAGGTGAGCAGACGCCCCACTTACCCAGAGCTTTCTGTTGGTCACATGAATATTCCTGTGAGATTTCCACAGGTGGCACCTCATTCCCAGCATAAGGCGCTAGTAGATTCAGGCGCAGCTGGGAACTTTATTGATCGGGCATTTTGTGGTAGGTTAGGGATTCCCCTTCGGCCGGTAGAACCTCCGTTTCCTGTCCACACCTTAGACAGCCGGCCGTTGGGGTCGGGTCTGATCAGGGAGGTCACAGCACCACTGACGATGACAACGCAGGGGGGTCACGAGGAGATCATTCAGTTTTATCTGATTGACTCTCCTGCGTACCCCGTGGTGTTGGGACTTCCCTGGTTAAGCACCCATGATCCTACCATAGCGTGGCAACAGAGGGCTCTTATGGAGTGGTCTGCCCAGTGTGTAGGGAGATGTCTAGGTGTTTCCTTAGGGGCGACCTCGGTAGAGAGTCCGAACCAAGTGCCCGCACTGCGCATTCCCCCTGAGTATGAGGATTTAGCACTTGCGTTTAGTAAATCGAGGGCAGCGCGGCTACCTCCTCATAGACAGGGGGACTGTGCGATAAATCTCCAAACAGGAGCGGCTCTGCCACGGAGTCATGTGTATCCCCTGTCTCAAGAGGAGACAGCGGCTATGGAGACGTACATAGCCGAGTCCTTGGCACAGGGATACATACGGCCTTCTACTTCCCCGGTCTCCTCGAGTTTCTTCTTTGTGAAGAAGAAGGATGGGGGATTGCGTCCGTGTATTGACTACCGTAGTCTCAATCAGATTACAGTTAAATACAGCTACCCACTTCCACTGATTGCGACGATGACGGAGTCATTACGCGGCGCGCGCTTCTTCACAAAGTTAGATCTCAGGAGCGCGTACAATCTGGTGCGCATTAGGGAGGGGGATGAATGGAAGACAGCATTTAGCACAACCTCGGGTCATTACGAGTATCTCGTCATGCCATACGGGTTAATGAATGCTCCTTCAGTCTTCCATTCCTTTGTTGACGAGATTTTCCGGGACATGCATAGGCAGGGTGTAGTAGTTTACATCGACGACATCCTAGTGTACTCTACTACACGAGCCGAGCATGTAGCCCAGGTGCGCCGAGTGTTGAGAAGACTGTTGGAGCATGACTTGTATGTCAAGGCAGAGAAATGCCTGTTCTTCCAGGAGTCCGTCTCCTTTTTGGGTTATCGGTTGTCCGCGTCTGGTGTGGAGATAGAGGTAGACCGGGTATCGGCCGTGCGTAATTGGCAAACTCCAACTACTGTAAAAGAGGTGCAGCGGTTCTTGGGTTTTGCTAATTACTACCGGAGGTTTATTCGGGGTTTTGGACAGGTTGCAGCTCCCATTACATCTCTACTAAAGGGGGGTCCGGTTCGTTTGCAGTGGTCGGCTGAGGCGGACAGGGCATTTGTTAAACTTAAGAACCTGTTCACCTCGGCTCCCGTGCTGGCGCACCCGGATCCCTCTTTACCCTTCCAAGTAGAGGTGGACGCGTCTGAGACCGGTATTGGGGCAGTCCTGTCACAACGGTCCGGCGCGCCACCTAAACTCCGCCCCTGTGCCTTCTACTCTAAGAAGCTCAGCTCGGCGGAGCGCAACTATGACGTTGGGGACAGGGAGCTGTTAGCCGTTGTTCAAGCTCTAAAGGTGTGGAGGCATTGGCTTGAGGGGGCTCAACACCCTTTCCTCATTCTGACAGATCACCGTAACCTGGAGTACATCCGGGCAGCTAGGAGATTGAACCCTCGTCAGGCTAGGTGGAACATGTTCCTAACCCGATTTGTTTTCAAGATCACATACATCCCAGGGTCCCAGAATGCTAAGGCAGACGCCCTGTCCCGGCGGTATGACACAGAGGAGAGGTCTAACGAGCCTACTTCCATATTGCCGGAGTCTTGTTTGGTGGCTCCGGTGGTTTGGGAGGTCGATGCGGAAATCGAGCGGGCACTGCGTACCGACCCTACTCCCCCCGAGTGTCCTGTGGGGCGGACGTACGTTCAAGGTTCGTGATCGACTTATTTATTGGGCTCATACATCACCCAAGTACTTAGCAACAACACAACAAAACAAAACGTGAAGTCCTCGGTCATAACATAAACCTACACGGAACAAGATCCCACAAATGACAAGTGCACAACAGGCTGCCTAAGTATGGTTCCCATACAACAACGAGCCACAGCTGTCTCTAATTGGGAACCACCCCGGCCAACATAGAAACACATAAACTAGAACCTGAACATATAAAACGAAACATAGAAACTACACATAGAAACTAACACCCTGGCTCAACATAAAAGAGTCCCCAGAGCCAGGGCGTGACAGTACCCCCCCCAAAGGCGCGGACTGCAACCGCGCCAACTAAACCCAACAGGGGAGGGGCCGGGTGGGCATTCCGCCTCGGAGGCGGATCCGGCTCCGGGCGTGACCACCACCCTCTAACTACCCCCCCGTAGCTCCCCTGGTCTGGTCCCGCTGGCTGGAGCTGGACTGGACATCGGTGGAGCGGATTGCTTAGGCTGCGGTGTGGAGCAGCTGACCGGTACCTGACCAGGCACCGGTGAAACAGGCACGGGCTGTGCCGGACTGACGACGCGCACTACAGGCTTGGGCCGGGGAGCAGGAACGGGCCGGACCGGGCTGACGACGCGCACCACTGGCTTGGTGCGGGGAGCAGGAACAGGCCGGACCAGGCAGGCGACACGCACCACTGGCTTGGTGCGGGGAGCAGGAACGGGCCGGACAGGGCTGGCGACGCGCACAACTGGCTTGGTGCGGGGAGCAGGAACAGGCCGGACCAGGCTGGCGACGCGCACAACTGGCTTGGTGCGGGGAGCAGGAACAGGCTGGACCGGGCTGGCGACGCGCACCACTGGCTTGGTGCGGGGAGCAGGAACAGGCCGGGCCGGGCTGGCGACGCGCACCGCAGGCTTGGTGCGAGGGGCAGGAACAGGCCGGGCCGGGCTGGCGACGCTCACCCCAGGCTTGGTGCGAGGGGCAGGAACAGGCCGGGCCGGGCTGGCGACGCGCACCACAGCCTTGGTGCGAGGGGCAGGAACAGGCCGGGCCGGGCTGGCGACGCGCATCACTGGCTTGGTGCGAGGGACAGGAACAGGCCGGACCGTACTGGGAACACACACCACTGGCCTTGTGCGGGATCAGGAACGGGCCGGACCGGACTGGTAACACACCCCAGTACCTCTCACCATGCCTCTACACTCTCCTTCCCTCTATTGACCAATGGCCCCCGTAACCTGGTGGCCTTCTCTCCTAGTCCACAAACTCGCCCTGTATCTGCCTCCAGCAGCCCCGTCGTCCATGCCGTGTGCCCCCCCCAATTTTTTTTATTGGGGTTGCCTCTCGCCTGTCCGACGACGACACTGTTGGCGCCGTACCTCCTCTCTCGCCAGGGCTTTAACTTTAGCCCATGGCCCTTTGCCCGCAAACATGTCCTCCCAGGACCACCATTGGCCCACCTTGGCCATCGCCAACCTCTCCAGCTCCTTACCCGGCGTTTGCTCCTGCACACGCTGCTTGGTCCTTGTATGGTGGGATCTTCTGTCACGATCGTCATGAAAAGTGGACCAAGGCGCAGCGTGATATGCGTACATCTTTTAATAGTACTTAGCAACAACACAACAAAACAACAAAACAACAAAACGAAACGTGAAGTCCTCGGTCATAACACAAACCTACACGGAACAAGATCCCACAAATGACAAGTGCACAACAGGCTGCCTAAGTATGGTTCCCAATCAGAGACAGCGAGCCACAGCTGTCTCTAATTGGGAACCACCCCGGCCAACATAGAAACACATAAACTAGAATCTGAACATAGAAAACAAAACATAGAAACTACACATAGAAACTAACACCCTGGCTCAACATAAAAGAGTCCCCAGAGCCGGGGCGTGACACTGGGTTTGTACACTAAACAAAAATATAAACGCAACATGTAAAGTGTTGGTCCCATGTTTCATGAGCTGAAATAAAAGATCCCAGAAATAGACACAAAATGCTTATTTTGGTCAAATTTTGTGCAGAAATTTGTTTACATCCCTGTTAGTGAGCATTTCTCCTTTGCCAAGATAATTCATCCCACTGACAGGTGTGGCATCACTGAAGGGGGATATATATTTGATGACACGCTGTACTCATAAATGGCAGACAGACAGGGGCATGTAGGAGCTTTATTCCGCACTATTTTTAAAGCATACAGCAATACATTTCAATATAGAACAACACTCAAAAGTAGAGAAGCAACTGCTATACCAACCTGGACTCAGACGTAGACGTAACATAGTTAATGTAAATCTATCTCCCTCCATTTAGTATGATATGTTGCTTTTCGCATGGTATGTATTAATTTGTGGATGTCCATCATCCATTTTGTATGACATGTTACAAATTACAATTTTGTATGATATGTTACGAATTAAAATGCATATGATATGTTACCATTTGCAATTCGTACAATATGGTACTAATTTGCAATTTGTATGATATTCAAATGTGTTGTTGTTAACGTTGGCTAGGTGGCTAACGCTAACGTTAGCTAGTCTAGGGGTTAGAGGTTAAGGTTATCTAACATACTAAGTAGTTGCAAGTAGCTAAAAAGCAGTAAGTAGTTGCAAAGTTGTTTATTTGTTAAAATGCTAAAGTTTTCCGTGATGAGATCTGAACACACAAACTTTGGGTTGCTAGAATCGAACAAGCAACCTTTAGGTCATGTTAGGGTTAGGTTTAACGTTAGAGTTAGGGGTGAAGTTTAGGTTTATGGTTAGGAGTTAGATTAAGGTTCGGGGAAGGGTTAGCTAACATGCTAAGTAGTTGCAAAGTAGCAAGTAGTTGCAAAGTTGCTTATTATCTACCGAACACACAACCACTGGGTTGCTAAATATTCACATTATACGGCTACCTTCCACCCTGGTCAATCACCCTCCTTTCATTTATAACTTAAGTAACAGGGACATTTCTAAATGTTTCAACTTCAAATTCACCATGTCCAGCACCACCCCAAAATCAACATATGTGAAAATGGTGAGTTTCTGTTTTGTGGTAAAAAATATATAGGAAGGTAAGTGCTTCAAATGACATCATCAGCTAATTAATAGACAATTAGTATCCAATTAGTAGGCAATGCCTACTCATAAGTGGTTAAAATCACATGATTCACTCCGATGATGTAATTAGAAACACTTATCTTTCTTATTACAAAACATAGAAACTCACCATTTTTAAATACAGTATGTTGATGTTGGGGTGGTGCATACAAAGTTTAAAAAAAGAATATGCCCCTTTAAGTAACCTTCAAATGTAACATATCATACTTAATTTGACTGTCTTTATTCATGTTTACTATGTTACGTCTAGTCTTTGAGACCAGGCTGGCTATACAACGTGTAATACAAGTTAAAAGATGACTTTGCAAAGTCAAAATTGTAGTATCTATTTTTTTGTGGTTACATTTTGTGAAACCAAGCAAAATAGTCAGGAATAAGTCGGAATTGTGAGCATGAGGTGATAGTAATATCTTAAACTGTGCTCCATAATTTCACTTAGATTAACAGCTATACAACGACAAATTAAATGGCAATTTCACACACGTATCAATCAAGGGATTAAAGGGAATGGAACAGAATAATTACCAGAGAAATGCAAGACAACCATTCCCCTACAGTGGAGTTATCCTTCTCTTTAACTCCAGAAGCAGAGCAATTTCCCAGCCCTGCGCAGGTAGAGGAGGGGCTGAGTAAAGATAATGGATGTCAGAATACACCTGAATGATATCAAAGAAATATGATCCTGATGGATTGACCTGATGATCGTAGGAGAGTAGTTCAGCATCAAGGTCAGCAGGATGATCTGGACGGTACAGGAGGCTCTCCTCTTCATCAGGTTCCCTCCCTCCTCTTTTTCAGCCTCCAGTAGCGCCCATTGACACAAAGAGGCAGAGTGTTATCAACCATGCCACCCTCTACCTCAGGGGTCTGTACTTGAGAAAGACCACAGCTTGGACAACCGCCAGGTAGAGGTCCACACAGGTGCAGCACTGGAACTGGGACCATCCCAACTCGACCAAGCCAAAAATAAACCCCCTGACAGAATGAATGATCACGACGTGGTGACCAATAGAGGAGAGTTGAGGCAGTAGAGAAGCTCCATGGCAGACTGGTTGATGGTGAAGATCTCCTGGTTCACCTGGACCGAAGGGCCACCCGCCACCAGCCACAGGTACCAGGTGTTGGTGACCAGGCCCAGGTACCAGGTGTTGGTGACCAGGCCCAGGAGGCAGTTGAACACCTCTGTTCCCAGGTAGACTGGCAGACAGGTGGGACACACCCAGCACCAGGAGTCATAATAGTTTAAACCTGATGGATTTGTGAAAAAAGGAGTTTGGGTCCTTCATTCATATCCTCTGTTCCTTTTGTCTCTAAAGAACAGGAAGAGCTTCATTCTAAGAAAAAGAGGGAGAGAGAAACAACAGGAGAGATTATTAGTGGATCTGGAGAGATGTAACACTTAGTGTAAAACACGTTTTATCATCACAGGAATTAAGCGTAAAAACACAGTGATAGACAACGTTATTATTACAAAATGATAGAATTTACTGTGGTTTTTCAAGACAAGGTAAAAAATGTAGTTTTCACTGTACCTGCTGTGGCTTGTTCTTATCGGGGTAGAATGAGCGTCTATACCTCAGTCCAGGGTTGGTACCTTCAGTATGCTTTGAAGACTGCTCAAAACAAGACGACACTCATCTAAACTAGCATATATTTGACTAATTTATTGACTTTTGAATTGCCATTCAAAAGCCGAAGTTTACATCAGGTGGGTCCACGTTTTTTTGTGTGAACTGTCAGGGCTAGAATGTTGCATAAATATTACATTATTAGCCAAGTTAATACGATCATGCAACGGTTAAGACAATCATCCACAGTCAAGTCCCCATATATTTGAACAACATTATGCAATCTAAGTTACAGACAAGGATCTAAATTCAAAGTATAACACAACATGAAGAAGACATTACTTAATGCTGATGCTAAATGAATAGGCCTAATCCCCAATGTAGCCACCCTGTCCTAATATTACATGTACTGTATATGCATTGTTAATAAAACAAACTAACTAATACACTGTAATGCTGAACAAGTGATGCAGCTTTAGTTAACAACAACTCTAATGCTAACGTGTTGTATCTCACAAAATGCTATTGCTACACGGCACCAAGTTAAAACAATCAAAACTATTTATCCAGTAAAACAATTCACCATTTATTTTCATGCCTTTGCCGTGTCTACGTATGTTTGAAACACAGTTGCAGGCACTAAGAAGTTCGGTATTGGCCGATCAATTTTATTTCAATGCACATTTAACACAACAGTTTATCGTCTCCCACAGGCGGCTGGTGATACGTTAATTAGGGAGGACGGACTCATAGTTTTGTCTGGAATGGAATTAATGGAACAGTATCCACACATCAAGCACATGGTTTCCTTGGGTTTCCCTTCACTTCATTATAGTCATTATTATGAGCCAGCCTCCCCTAACCAGCCTCCTGTGTCTCCTAGTGATAGTTTGTCACAGAAAATCTGTATTTTTAGTGCCTGCAACTGTAAGTCTAACGTTTCTCTGGCCCTCTACGGCATGGCAGCCTTCCCTCTCTGTAGAGGTGCATCAGGGGTGAGACCATGACACTGAAGATGTTAACCATCATCAACATGGGGATGACACCGCAGATGATGTCAAGGCTGGATGACAGGGTGGCCAAACCAACAACCATTGGGATGGAGCTTGCCAAGATAATCACCAGGTTGGTTAAGACAATCCCAAAAGCTCTCATCTTATGTGGGTCTGTCGTCCACTGTTTCTTCTCTCCCCCTCTGCCCCCCTCTACCTCTCCTGGACCAGGCTGCTTCAGCACACGCAGGATGAAGAAGCAGCAGAGAGAAATGGCAGCCACCCCAAGGCAATAGACACTAATGAGAACATGAGCTTCGGTTTCATCATTATCCAATAAAAGGATAAAATAACATGCATAAGTGAGAGACAACACCCAGACCACGGTTGAACACGCCACCCTGTACCTCCGGAGCCTGTACTTGAGAAAAGCCACAGGTTGGGCCACCGCCAGGTAGCGTTCCACACAGATGCAGCTCTGGAGTAGGGGCCTGCAGGTCCAGGAGAGGCTATAGAGGAAATACACAGCCTGTCGTAACATTGTAGCCTTCGGGATGAATAGGTAGCTGATCACCTCAAAGAGAACCTCGACACAGAACACTAGCTCCACTGCAAACAGGTTAATAGGGAAGACCTGGGTGGGTTTGAGACCTCCAGAGAGACTTCCACTCAGAGAGAGCCAGAGGCACCAGACCAGGGCTGGTGTCCCCACGAGGAAGCACAGGACCTGGGCAGCATGATAAAGCATTGGCTCAACATAGCCCTGGACCAAGCAAACATCCCAGCTGTCAACGGAAGTGTGGTTTCCTGACGAGTCATTCATCCTTGTGGAACAATATCTGAGCCCACTGAGATATGAGAGAGGGGAGATTACATGATTCATGACTATATGTATTAATATGTTGAAAATAATGTTGCAAAATACTGATGCAAACATATATAACAATCATTGGATATACGTAGGTCTACTGTTATGTCAGTCAAAACATTGTGCATTGTCTCAGAAAGTCTGAATGAAAACATGAAGAGGAAAAGTAAAATAGTTAGCTGAACATAAAATGTTAAATTGTAAAATAACCTACCTTAGTTGTTTTAGTAACTCAGATCTCACTTTATGTATATTCCTGGTGTTCTCTCCAGCAGAAGTCTGTGTCCAAATCGATGAAACCTCACCTACATGTATGAGTGATTTTAGCCAAAGCTCTCTGTCCTGTATTCTTCCTAACAAGTCACGTGTTGCATTATTTGCATACACACACACCTGTGTGCATTGATGAATTGAGCACGATTGTGTGATCAGTTTACATTGAGTCATTATCTTGCTAGATATCACATTACAACGTATCATGAACAAAACACTGATGAACAAATTGCATATGTTGCATGCATGCACATGGACACATGCACAGACACTCAAGCTTTCAACCTGCTCAGGGATTTGCATTTTGGCCTGAGCAGAAATGGAAGCATCATCACTCATATCACTCAGCACCTGTCTGTCCCAGCCACAGGTTAACCCAGCCACCTGCAAGACCTGACTCTTTCACCTTCCATAATCACATAATATGGGCTTCAGACATACACAGTATTAGTCTGTTGTTTGGATTCAGGATCTCTTTATAATTGGATAGTGAATAAAGTATAGATTTTCACTTACAGGTAAACCATTAATTAAAAAACATGAATTCTATGTTTAAACAAACACCATATCTCAAACAAGTTAAATGTTTTTTATTACATTTATATATCATGATCTAAAATAGTCACATATCTTTAGTGTTAATTACACTAGAGTTATAATTCTATATAGAGAGTTAATGTGTGAAATGTGTAGTTAGTTTTATTAGTATGGTACTATGTTATAATTCTGTAATAAAGTAGTATTATGCAGACTAGTAAGTAGTATCTTGTCATTGAATTATGGTAATGTAAACGTAATAATATGAATATGTATATAGACATGCATAAGGAGTTGCCAGTAGATAGATAGGTTGGAAAGTCCGACAACAACATCCTTTAGGGTTCAAAGGATCCCCAAAACACTAACATGTTGAGTAAAATCTATTTTCTTTGTGTGTGTGTAGTTTTCTTTTAAAACACAAAAATATTGAAGATCAGAATCAACTCCAGAATTAGGCCTTACTCCATCAGAGGCAGTTACAACAGCTTAAAGACAATGTTGGCTGTCATGCAAATAGCCAATGAAAACATTAGGCAGGTCCGATGTTTATGGTAGCTAATGGGTTTTTCTAGTGCCAAGACATGTGCATTCATCACTGAAGGGGGATATATATTTGATGACACGCTGTACTCATAAATGGCAGACAGACAGGGGCATGTAGGAGCTCTATTCCACACTACTTTTAAAGCAAACAGCAACACATTTCAATATAGAACAACACTCAAAAGTAGAGAAGCAACTGCTATACCAACCTGGACTCAGGGGTAGACGTAGCATAGTAATGTAAATCTATCTCCCTCCATTTAGTATGATATGTTTCTTTTCGCATGGTATGTATTAATTTGTGGATGTTCATCATCCATTTTGTATGACAAGTTACGAATTACAATTTTGTATGATATGTTACGAATTAAAATGCATATGATATGTTACCATTTGCTATTTGTACAATATGGTACTAATTTGCAATTTGTATGATTTTCAAATGTGTTGTTGTTAACGTTAGCTAGTCTAGGGGTTAGGGGTTAAGGTTATCTAACATACTAAGTAGTTGCAAAGTAGCTAAAAAGTAGTAAGTAGTTGCAAAGTTGTTTATTTGTTAAAATGCTAAAGTTGTCTGTGATGAGATCAAACAAGCAACCTTTAGGTCATGTTAGGGTTAGGTTTAAGGTTAGAGTTAGGGGTTAAGTTTAGGTTTATGGTTAGGAGTTAAGAGTTAGATAATCCTCAACACGAGGGCCCCTCAGGGGTTGTCGTAGAAATATTTGACTAATAGATAATCAACTCAAAAATATCTCTCAAGACACCGGAGCTTGTGAATTCAAGAATTAGACTTTATTGCAAAACAAAGCCGAGCTTGCTCCATGGAACAACAACTGCTTGTCCTGAACCGGAGTGCTCCTTTTTATACAGTCACACTGATACAACTGATGGTTACTCCTCCCTATGTGAATGAATAGCATCTTTCAGTATCACATGTTGGCTACTTACACTTCTCTAAGTGGGGCCACTGTATCTTATTAGTGGCATGACTCAAAAAATGTTGTACATACGTACGTTAAAAAACAATCACACTCTGTATTGACTATATTCACTATCCAGGCATGCATCTGGAGTACAAAGTATCAATCATGTTCATTCTGTTTCACCATTATCATTTCATAACACATTATAAAACATATCCATTAATACTTAAACAAGATTTAAACATGTCATCCATAACCCATTCTCAACCACATACATTTAAACATTTATCATTTATCACCCTCCCCGGCCCCTGAGATTATGTGCATGTGGCCATGTGTCAGGTCATAAGGTCATAAGCACAAAGAAATTATAACACTAGTTCCATTGTTACTCCAATCCCACACAGCCATCACGTCATTGACATTCCCAGACCAGCTGCAGGGAGTTTATTAAAAACACATAAATGTCTCTGCTCTGTATTAACCCTTCAACTGGTTCTCAATCCATAAACATTTTAAGGCATATAGGTGTTTAATTCTACAACATATGTACTTGAAAATCATCCATAGGGTTCGTGCTCAGTCCCCTCCTGTACTCCCTGTTCACCCATGACTGCATGGCCAGGCACTACTCCAACACCATCATTAAGTTTGCCGACGACACAACAGTGGTAGGCCTGATCACCGACAATGATTAGACAGCCTATAGGGAGGAGGTCAGAGACCTGGCCGTGTGGTGCCAGGATAACAACCTCTCCCTCAACGTGACCAAGACAAAGGAGATGATTGTGGACTACAGGAAAAAAAAGAGGACTGAGCACACCCCCATTCTCATCGACGGGGCTGTAGTGGAACAGGTTGAGAGTTTCATGTTCCTTGGTGTCCACATCACCAACGAACTATCATGGTCCAAACACACCAAGACAGTCGTGAAGAGGGCACAACAAAGCCTATTCCCCCTCAGGAGACTGAAAAGATTTGGCATGGGTCCTCAGATCCTAAAAAAATTCTACAGCTGCACCATCGAGAGCATCCTGACTGGTTGCATCACCACCTGGTATGGCAACTGCTTGGCCCTCCGACTGCAAGACACTACAGAGGGTAGTGCGTACGGCCCAGTACATCACTGGGGCCAAGCTTCCTGCCATGCAGGACCTCTACACCAGGCGGTGTCAGAGGAAGGCCCTCAAAATTGTCAAAGACTCCAGCCACCCTAGTCATAGACTGTTCTCTCTGCTACCGCACGGCAAGCGGTACCGGAGTGCCAAGTCTAGGTCCAAAATACTTTTCAACAGCTTCTACCCCCAAGCCATAAGACTCCTGAATAGCTAATCAAGGCTACCCGGACTATTTGCACTGCCCCCCCACCCCATCTTTTTACGCTGCTGCTACTCTGTTAATTATTTATGCATAGTCACTTTAACTCTACCCACATGTACAGTGGGGAAAAAAAGTATTTAGTCAGCCACCAATTGTGCAAGTTCTCCCACTTAAAAAGATGAGAGAGGCCTGTAATTTTCATCATAGGTACATGTCAACTATGACAGACAAAATGAGAAAATACATTCCAGAAAATCACATTGTAGAATTTTTTATGAATTTATTTGCAAATTATGGTGGAAAATAAGTATTTGGTCAATAACAAAAGATTCTCAATACTTTGTTATATACCCCTTGTTGGCAATGACACAGGTCAAACGTTTTCTGTAAGTCTTCACAAGGTTTTCACACACTGTTGCTGGTATTTTGGCCCATTCCTCCATGCAGATCTCCTCTAGAGCAGTGATGTTTTGGGGCTGTCGCTGGGCAACACAGACTTTCAACTCCCTCCAAAGATTTTCTATGGGGTTGAGATCTGGAGACTGGCTAGGCCACTCCAGGACCTTGAAATGCTTCTTACGAAGCCACTCCTTCGTTGCCCGGGAGGTGTGTTTGGGATCATTGTCATGCTAAAAGACCCAGCGAAGTTTCATCTTCAATGCCCTTGCTGATGGAAGGAGGTTTTCACTCAAAATCTCACGATACATGGCCCCATTCATTCTTTCCTTTACACGGATCAGTCGTCCTGGTCCCTTTGCAGAAAAACAGCCCCAAAGCATGAAGTTTCCACCCCCATGCATCACAGTAGGTATGGTGTTCTTTGGATGCAACTCAGCATTCTTTGTCCTCCAAACACGATGAGTTGAGTTTTTACCAAAAAGTTATATTTTGGTTTCATCTGACCATATGACATTCTCCCAATCCTCTTCTGGATCATCCAAATGCACTCTAGCAAACTTCAGATGGGCCTGGACATGTACTGGCTTAAGCAGGGGGACACGTCTGGCAATGCAGGATTTGAGTCCCTGGCGGAGTAGTGTGTTACTGATGGTAGGCTTTGTTACTTTGGTCCCAGCTCTCTGCAGGTCATTCACTAGGTCCCCCCGTGTGGTTCTGGGATTTTTGCTCACCGTTCTTGTGATCATTTTGACCCCACGGGGTGAGTTCTTGCGTGGAGCCCCAGATCGAGGGAGATTATCAGTGGTCTTGTATGTCTTCCATTTCCTAATAATTGCTCCCACAGTTGATTTCTTCAAACCAAGCTGCTTACCTATCGCAGATTCAGTCTTCCCAGCCTGGTGCAGGTCTACAATTTTGTTTCTGGTGTCCTTTGACAGCTCTTTGGTCTTGACCATAGTGGAGTTTGGAGTGTGACTGTTTGAGGTTGTGGACAGGTGTCTTTTATACTGATAACAAGTTCAAACAGGTGCCATTAATACAGGTAACGAGTGGAGGACACAGGAGCCTCTTAAAGAAGAAGTTACAGGTCTGTTAGAGCCAGAAATCTTGCTTGTTTGTAGGTGACCAAATACTTATTTTCCACCATAATTTGCAAATAGATTCATTAAAAATCCTACAATGTGATTTTCTGGATTTTTTTTTCTTAATTTGTCTGTCATAGTTGACGTGTACCTATGATGAAAATGACAGGCCTCTCTCATCTTTTTAAGTGGGAGAACTTGCACAATTGGTGGCTGACTAAATACTTTTTTCCCCCACTGTACATATTACTTCAACTACCTCAACTAGCCGGTGCCCCCGCACATTGACTCTGCACCGGTACCCCCCTGTATATATAGCCTCCCTACTGTTATTTTATTTTACTTCTGCTCTTTTTTTCTCAACACTTTTTTGTTGTTTTATTCTACTTTTTTATTAAAAATAAATGCACTGTTGGTTAAGGGCTGTAAGTAAGCATTTCACTGTAATGTCTGCACCTGTTGTATTCGGCGCATGTGGCCAATACAATTTGATTTGATTTGATTTGATTTAGATTAAGGTTCGGGGAAGGGTTAGCTAACATGCTAAGTAGTTGCAAAGTAGCAAGTAGTTGCAAAGTAGCTTATTATCTACCGAACACGCAACCACTGGGTTTCTACATATTCACATTATACGGCTACCTTCCACCCTGGTCAATCACCCTCCTTTCATTTATAACTTAAGTAACAGGGACATTTCTAAATGTTTCAACTTCATATTCATCATGTCCAGCACCACTCCAAAATTGACATATGTGAAAATGGTGAGTTTCTGTTTTGAAGTAAAAAATATATAGGAAGATAAGTGCTTCCAATGACATCATCAGCTAATTAATAGACAATTAGTATCCAATTAGTAGGCAATGCCTACTCATAAGTGGTTAAAATCACATGATTCACTCCGATGATGTAATTAGAAACACTTATCTTTCTTATTACAAAACATAGAAACTTGCCATTTTTAAATACAGTATGTTGATGTTGGGGTGGTGCATACGAGGTAAAAAAAAAGAATATGCCCCTTTAAGTAACCTTCTGTCTTATGTAACTATTCCAAATGTAACATATCATACTTAATTTGACTGTCTGTATTTATGTTTACTATGTAACGTCTTTGAGACCAGGCTGGCTATTCAGCATGTAATACAAGTTAAAAGATGACTTTGCAAAGTCAAAATTGTAGTATAAATTTGTTTTGTGGTTACTATTTGTGAAACCAAGCAAAACAGTCAGGAATAGGTCGGAATTGTGAAAGACCACAGCTTGGACAACCGCCAGGTAGAGGTCCACACTGGAACTGGGACCATCCCAACTCGACCAAGCCAAAAATGTACCCCCTGACAGAATGAATGATCACGACGTGGTGACAAATAGAGGAGAGTAGAGGCAGTAGAGAAGCTCCATGACAGACTGGTTGATGGTGAAGATCTCCTGGTTCACCTGGAACGAAGGGCCGCCCGCCACCAGCACAGGTACCAGGTGTTGGTGACCAGGCCCAGGTACCAGGTGTTGGTGACCAGGCCCAGGAGGCAGTTGAGCACCTCTGTTCCCAGGTAGACTGGCAGACAGGTGGGACATACCCAGCACCAGGAGTCATAATAGTTTAAACCTGACGGATTCGTGAAAAAAGCAGTTTGTTTCCTTCATTGTTCTATATCCTCTGTTCCTTTCGTCTCTGAAGAACAGGAAGAGCTTCGTTATAAGACAGAGGGAGAGAAAAAAACAGAGGAGTGATTATTATTGGATCTGGAGAGATGTAACACTTAGTGTAAAACACGTTTTATCATCACAGGAATTAAGCTTAAAAACACAGAGATAGACAACGTTATTATTACAAAATGATAGAATTTACTGTGGTTTTTCAAGACAAGGTAAGAAATTGAATTTTCACTGTACCTGCTGTGGCTTGTTCTTATCGGGGAAGAATGAGTGTCTATACCTCAGTCCAGGGTTGGTACCTTCAGTATGCTTTGAAGACTGCTCAAAACAAGATGACACTCATCTAGAATAGGATATATTTGACTAACTTATCGACTTTTAAAAAGCCATTCAAATAGCCAAAGTTTACATCAGGTAGGTCCACGTGTTTTTGTGTGAACTGTCAGGGCTAGAATGTTGCATCAATATTATATTATTAGCCAAGTTAAGACGATCATGCACAGTTATGACGATCATCCACAGTCAAGTCCCCATATTTTTGAACAACATTATGCAATCTAAGTTACAGACAAGGATCTAAATTCAAAGTATAACACAACATGAAGAAGACATTACTTAATGCTGATGCTAAATGAATAGGCCTAATCCCCAATGTAGCCACCCTGTCCTAATATTACATGTACTGTATATGCATTGTTAATAAAACAAACTAACTAATACACTGTAATGCTGAACAAGTGATGCAGCTTTAGTTAACAACAACTCTAATGCTAACATGATGTATCTCACAAAATGCTATTGTTACACGGCACCAAATTAAAATAATCAAAACTATTTATCCAATAAAACAATTCACCATTTATTATACGCCTTTGCCGTGTCTACGTATGTTTACACTACAGTTGCAGGCACTAAGAAGTGTATAAGCAGGGGGGAGGGTTCTACTAAGCTATATGGAATTGTTTTAAGAAGGTCATACCAACGATCATTTAGCTATTTTATTTTGAATTTTAAGACCCCTTGAAGAAAATAATATATATATAAAAATGTTTGATAAAAATAAATAAATAAAACCATTTTACTACTATTAGCCAATGCAAACGCATTTGGTAGAGCATGGCGTTTGCAACGGCAGAGTTGTGGGTTCGATTCCCACAGGGGGTAGGAAAAAAAATTATGCATGCATTCACTAACTGTAAGTCGCTCTGGATAAGAGCGTCTGCTAAATGACTAAAATGTAATGTAATGTAATAGCATATTCACTACATGGAACAACAGATAGTCCCCCAAAAATGTCAAAAGGAAGTTTGTTATGAAGTGTCTCTCCTATATCTGAGAAATATAAGAAAGATCAGAAAAGATTTGTTTTTGTTTTTTTAATGTATTTTTGGCATTAAAACCACACCATTTTCTTCCCCATCATGATGTAAAAAAAGTCACAAATGTAAAGATAATTGAGTGTTAATGCTATGTAGCCTATATAGAAAGTTGAATACTATGTAGCCTATATAGAACGTGTTAATACTGTCACACCCTGACTCTGAGGACTCTTATTTGTTGAGTCAGGGTGTGATTTTCCTTGTTGTGTTTGTTCATTGTTGTAGAATCTAGTATGTCTAGATCTATGTTGGCCGGTGTGGTTCCCAATCAGAGGGAGCTGTCGCTCGTTGTCTCTGATTGGGGACCATACTTAGGCAGCCTATTGGCACTAGTGGGTTGTGGGATCTTGTTCCGTGTTAAGGTATGTTGTGTTGTGCTGCCTCGTTATGTTTGTTATTTTGTCGTTGTGTTTGATATTTAATAAACATGTACGCATATCACGCTGCGCCTTGGTCCGTCCCGTCGATGAACGATCATGACAGAAGATCCCACCAAACGAGGACCAAGCAGCGTGCCCAGGAGGAGCAAATAGCCATGTTGTCAAATTGTGGTCATGGGAAGAGATATTCGCGGGGAAAGGGCCATGGGCGAAGGTAGATACCCAGGCAGGAGAGGAGCAACGGCAATGCAGAGGACGCCGGTCGAGGAGGAAGCCCGAGAGACAGCCCCAATAAAATATTTTGGGGGGGCTAAAGGGGTGGTCGGGGAGCGAGAGAGAAGAGCCCCGACCATTGCACCCGGTCGGTTTTCAGATTGGGTCCCTACGACCATGGGAAGAGGAGTGGGAACAGTATTATACTGAGGAGTCGGAGGATGACGACGACGACGAGATTCTGTTCCCTAACTCGTAGGGGCTCCCGGAGGAGTCCTCACGGGAGGAGGAGTGCCGATGACGGAGACCCGAGAGGCAACCCCAAGAACATTTTGGGGGGGGGCACACGGTGTGGACGACGAGGCAGCAGGAGGCCGTTAAAGGACGGGTCTGCAAGTTAGGAGAGGAGGCCACCATGTTACGGGGGCTATTGGTTCAGAGGGAGCAGGAGTTATTCGGTCAGAGGGAGGCGCTACAGGAGGCTATAAGGGAGAAGGAGAGTGTAGAGGCACGGCGAGAGGAGCTGGTTAGGCAGCAGAAGGAGCGGGGGTTAATAAAGGAACCCAGTCCCGCTCCTCGCACCAAGCAAGTGGTGTGTCGCCAGTCCGGTCCGGACAGTTCCTGCTTCCCGCACCAAGCCAGTGGTGCGCGTCGCCAGCCCGTTCCGGCCTGTTCCTGCCCCTCGCACCCAGCCAGTGGTGCGCATCGCCAGCCCGGCCCGGCCTGTTCCTGCTCCTCGTAGCAAGCCAGTGGTGCGCATCGCCAGCCCGGCCCGGCCTGTTCCTGCCCCTCGCACCAAGCCAGTGGTGCGCGTCGCCAGCCCGCCCGGCCTGTTCCTGCCCCTCGCACCAAAGCCAGGGGTGCGTGTCGCCAGCCCGGTCCGGCCTGTTCCTGATCCTCGCACCAAGCCAGTGGTGCGCGTCGCCAGCCCGGCCCGGCCCGGCCTGTTCCTGCCCCTCGGACCAAGCCAGTGGTGCGCGTCGCCAGCTGGGACCGGCCTGTTCCTGCCCCTCGCACCAAGCCAGTGGTGCGCGTCGCCAGCCCGGCCCGGCCTGTTCCTGCCCCTCGCACCAAGCCAGTGGTGCGCGTCGCCAGCCCGGCCCGGCCTGTTCCTGCCCCTCGCACCAAGTCAGTGGTGCGCTTCGCCAGCCCGGCCCGGCCTGTTCCTGCCCCTCGCACCAAGCCAGTGGTGCGCATCGCCAGCTCGGCCCTCCCTGTTCCTGCCCCTCGCACCAAGCCAGTGGTGCGCGTCGCCAGCCCGGTCCGGCCTGTTCCTGCCCTCGCACCAAGCCAGTGGTGCGCGTCGCCAGCCCGGCCCGGCCTGTTCCTGCCCCTCGCACAAAGCCAGTGGTGCGCGTCGCCAGCCCGGCCCGGCCTGTTCCTGCCCCTCGCACCAAGTCAGTGGTGCGCTTCGCCAGCCCGGCCCGGCCTGTTCCTGCCCCTCGCACCAAGCCAGTGGTGCGCATCGCCAGCTCGGCCCTCCCTGTTCCTGCCCCTCGCACCAAGCCAGTGGTGCGCGTCGCCAGCCCGGTCCGGCCTGTTCCTGATCCTCGCACCAAGCCAGTGGTGCGCATCGCCACCTCGGCCTTCCCTGTTCCTGCCCCTCGCACCAAGCCAGTGGTGCGCGTCGCCAGCCCGGTCCGGCCTGTTCCTGCCCTCGCACCAAGCCAGTGGTGCGCGTCGCCAGCCCGGCCCGGCCTGTTCCTGCCCCTTGCACCAAGCCAGTGGTGCGCGTCGCCAGGCCAGTCCGGCCTGTTAATGTCCCTCGCACCAAGCCAGTGGTGCGCGTCGCCAGCCCGGCCCGGCCTGTTCCTGCCCCTCGGACCAAGCCAGTGGTGCGCGTCGCCAGCTGGGACCGGCCTGTTCCTGCCCCTCGCACCAAGCCAGTGGTGCGCGTCGCCAGCCCGGCCCGGCCTGTTCCTGCCCCTCGCACCAAGCCAGTGGTGCGCGTCGCCAGCCCGGCCCGGCCTGTTCCTGCCCCTCGCACCAAGTCAGTGGTGCGCTTCGCCAGCCCGGCCCGGCCTGTTCCTGCCCCTCGCACCAAGCCAGTGGTGCGCATCGCCAGCTCGGCCCTCCCTGTTCCTGCCCCTCGCACCAAGCCAGTGGTGCGCGTCGCCAGCCCGGTCCGGCCTGTTCCTGCCCTCGCACCAAGCCAGTGGTGCGCGTCGCCAGCCCGGCCCGGCCTGTTCCTGCCCCTCGCACAAAGCCAGTGGTGCGCGTCGCCAGCCCGGCCCGGCCTGTTCCTGCCCCTCGCACCAAGTCAGTGGTGCGCTTCGCCAGCCCGGCCCGGCCTGTTCCTGCCCCTCGCACCAAGCCAGTGGTGCGCATCGCCAGCTCGGCCCTCCCTGTTCCTGCCCCTCGCACCAAGCCAGTGGTGCGCGTCGCCAGCCCGGTCCGGCCTGTTCCTGATCCTCGCACCAAGCCAGTGGTGCGCATCGCCACCTCGGCCTTCCCTGTTCCTGCCCCTCGCACCAAGCCAGTGGTGCGCGTCGCCAGCCCGGTCCGGCCTGTCCTGCCCTCGCACCAAGCCAGTGGTGCGCGTCGCCAGCCCGGCCCGGCCTGTTCCTGCCCCTTGCACCAAGCCAGTGGTGCGCGTCGCCAGGCCAGTCCGGCCTGTTAATGTCCCTCGCACCAAGCCAGTGGTGCGCGTCGCCAGCCCGGCCCGGCCTGTTCCTGCCCCTCGCACAAAGCCAGTGGTGCGCGTCGCCAGCCCGGCCCGGCCTGTTCCCCTCCCTCGCACCAAGCCAGTGGTGCGTGTGTCCAGTCCGGCACGGTCCGTGCCTGTTCCACCGGTGCCTGGTCCGGCACCGGTCAGCTGGTCCACTCCGGAGCCAGAGCAATCCGCTTCACCGGGGTCTAGTCCAGCTCCGGTTAGCGGCTCCACACCGGAGCCAGAGCAGTCCGCTCCATCGGTGCCTGATCCAGCTCCGGTCAGCTGCTCCACTCCGGAGCCAGAGCAGTCCGCTCCACCGGGGTCCAGTCCAGATCCGGTCAGCGGCTCCAGTCCGGAGCCAGAATAGTCCGCTCCACCGGTGCCCAGTTCAGCTCCGGTCAGCGGCTCCAGTCCGGAGCCTGTGAAGTCCGCTCCACCGGTGCCCGGTCCAGCTCCGGTCAGCGGCTCCAGTCCAGACCCAGACATCAGCCCCTCTCCAGGTTCGGGGTCTCCCACACCAGGGTCCAGACAGGGCTTGGTACTTCGTGGGAGGAAGGAGAGGGGAAGCAGCGTGCCGAGGTCCAGACCAGACCAGGGGCGCAACAGGGAGGCGGAAAGTAAGTGGTCATCACGCCCTGAGCCGGATCCGCCTCCGAGGCGGAATGCCCACCCGGCCCCTACCCTGTTATGTTTATGTTGTGCGGTCGGAGTCTGCACCTTTGGGGGGGGTACTGTCACGCCCTGACTCTGAGGACTCTTATTTGTTGAGTCAGGGTGTGATTTTCCTTGTTGTGTTTGTTCATTGTTGTAGAATCTAGTATGTCTAGATCTATGTTGGCCGGTGTGGTTCCCAATCAGAGGCAGCTGTATCAGCTGTTGCTTGTTGTCTCTGATTGGGAACCATACTTAGGCAGCCTGTTTTCCACAGTGTGTTGTGGGATCTTGTTCCGTATGGTTTGTATTGTAACCAAGGACTTCACGTTTCGTATCGTTTGTTGTTTTGTTCGTGTGGTGTTCTCAAAAAAATTAAGTATGTTCACTATTCACGCTGCGCATTGGTCCACTTCCTCCAACGATCGTGACATGTAGCCTATATAGAAAGTGTTAATACTATGTAACCTATATAGAAAGTGTTAATACTATGTAACCTATATAGAAAGTGTTAATACTATGTAGCCTATATAGAAAGTGTTAATACTATGTAGCCGTTATATAAAGTGTTAATACTATGTAGCCTATATAGAAAGTGTTAATACTGTGTAGCCTATATAGAAAGTGTTAATACTATGTAGCCTATATAGATAGTGTTAATATTATGTAACCTATATAGAAAGTGTTAATGTGTGTTGGTAATAGCTTCTGCACAGTGAGCGAAGGGAAGACCTTATCTAGGACAACCATCTCCCTTTCACCCCCTCCCTGTCTCTCAACCCAGCTCTGTGACAGCTGCATTACCCCAAAGAAGCCCCCCATAGCCCCACCCTTCTTCCTCTACATGCCCCCGTCCTCCCAAAGCTCCCACCCCCAGACCAAGGACGTGCATAAGGACATTCCTCCCCTGGCTGGTGCTGAGGCCCCCTGTTCCTCCATGCTCTGTCAGCCTGGCCCTGACTGCTGCACTGGTACCTCTTAATCAGCAGTCTAGCTGGATGACGAGACTTCACGTTCACATGATTAAGGTTCCCTAGCCCTCTGCTTCAACTGGAATCCCCTCAACATATCTACAAGCATTGCCCCTTCATAGCCACCAGTCCAGCAGCGGTGTGTACAGGACAGTAGCTATGTGTCTGTGATTAGACAGTGAGGATGCAGTAGAGGGTCTAGAATGGTCTGGGTAGGTTCCCTGTACAAAGCTTACACACGGGGTCAGCATTGGGTCTTTATTGGGTTTCATAGAGCTCTGTATCGGTTGTATTTTAGTCTCAATAGAGCTCCGTAACACAGCTGGGTGCTGAGTGAGTCTGAAAGTGAGGGAGGGAGGGAGGGAGGGAGGGAGGGAGGGAGGGAGGGACAGGAGACAGGAGAGAGAGAAACAGAGTGGAGACAGTTGTGGGTGAGGAAACATGCGGCAGAAAGGATGACGTACAGAAGATGAGCAAACTGAGTGACATAGAAATGAGAGAGACGGGGGGGAAAGAGGGAGAGGGAGTGAACGAGTGCCAGTGAGACAGGGAGATTGACAGCGAGAGCGAGAGAGACCAAGCAAGCAGGACGAACAGCGAACCATGGCCACTTCAACGTTAACTGCTTCAGTTACACATGGATTTTTCTCAACGGTAATGTTCCAGATGGAAATCTCTCTTCTCCAAACATGAATTAACATGGTTTGTTCTCCTTTTACCTTTTTGTTCTAATTGTTCTCAGACGCTGGACAATTCAAACCCAACAAGACAAACCTGTGTTCCCGAATACTCTAATTCTAAAGACTCAAGATTCTAAAGAATCAAGATTCTGAAGACAGCTATTTGGATCACTAATACTTTGATCAGCCTGGATCTACAGCTGTCCAGGATCGGCCAGTAGTCATTATAGACCAGTGGTAACTGGACCTGTCCTGGATCAGCCTGTAGTCATTATAGACCAGTGTTAACTGGACCTGTCCTGGATCAGCCTGTAGTCATTATAGAACAGTGTTAACTGGACCTGTCCTGCATCTGCCTGTAGTCATTATAGACCAGTGTTAACTGGACCTGTCCTGGATCAGCCTGTAGTCATTATAGAACAGTGTTAACTGGACCTGTCCTGCATCAGCCTGTAGTCATTATAGACCAGTGTTAACTGGACCTGTCCTGGATCAGCCTGTAGTCATTATAGAACAGTGTTAACTGGACCTGTCCTGGATCGGCCTGTAGTCATTATAGACCAGTGTTAACTGGACCTGTCCTGGATCAGCCTGTAGTCATTATAGAACAGTTTTAACTGGACCTGTCCTTGATCAGCCTGTAGTCATTATAGAACAGTTTTAACTGCAGCTTTTCACTGGGATCTGGTCCCATTGTTCTGTGAGTCCCAGACAGTCCGGCGGCAGGCCAGGAGATGCAAAATAACCATAAGAAGAACCGAGTCCAGAACATGCAGAGAGCTCCAGCCTGTACAACCTTGACCAAACCAGGCAACAAGTGAGTAGGGTCAGGGGTCAGGGGTCAGAGGGTATAGTACAGGGGGTGAAGGGTCAAATGGCTGAAGTGTATTGTAAAGGGATCCAGAGGGGGAGAGAAAATAACATTTTGTAAATAATGCAGGCGTGTGTTTGCTTTAGGTGTGTGTACACATGTTTGTTGTGGGATTGTATTTGTTCTAATTACCAACACAGCTTATTAGATGGCCTTCTATCATGTTTGTTTGTGGTCTAGAATGAAACACTACCAGTACTACTTTACCTTTATTGCTACCTCTACTACCAATCACAACGGGTACTTCATTCAGTTCTGATCCTTGAAAGAATGAAGTTTGCACAGTTGCTAATAAAATAATTGAATATTTAATACAGTGACGCGGCTAACAGTGCCGGCATACTGTCACTCAACTAGTAATAAAATACTCTGACTTAACGACTGTGGAAGTGCAATGTTGTAACTCAACTTCTGTGCTAGTGCAATGCTGTAGCTCAACTACAAATGTTTATTTGCTTTTCTGAAGGTTCTTGAGTCTTATCTCCTTGGTGTTTCATGATTGCCGGTAAACTGTAAAAAAATTTATTTTACCAGTTCTTTCCTGTCTTGTTAGAGCAGCCAAATATGACACCGAAATGGACAACGATGATGAATGAAGAAGTTTTAGGCACTGTTGTCTTGCAGCTTGGGGTAACGCTCTGCTGTTTTTGAATGAAGAATTGATGCGGTGGTCTTCCAACATGGCCACCAGGAGGCGTTGTATGTCACCTGGCAACCCCTAAATAAGCTTTGGAACTTGGGGAATCACTCAGCTTTTACAGTCGTTTTAAGAAAACTACAGTAAAAATGGTCATCCATGCATAACTGACCAAATTGTGAAAGACAAGCATTGTAATTTTGAATTCCGTAAAGTGAGTGTGGAAAAGGTGAAAATAATATTGTTGTCTGTCAACAATGACAAGAAACCTGACAACTTGGATGGAAATTTACTGAGGATGATAGCGGACTATATTGGCACTCCTATTTGCCATCTCTTCAATCTAAGCCTACAGGAAAGGTTGTGCCCTCAGGCCTGGAAGGAAGCAAAAGTCATTCCGCTACCCAGGAATAGCAAAGCACCCTTTACTGGCCCAAACAGCTTCCCAATCAGCCTGTTACCAACCCTCAGCAAAGTTTTGTAAAAAATTGTGTTTGACCAGATACAATGCCATTTCACAGTAAACAAATTAACAACTGACTTTCAGCACATTTGTAAGGAAGGGCACTTATCATATACGACACTTACACAAATGACTGCCCAGTCATATGGTCAAGTGCCACAAAGAGATAAATTACAGTTAGCCCAGAACAGAGCAGCATGGCTGGACCTGAAATGTACACAGAGATCTTACATCCATGACATGCTTGTCAATCTCTCCTTGCTCAAAGTAGAGGAGTGATTGACTGCATCACTACTTATCTCTGTGAGAAGTATTGACATGTTGAAAGCCTTGAGTTGTCTGTTAAAATGACTGGCACACAGCTCAGACACCCATGCATACCCCACAAGACATGCCATCAGGGGTCTCTTCACAGTCCCCAAGTAAAGTACAGACTCAGGAAAATGCACAGTACTACACAGAGCCATTAAACATTTTTGTATTGTAGATATGTAGAGGTGTTAAAAATGTTATATGATGTACTGTTTTATCTTTTGTTTTATATGTGATGTATGTGCCTTAATGTGTTCGGATCAAGGGAAGAGTAGCTGCTGCCAAGGCAAAAAGGGGATCCCTAATAAATACAAATACAAATACAAATACTACATTGAAATCTATTCCACATCAAGTAACTCATGCAAGCAGTAAAATCAGATTTGAAAAACAGATATAACTACACCATATGGAACAAAGCGGACAAACACACACACACACACACACACATACCTGCATACGCACACACACGCTAGCACACACACACCACTATGTGTGGTGGGATTATAAATGTTGTATTATAGATATGTAGTTGTGTAATAATGTACTGTTTTAATAATGTACTGTTAAATGCACTGTTTTATTTTAATTTTAGTTTTATCCTTAATTTGTTTGGACCCCAGGAAGTGTAGCTGCTGCCTTGGCAACAACTTGTGGGGATATTTAATTTAAAAAACTCATACAACCACATCATTTGCACTTCCCAAAAACAGGTTGAGTAAAATATGTTTTCAATGTTTCAGTCTGTGTGTATAGTTTTCTTTTAAAACACAACAATATTGAAGGTCCAGAATTAGGACTATATCCTAAACAGAGGCAGTTACATCAGCTAAAAGACTATGTTGGCTGTCATGCAAATAGCTAATGAAAACATCAGGCAGTTTCCCGATGCTCTTGAAAGTTAATGGGTTTTCCAGTGGCCCGGTCTGGGTTTCCATGTTTCCTAAAGGTGATACAATTAGCCAAGACAGGTGCATTTATCACTGAATGGGCATACATATTTGATGACATGCTGTAATCACAAGTGACAGACAGGGACCTGAACTGTTGAATCAATTAGATTAGCTTTA